>JAMZEH010000020.1:25855000-26192500 GCA_024699665.1 Ostrea denselamellosa
AAATAATCAACACTTTACTCATTTCTTAACCCAAACAGTACTTTGTATTTTTTAAAACGACTCAGAATAAAACCGTATGAGGAATTTATTTAACTCACTTTTACCATGCATGAATTACTTTTAAAACTCATTTCTATTATTGTTCTTTTAAGTTATGTGTATTTCTTTTTACATGTATCGGTCATATTAAAAAAAAACCCCAAAAAACAAAAAAAAAAAAACAAACAAAAAAAACGTATGTATGTATGTGTACGTATGCATGTGTATGTATATATGCGATGTGTGCGTGTGTGGTGTTTTAGTGTGCTATATTAGTCTTTTTTGTAGTTAGCGTAACTAAATATAATTTGTGTTTTAAAATACCCCATTTAGTCCTTTTCTTAATTTCTCTATGTTGTATGTATGTTTGTCGATATATTAATTGTGTATGTTGTAAAGCGCTTAGAGTAATATTTATAATGTTAGATAATGCGCTATATAAATGCCTTGTAATAATAATAATAATAATAATAATTGGTGAAATTCAGGTTCGCCATTTTGAATCGAGATTTTGACCCAATTAATGCCATTTTCAAGATGGCGAGCATTTTTTTTTTTTTTCGGATTCAGCGTACCCTAATTATGTTTAAAAACTGCACTGGATCAAATAATAATTATTTGTCGTTAAAAAGTATTTCTAGCCTTCTTTTTTGAAAATCAGGACGAGACTAAAATGGTATACAACGCTTCAGATGGCTTCTAGCTATACTAGTATGTAATTACTAGTCTCTTCAATCGGGATTATGGTTAACTTACATAAAACCCATAAATCACTAAATCACTGAAATTGTTTTATCAGTATCAGCGAAAGAGTTCCTTTCAATAAATTTAAAAAGCGATAATACAGTCGGGTTTTATTTATTTATTTATTGTTTGTTTGTTTGGAGGTTTCTTCTTCTTCTTCTTCTTCTTCTTGGTCTACACATAATAAAATTACTCATTTTTCTTATTTAATAAATGAAAAGAGTATTACACTATCAAACTATTTTTTCTTTCCTGGGAAAAATTTTGCGTATCCTGTGATGTCACTTGGACAGTGCGCTGCGCAAACTGTTACGTCATTTCGGCTGATGATGGCAGATGCGACAAAACAAAGTTTTTAATATTATAGAAATACTTGTATATACATCTCCTACACCAGGGTACATCACTCAGCAATCAACAAGCTCCAGGTCAACAGCATGAGAGGGGGGGAAAAACCCAGCAATGTGGTGCGTTTGAGAACTATTGAACATGCGTAACTCTTTAGATGTTTATGAACAAACCGCAAAACTAGGCATTGGGAATATCAATTTGTAGGGAATTTTTCCGAGATAATTTTTTGTCCATTTAAGTAGATCTCGAAAATGACCTTGGTTGTAAAAATAGGGGTCAAAGGTAATAAGTACAAAATTCTTCCAGATATGTGGGTGTTCCCCCCCCCCCCCCCCCCCCGTTCTTTTCTTTCCACAACGATCGAGGTAGAAATAGGAAATTCTAAATATATCGGAAGTAAGTTATATACCTCAAACAAAATTTGTCAACCATGTCAAAATCAACATGCAACAAAAATATTTGGTTGTTAAAGTAATTTCAGCTCTCATGTGCCGTCATAAGATTTTACAACAACGATTTATTTAGATTTATGCATGATAGGAACGTAAATTTTGTTGGAATCCGGGAGTTATTGTAAAAATCTTGTTAAACACAAAATATTTCAAAAGTTTAAGTTACATATGAATACTCAATGATATGTTTCAAAATACTGAATCCAAGATAATTAATAAGCTCCATATATTAGTCTCCACTGCTGTTTTCACTAAAAAGAGTATTCACTTTGTGCTTGGGTACGTGTTTTAACGGGATGTTTTGGGAGAAAACTCAACCTGTGCATGTACAATAGTACGATTTCACCGGGGCCATTCGAAACTTTGCTTGCCCTTTACGTTTCAGCTTAGACGACTTCGTGCGTACCCGAGTATAAACTTGGGCTACCCGAGTTGCAGTCGAACGGATAGCGTTGCAACTTTTATATGACAGCGTATTGATTTGTAGCACTTTCCCGAAAATGTGAGATATAAAAAAATCGGTGAGGGCTACATTACTGCATATTACACTGTTCATTATTTGTGTGTGTGTGTGTTTTTAAAACATTTAGATTCTACAAACTATAATTTTTTTTATTTTTTAATATTCAGAATTATAATCAAATTTATGATATAAATCAACGTCTTTCTTAATTTTCGAAAGATACGAAAAAAATAAGTCACAAATACTGGTCATGATTTAACGTTGAAATTTCAATGTTTAAATTCCCAACCATTTTTCTGTGATAACACTTTGAAGCTCCAATGTGTTAGTTTCCCAATACCTACTACATCAGCATGAAAATTTACCACTTAAATGCAAATCAGCAACTTGTCATGGCGTCAGTGGGCAGGGACTATGAAAATTAACAATATCGTGTGTATTTCAATTTCTATTTGACAGTATTTGAATATGCCTCTTATATTTTCAGTTTTCTTTCAGGTATAACTGCTGGGATTCACTGTCTATTTTGTTGGCTGGGTGAGGCGATTAAGTACAATGGAAGACGTTCTGCAATAAACTAGACAGTTAGAACTGTAATAAAACCCCAGCAGTGGCGTAGCTAGACTTGAAGTGAAGTGTACGCACACTGGCAAATCCAGAATAGGCTGGGGTCGTCCTAAGGCCCCCCAGTGGGTCTAGGGCAAGGCCCTGGTGGGGGCCCGGGAGACGAAGTCCCCGGAAGCTCATGGGTTTTGAGGCTTTTTAAGTTACATTTAAGGATTTTTCTAGCTATAAAATCATGCATAATTAAATGAAAAATTAACAATCATTTTTTGTTGTTGTCAAATTGATGTGTACGCCCGGGCGTTTCGGCGTCAATGGCAGTTACGCCATTGCCCAGTACCCTTTCAACTTGGAAATATTCTCTACTTTAATAATATGTAGCATTTACAACCCCTGTATCAGCGTAAGTTCAAAATTCCTACAACAACAAAATGCAGTTTATTTTTCTTCGTGGAAAAATCATTTTCATTTTTCACGTTAATTCAATGTATATATCCAAAATACGATCAACGTTAAAAAGATATTACATTGAAAACGTGTTCGATATATATCGTTAATACTATGGCACTGTAACGTTGAGCTATTTGCTGAAAATATTGATTAGCGATGTGGGTCCCGCCGGCTTTATTCCGAAAGGTTGAACAACGATTGACCAAATAAAACAATCTGAGACAATGACTGGTTCAAATGATTAGCTATTTTACAATGAAATAATTAAATCACGTACAATTATAATAAGATTTAATCAACTCAAAATTACTCGAATTTAAATTGCGCAATATTGCTCATTTAAAATGAGAATACTCTACATATCGAACGTAAGTGTAAAGGTGAGCAATTTATCATTGCTGCCTAGAGTATTTAATAAAGTTATATATCACCGACTTTGTATAGGAGAAACATATACAGCCACGTTTACTCCTCATCATTGTCAAATTTCTATTCTTTCCTATGATTTAGTTTCAGTATTTATACCCTACAGCTCCGATCCTATTGAATAATGATTGAACATTATGATTGGCTAAAACCAAGCTATTTGATTGGTGAATGTCCTGGTAACTTTCCCTCCACTTCTGGATTCACAGTTTTAGCTCGAATAAAAGAATATATAAGAATATACATCCTTTCAATACTTCAACGTCGGATCAACATTGAATTGTCAAGGTTTCAACCATATTAAATTGCGAAGTCTTCTCAACCTTATGCGCCTGTCGGTAAATATATGAAATATACTCCGATTTATCATTTCTCGTTGATGTTCCATCCTTATATCCTTCGCGTTGTGATATCAAGTGTTCAACGAAGTGCAATTTTCTCTCTTAAAGGAGGAACAGAGAGTTGCTAGCATTCCATTCAGATTTACAACTGGCCTATTTTCTGGATGTGATATCGAGTCAGTTTCCTGAGACACACTTATCTTCACTAGCCAAGAGTCTAAATCCGCTATACTCATTTGTACCTTTGACAGATTTAGTCAAACTTCCGCCACAATTTGTTTGTACACAGTGTGCAGTAACGCTGAGCTCTATATGGGTAGTATGAGATTTAGTTAAGAGTTTCGTAGTTACCGTGCAACGCCTTCTATTGGACAATTGAATCACGCTCATCTACATGACAGCATCATTATAACCAATGAATACATATGTACTAGTAATAGTTTATTGGTTGTGCCATATGTTTTGAACACAAAAATATGCAAAACATTTTCAAATTCAACAAAAAGAAAACTATTGTCATAAGTGTTTCGGCACAAAAATGGGGAAGTTGTAAATCACTAGACCATTAAAGATTTCTTGTATATACTATGACCAGGCACCGGGGCCATAAAATTTAGACGAGCTCACATTTTAGCTAAATCTCGCTTTTATATATGGAAAATATGGTGAAAAAAGTGAAACTTATATGACCTCTGTATTAAAATGTGAAGATAACGAACAGTGATCAATCATATAACTCCTATAAGGAATATAAATTTAAAAGTTGAGCAAACACGGATCCCTAGACATATCAGAGGTGGGATCAGATGTCTAGGTGGAGTAAGAATTCCCTGTGGACCTGTCACAACAGATTGAAGATTGTCGGCTGATTCTTCCGTCAATCGTTACAGGTCGTCAGAATATCAAGTATAAGTGTATATAATTTTCTACTGTATTAGTTACACTGTGTAAACCAACTAGGTTTTTATCAATAAGATAATTTTCTAAGTAATTAATATACAATGAAAATAAAAATGGTGACAAAGTTTTGCCCTGACGTATACCAACATTACGCGAGAAATACTCAGTAGGCAAGCCTTGGAGATTGATGATTGACGTTAACCTTCGTACATGTATATTTTCAATATACTTGAAACATTTATCATTCATTTCATCTGTAAAAGTTTTTACTGAAACCCATTTCTCCACACTGTAGAAAGCCTTCTTTTAGTCAATGAAAGCATTACAGAATTATTTCTTGGTTGTCATCAGTATGTTCGAAAGAAAGTGCAAATTTAGTCTATAAGTGGAATGTCCTTTTCTAAATCCAACTTGTCTCGTTCATTATGCTGTCAAAACCCTGAGGCTTTGTCATTTTAAAGCTCCTTTACATCTCCAGTATTTTTTTTCACTGATTGCACAGAGCTTTAAGAATTTCATTGGACTCTCAATTAGAGTTATGGACTCTAAAACCTAGAGTTCCTGGATGGGCTTCGTTACAACCCCCCCCCCCCCAAAAAAAACCCAGTAAATGTCATTAATATCAACAGGGTACATATATCTTATACAAGAGACATTTAAAGGTTTTCCAAAATTTACTTGTTATTTGCATTTCTGTACACAGCTCTCTACCACAGTCTCACACACTTTTACTCGTTGTGGTAAGATTGTAATAACTTTCTTCATTATCATTTTTTAAAAGTTAAATAGGACTTTCCTCTTGTAGAACATTGAACCACTGTCTACTAAGCTTTCTTCTTTCTGACTGTATGCAATATATGAATGATCTAAATGTCTGAAGGGTTGTACCTAAAAAAAAATTATTGCAAATATATTGGTTATATTTTACATGTATCATAAGCAACCATCAAATCATTTTTTAAAAACTATTATAGCTTTTGAGTGCCCCAATAGGAACCAGCCCTTGTTTCTTAATTGGTGTCAAATGATATAAATAAATATATTCTATATTTTTCGCACTTTTTCTTGAAAAGGTTAGCACAAAATGTTTAAACTTTGTAAGATATGGTAATAAATATACTTTTTTAATGATCCTTACAAAATTTAATGATAACCATTTCTTCGTGAATGCAGTGAATTTGTGGATACTCTCTCTCTCTCTCTCTCTCTCTCTCTCTCTCTCTCTCTCTCTCTCTCTCTCTCTCTCTCATATTTTAAATGTTTTAGTGAATGGGATTGGGGCAGCAGGCACCCCCCCCCACCTCTCATGTGATAAGTACTAGTTAACTAGACAGGTTTTAAAGTTCACAGAAATTCCAAGAGAAACTTTAATCATATAAATATTTATTCTTTCATCACTAAAATTTTCTATTAAAAAAGCTAAAATGTGATAAAGTTACCCCATATTACAACATTCACAGCCCTTTCTAACTTTCTTTGAAATCAAAGTAGATCTAGAGCAATATACAGTAAGTTTCGATAAGTAAATATTGTTATCACTGACTTCTTATAGATGCGTTTGGCATTAATTAAGGAACGATGAGACACATTTTTTTTTTTTTTTTTTTTAAATATTTGTAATTTTTTCAAGAAAAAAATATTGGTACGAATACTTTTATGTTCAAGTTATCTTGACCCTCGTAAAATATGCAAATAAACTAATGGCGGACTGGGAAGGATACCCATTGCATGAATGCGTCTTTCACAACGATATTAGAAAACTCTCCCAGTTACTACGTGTAAATGATGTGGCGCTTAAAGATATGCACGGTACATGGTTTTTTTCTTAATGTTTCATATTAGGGTGATAGAGTACTTCTATGAAAAATTAACTCGAACTGTCTTTTTCGGTGCATTGTTTATTTAAAGTCTAGTCACAACAGATTGACTTGTTGATGAGTAATCCCTCAATACTTTATCATATAAGATCTTAAACCGTAAAGGATGTTTTATAGGTCCAGTTAACTATGCCACTTCATTTTGTGGTAAAGTGTAGTCAATGGGTGTTCAAATTGGGGGGGAAAAAAAAAAAAAAAAAAGATATGTCAAGAACAGGGAAAAAGAAGATATTGTGTCGGAAGAGTTCTTGAAAAAAAATTTTTTTACTGTCCGACATTTGGACAGACTACCATTTGAAGTTTGTCAGTTGGAACAAATTTGTCTGATCAAAGTGAATTTTAATTCCCTGATTAGGAAATTAATGTGTAATTTTTAGAAATAAGCAATTGTATTTGATATGGGTGTGTGAAAAACACGTAGATTTGAGAGTAGTCTTGTTTGTGGGTTATGAAAAAGGAAATGCCTTGGGAGGTGTGGAGTTTTTTCAGTGTTGCCAGAGGAGACAGGTAACAGCACACTTCTGACTGCATTATTTGGAATCATTTTAATGAATTTCTCCCCTCTATAGTCATAAATAGTGAATATAATTATGGTGCAGTACCTATAGGCCACATGTTTATTGATCATTGTTTGGCATTTGTATTACATATAATGTTTAGAAAAGTGTTAAACAGATAGTTAGTACTGATGTAGTGGTTAATAAGTCTGAGCAAATTCAAACAAAATTTAGTCAGATTTATGAAAATTGTTGTCAGATAGATAGATAGAGAGAGAGAGAGAGAGAATATGAAGCATAGTTATATCTGAAATATGAATGATAACTGCTAACTGTCATAATCAAACTGTGAAATATGAATAATAAACAGATTATTGCTTTAAGTATATAAAACAAAATGTATCAAACATCTTTGAAAACTATGGTAAGAATATGATGATTTATTATTTAAAGCATAAAAAATAATTGTGTCAATTTGTGTGGTTCTGATTTCCTGATCTACCCTATGTTTTGATCCCAATTCCCCCCCCCCCCCCCCTTTTTTTTTAAGTTTGGGATCGGGATCCAATTATCATTTTAATTAAATTATTTGTCCAGGTTTACGCCAATATGAATCCCAGTGATGATATTTTGTTTATTTAACATGCCATGTAATTTGTGTGGTTACAGTTCAACCTCCTTAACAATGCATGTCTATAATGCGAAATATTTTATTGGTCTCCTACTGGCAAAGCCAAAGGGGGCTGCTAGTTTCCTCTCCATCTGTCTGTTACAACTTGGTTTTGTGGACTTTTTCACCTTTGATTATGGAAGCTGACATTGCTTAGTGATTTGGTGTATGTTTTACGGATCAAGTTCAAGCTTCACCGCAGTTGGTTGATGTGAACAAAATTTATGAGACTGTACTGATTGTAATTTTCTGGACTTTTTCTCCAATATCTTTAACTTTTGAAACTGAAATTAATATATGATTATCTTATGACTAGATTAATTAAGCTTCTCTTTCGTCATGGTTGACTTATTCAAACAAAAATCAAAAAAACCTTTTGTTTCTTGGACTAGCAGACTGAACTTCTTTAATTCTTGTACTCTCTCTAGTGTTCTATATTCTTTTTATTGTGTGGGTTACATATAATTCATGGAATGAATGAATTATGAAAAAAATGTTAAATTCCTTCTTTTTCTATACTTTATACAAAAGCTATTGGTGTAAAATTATTCATGTAGAATATTATACAAACAACAAAGGCGGTTAGGGAACATGTATTGTGTTATACAATACTTACAGCATGCTTGTTTGAACAAGATTACACAATTAATTACAGGTAAATAATAAACATTGTGGTTTTGTAATTGAAGCATATATAATATACATAGTATTTATTTACAGATGCAACAGGATAGTTAACTGACACATGTTACACAAACAAACGAATTGAATTACTACCGTGTATAAATACGATGCAAAGTTCAAGTGATTTAAAAAATATCCAGATTGAAAAGACTCAATTGTTAGATAAAACATGACAATTCTTCCATAAATGAGATGCATATTCTGTGAGAGACAGCATATAAAAATCTGACCATGCCCTCTGGATGTATAGCATATAGCTACTGTTTGATTTGGTGGAGCTGGTGCTGACAAATCTAACAATAAAAAAATATTCAGGTAATCTGGAGTAAGGTTGTCCTAACTTCAGAATCCAAGATAATCATCTTAGAAGTGAACACAATCATCTATCTGAGTTGTAAAAACAGTTCTGAAGATAATGTATAAAATTTCCTATTGTTTTGAAATTTAAACAGTTTGTCAGTCCTATCAAGTACTGTTGATTATAAGTATGATACAATAACTCCAGATACAGTAGGTTATACGTATATTACGATAACTCCAGATACAATAGGTTATATGTATGATATGATAACCCTAGATACAATAGGTTATATGTATGATATGATAACCCCAGATACAATAGGTTATATGTATGATATGATAACCCCAGATACAATAGGTTATATATAAGATAGTATGGTACAATCTACCCAGATGAAATACATTTATATTTGTGATTATATTATGGTAGATCCAGGTATGATAGGGTATGTAATATAATAGACATATATATGATAGGTTATATGTATAATATGTTAGACCCAGGTACAAAAAGTTGTTATATGTATAATGTAATAGAATCAGTTACAATAGATTATATATATAATGTAATATAACCAGATGCAATAGGTTATATGTATAATGTAGTGGAACCAGGTACAATAAGATATATATATAATGTAATAGAACCAGGTACAATAGATTATATATATAATGTAATATAACCAGATACAATAGATTATATATATAATGTAATAGAATCAGTTACAATAAGTTATATATATAATGTAATAGAACCAGGTACAATAAGTCATATGTATAATGTAATAGAATCAGATGATGTGATATGAAGTAATGGATTTCTGAGATCATTCTGATGCTGAGAGTTGTGTTATACTGATTATTACAGTAATTGATACAGTGACAGAGGACTGGTTAATGGGCCCCTGATATAGCTGTGATATTGGATTATACCTTCATTCATTGTTTTATTGTTGTTGTTTTTTTTTACAGGTAATACAGCGCTACACCTGGCTGTTATGTTGGGAAGAAAAGGTATTGCGTTAACCTGTTTCATCAATCTCATTAAAAATATGAAAGAAACAAGAAATGTTGCTTTTCAAATGTATGGTATAAGAAAGTTTCCTGTATAATAATTATACATTTTGTAGACTGTATCCAGTTGTTATTAGCACATGGAGCACCTGTCAGAGTGAAGAACATCCAAGGCTGGACACCCCTGGCAGAGTCTATAAGTTATGGCAGCAGACAAACTAGTATGATTTATTTACAAGTTGCATTTAATTTGTGTATACATATACTTGCCTTTTCATTATTTTCAATCTATGAGAACTAACCACCTTGTATCTGTTCTGTATTTAGTTTTGTGTCTGCTGAAGAAGCTTAAACAGCAGTCCAGAGAGACCTTAGAAGAGAGGAGGCCAGCCTTGATTCAAGCTCTGAAGGATATAGGAGACTTCTATGTGGAACTTAAATGGGATTTTCAGAGCTGGGGTATATAGTCTTTGTAGAGAAATATTTCTTGAGTGTATATAGACTTTCTGGGTTGTGATGTCACACTATACAAAGTGTTATATGTAGACTAGGGGGGGAAAATTCAAGCTTGGTAACTCTTGATATTGGCTTCAGAAACTGAGTGACTTCTTTGTATTAGGTGGGTGCTACAGAATCAATTAGAAAACTTGTATTCCATTTTATACAGTGCCACTTGTGTCTCGTATACTGCCATCTGATGTGTGCAAAATCCACAAGAAGGGGAGCTGTTTAAGGTAAATTGACTTACACTATTAAAATGGCAGCTTGAAAGCAAACTGTATTTTGAAATCTTTTTATGTTTGTTTTTTTTTTATTCAAATGTCAGATTGGACACAACTTTAGTTGACTTCAATGACATGAGATGGGAGAGAGGGGACATAACCTTCGTTTTCGATGGTGAAGCTCCCTCTAATGAAGGCTTGACAGTTCTAGACAACAAATTACACGTGTATCAAAAAATTAGGTCTGAGGTAAGGTTATTGCAGAGAATTAGGTCGGAGGTAAGGTTATTACAGAGAATTAGGTCTGAGGTAAGGTTATTACAGAGAATTAGGTCGGAGGTAAGGTTATTGCAGAGAATTAGGTCTGAGGTAAGGTTATTACAGAGAATTAGGTCGGAGGTAAGGTTATTACAGAGAATTAGGTCGGAGGTAAGGTTATTACAGAGAATTAGGTCGGAGGTAAGGTTATTACAGAGAATTAGGTCGGAGGTAAGGTTATTACAGAGAATTAGGTCTGAGGTAAGGTTATTACAGAGAATTAGGTCTGAGGTAAGGTTATTACAGAGAATTAGGTCTGAGGTAAGGTTATTACAGAGAATTAGGTCTGAGGTAAGGTTATTACAGAGAATTAGGTCGGAGGTAAGGTTATTACAGAGAATTAGGTCGGAGGTAAGGTTATTACAGAGAATTAGGTCGGAGGTAAGGTTATTACAGAGAATTAGGTCTGAGGTAAGGTTATTACAGAGAATTAGGTCGGAGGTAAGGTTATTACAGAGAATTAGGTCTGAGGTAAGGTTATTACAGAGAATTAGGTCGGAGGTAAGGTTATTACAGAGAATTAGGTCGGAGGTAAGGTTATTACAGAGAATTAGGTCGGAGGTAAGGTTATTACAGAGAATTGTAAGTAATATCTTTTAAATTTTTAGTAATGGAAAATTATGAGAACTCAAAATTTATTTATTTTTGCTTTGTGTAGGAGTATTTTGCTTGGATAAAGCAGTTGTGATGGTTGTGCTTTTCAACTGCATACATCTACAGAGTATATTTGTCATATAAATTCAAATTCTTCATGAAGTAGAAAAACCTATATACATAATCATGTATGTGATAAGATCTTAACTTTGAAATATCTAGCAAAATAATGTTCTAATCCTTTATCTCTGAATGTATTTTTAGCTTACCTGCTTTCTAATGGAAAAGAAAATGGTGTTTTTGCTAGTCACTTAGATTCACAAAAATATTCTTCTTAAAAATAAAACTACTGTAAAAAAAAAAAAAAAAAAAAAAAAAAAAAAAAAAAATTTGAAGGTCCACCAATGACAAAACAGAGTACTTGGTGCTTATTCATACCTATTATAGACTAACTGTATTAAATACCCAGGTGTAGAAATAATATTCAATACTAGTGACTTATTTGGTATCACTCATGTATAACTAATCTGGTTTGATGGGTTGTTTACTGATAGTCAGTTTTAACCAGTGTAAGCCACAAGATGTCAATTTTAAACTATTTCAATAGAAGGGAGCAACCTGTGCTTTTAACTGAAAATGCAAACAGTGAAGCAAGAAAGTGAATGAGGAATTTGAAATTCAATTTACTAAGTCCTAAAATGGGGGAAGTTATGTGTTGTGGATGGGATGGCATTGAAATTTCGAAAATTATTTTTTCTTTTATGATTTATAACAAAGGCCTTTGTCTTTTTGTAGGAATCGGAACAAGAACTAGAAGATGAGGTAGACATATTGATGAGCAGTGACATCATGGCAGCTCAGATGTCGACCAAAAACATCACATTTTCACGAGCTCAGAGTGGCTGGCTGTTTAGAGAAGATAAAACAGTATGTATTCTCCACCAATTACTGACTGCAGTCAATCTATACAACACTGATATGTGATGCAGTATAATGAGGGATCTTGATAATGTGAAAAGATAGAGTTAATATTTAGTGGATAAATAAATTGTCATTTGAATTTGGCATCATGTGAAATATTCCCTTTCCCAATTTAGCCAGTAAATTGCATGTTATCAATATTTAACGGAGATATAGAATCTTTCATACTGAAAATGTGCAAATATAAGATATTCTTACACTGAATTTCATGGGTATATATTTGAATCCTGGTTTTGATCATTTGAAGACCATTCCTGTACTTGTTTTCAGGAAAGGGTGGGAGAATTTGAAGCTGATTTCTATGCAGTAAATGGATTAATCTTGGATTCCAGGAAGAGGTATTGAAGTTATCTTTAAATTAGTAGACTTCAGCTGATCTGTGATATTAAATGACTGTAAAGCGAAACCAGAATAGCAACTAAGTACTAAGGAAGTGTAAAGGAAAATGTGTGCAAACAAAACAAACAAAAAATCCAATATTGGTAGATTTTCAATCTACCTCTTTACATGGAAAATATTTTAGTCTGAAATGTTTAAACTTCACTTTTGCTATGAGTATTAAGTTTTTAATCTGTAGTCATGTATAGAGTGGATTTTAGAGCAGGTATTTGGGGGTACGATTGATGGGACTGTACCTATGTGAAAATTATACAACTTTTGTAGGAGGGAACATCTTAGTCCAGATGATGTCCAGAAAAACAAAGCCATGATGGAGAACTTAACCAAAGGAAACTGGAATAATTGTGAGGTATAGAAAGGAAACTGTTCAAAAGTACACATCTGTGATGTCTTAATTAGGATCCTGCAATGAAGAGGTGGCAGCCCATCTTTGTCCACCAACCCTTTTATGTAATGCAGTATCTCCTGTATATTTTAACCTACTTAAGTGGACAATGGTTGTGTATTTTGAAAATCAGAGGTCAAGGTCATAATGTGATAATAAGTGCTGTATTGTTTGATGTGATAAAGGTAGTGTTTAGGAAGAAAGTAGATAATGCATATGGGAAGACACTTACACTTGATATTAAAGATTGAGATAATTAATGTGGGATTGTGAGATGCATTATCTTTTGTATTTTTTACCAGTTTTCATATTCAGTACGTAAACCGAACTGAGGTTAGAAGTCAAAGATCAAGGTCACAGAGTAAATGGCACTGTATGACAAACTAACTTGAAAATTATTCAATCAGTGGACTCCATATACATGTATGATGCGAGGCCATGTCACATAGTCAGGTGTTGCAAGACTATAAATTTTCTAATTTTCATTTGTAAAGGTTAATATGTATAAATGAAGTGCTGTCATTTCACAAATATTGTAGGGTAATATATTTAGTGGTTTTACCAAAATTGTGAAGTATACAATGTAGTTCACAACCACAAAAATTAGTCCACAAACAGTTACGAAGCGATTGTCAGTCCATCTTGAATAGTTTTATCCATGTGCTGCAAAGGGTTGTCAAAGAGGTTAGAAAAACAATTCCCTCAATGACAGTTTTCAAGCTGGTGTGTACTACCATCAGATAAAAGTAAAAAATACTCTTTTATAACTATCATTTACATGACCAGTGTACATACATATATAGTTTATACAATATGTATCTATCCAAGCATACAGCAAAATACTAGTAAACTCCTCCATTTCAAAGGAACTGATATCACTTAGACATTTAAATCAGAAATGCATCACATGCAGTAAACTACTGTACATATCTCCAGGGCATTTTATTCTGTTGGCAACTGATTATCCATTTGTTTTCTCTGTTATAGTGTGTCCTGCTAACCCCCCCCCCCCCCCCCCCCCAAAAAAAAAAAGAAAGAAAATAAGTAAATTAAATTATAAAAAAAAATCAAAGAAACACCATGTAGATTTTGTGGACTTATTTCTTTTTTTATGTCCCAGAAATGGAAGATTTGGGGGCACATAGGTTTTGGTTTATCCATTTGTTTGTCCATGAAACTCTAACTTGGCCATAACTTTAGAATGGATTGTGTTAGGGTTTGTGTATTTTACATATGTGTGAATATTCTTTGTGACAAGACCTTTCTTTTCATACCAACAATTTTTGACTTTGGAGATTGACCATACAGGGACATCAATGTTTCATGTATACATCTTCATGTGTACTTGTATTTTTAAGAAAGTATTTCTTTTATGATTATAGTTTTGTGATAATAGTTTAATGGTGATAGTTTGGTGATGATATTTATTTATGATATTTTAATGATAATCGTTTAAGGATAATAATTTAATGATGATAGTTTTGTGGTGATAGTTTGATGATGATAAATTAGTGATGACAGTTTGATGATGATAAATTAGTGATGATAGTTTGATGATGATAAATTAGTGATGATAGTTTGATGACAAGAGTTTGATGATGATGATGATGATGATAGATGCAGTTTAATGATGATAGTTTAATGGTGGTAGTTTCAGAGAAGACCTTCGCTTCCATCCCCTGAAGAAACCAGTGTGAAGTGGGAGGAATATGTTGCTGAGCCCCCTGGTAGCCCGATGTGTCTGGGACGACCATGGATTGCCAAGGGAAGCACAAAGTCATTTAAAGCAACTGTGGCAATGGTAATTGTTTTCTGCAGTTTCAGCTTGAAAATGGGGGGGGGGGGGGGTTGACAGAATGTGCCATTTGAGTAATAATTGGTAAAATCATAAGTTTTCCCACAAATTTGAAATTGTGAAATTGAACAACTCTTCAATCGCAAAGTCACCATTTAAACCACAAAAAAATTAACCCCACAAAAATAAAGGAGTGTACAGTATATTTCTTATTTCTTTTTCCAGAGCAAGAATTTTCCAATGTCTATAGAAGTGTGAGTACACTTATTTTTTGTCCACTACAAGGTTCAGTGATTTTGTCCAAAGTTTAGTAAATATTCCTAAAGTATATTCTCCACAGTAATGATTGCTATCCATAAAAAGGCAATTCAATTCATTTTATTCTCACAAGTCAATGAAATGCATAAACAATCACAATAAAATTTGATACATGTACATGCATGTTGAGGTACATATACAGTAATGAATATTGCAGTGTATAATTGGCATATCAATCACCAGTTACCCATACTTGTATTTATATTTTGATTGCGACTCCTTTATTTCCTAGATTGCTGGATGATTTTGATAGTGACTCCTTTATTTCCTAGATTGCTGGATGATTTTGATAGTGACTCCTATATTTCCTAGATTTCTGGATGATTTTGATTGTGACTCCTTTATTTCCTAGATTGCTGGATGATTTTGATTGTGACTCCTTTATTTCCTAGATTGCTGGATGATTTTGATAGTGACTCCTTTATTTCCTAGATTGCTGGATGATTTTGATTGTGACTCCTTTATTTCCTAGATTGCTGGATGATTTTGATTGTGACTCCTTTATTTCCTAGATTGCTGGATGTGTTGGAAGTCATTGCTCCATTCAAACAGTTTCAGAAATTACGAGAATTTATGACAACTAAACTACCTGATGGTTTTCCTGTGAAAATAGGTACAGCTAAATTTGAGTTTTAAGAGTAATATTGATTTCTAACAGATATTAGTAAATTTTCCCATTTTATTTACCATGTTGCATTATCAGAAAACATGGAAAATACTTTTCGCAGCAATTTTCATAATGGCTCAACATTTGTGGATATGCCATGACTTTAAAATGTGATTCACTGGAATTGTTAGGTATTTATTGCATATTTATGGCGTTCACTGGTCGCGGTAGTTCAGTGGTAGAGCATTCGCTTTGCAGCTTGGAGGGTATGAGTTCAAACCCCACTCGTGCCATGGCTGCATCAACCATAAGATGTAAAAGTAGGTAGTGATTGCTCCTTTACCAAACACTCAACATTTAGAAGTAAGAATCACGGGTCTTTCAGAAAGGACCTTAAAAGCAGAGGTCCCGTGTCACGGTAGGCATTGGCACGTTAAAGAACCCTCACTGCTACGGCCCTAAGCGCTAAGCATAGGTTTAAATTTGTGGTACTTGACCTACAGCTGGCGATGTTTCAATATGAATGAAAAATTCAGAAAACAGACAAACAATCAATCAATATTTACTGAGTTCAAACAGTGACAGAAATCCTTGCCAACTTTTGAAGATGTATGCTGAAAAATAATTAGTCCCAGTAATACTTGTGTACAGTATGCACCTTTCCAAATATGGAATGCTACTGAGTATGTATTTTCTGTAAACAGTAAAACACATTTATAGTGAAGTGCTAGGGACAGTCTATATACATGTAGCTTCTCAAAGGTATGTATGCTCATATTTTAGTTCACCTGAGTAAAAAAATGACTTTTCCCAATTTGATAAAAATGATGATATCCCAATTGTAAAGGCTCAGGCTCCTTATGAAAAGAGTAGAAAAATTACTGCTGTAACTGTGTTTTACTGTGTAACTATCACTCAGTTTGAAATATTCAACAATGTATTGTCTTGAAAACATGACTTGTATGTGTAAAAGTCATTGATATAAAAGAAAAGATCAGAAATTAAATATGAGTACATAATTTCTCTTTCATAGAAATCCCAGTATTTCCCACAGTGACAGCTAAAGTGACCTTCACTTGTTTTGAATGGCGAGATGACATTGACGATGCAATGTTTGTGATTCCTGCAAACTACCGGGAAGATCCGAACAGATTTCCAGATTTATGACAGATGATGGACATTAGTTTGACTGACATGTTTTCCAGTGTTAGAAATGTGATAATTTTCGACGGCAGCCAGGAGGAGAAGTACTTAAAACTGGCTGTCGGAATGGAGGTGCCCCTCACCAACCTGGGAATCTCGAGCACAGAGATGACTTTGCTTTTCTAGAGTATTCAAAGAGTAGAATTCAAAATTTTAGTACCACCTTTACAGAGTAACTTATAAGGTATTAAATCACTTTGGGGGTATTCTTTTCTGATTTATGGTAATGCTGACATATTGCAGACCTGCTTTTTGTATTATTATTATTATACATTTATATGGAACTTTATCTAATCAAGACAATTTCCCCTAAAGTGCTTTACATGTAAAACAATAAAACAAACTAAATCTAAGAACAATAAATACATAAAAAAAGGACATAAAATGATACTAAGCTGAGGCTAAAATAGAAACTAAAAGTAGACAAATCTGTGTGAGTTTTTTTTTGTCTTTTGTTTTGTTTTTATACTTTAGAAAAGCAAAGGGGAAAACTTGCAGTACATGGCAGTTATATCAGTCAGATTTATTATACAGAAATACTGTATACAACTTGAATTTCACTCCAATATGAGTTTTCATTGGACATATATATTCAAACTTTTAATTTTTTATGACATAGCAGAACATTTGTAGAAGATGGTCATGAAAACCTGGACTTTATTAAGCTGATGAAAACAGGTTTAGATAAGAAACTGTAAGAATGAACTGGGGAAATTTAAAACTGTTTACAGTATTAAAGTTTTAGTCATAGCATGAAGTTATAAGAAGTACAAAGATATGCTATACTGGGTTTCTGTTGGACAGTAACTGACATTTACAGCTGTGATAATATTTAAATGAAAGGTGAGTTTATTTAATAGACTTAGAAACAATGGTGTGGGTTGTAGCTAGAGATTACTAAGTACTTGTACATTGTTTGTAAACAGCTTTGATTCTTAGTACTTGCAATGAAGTTAGATAATTTTGTGTCACAGGATACACATGCAGCATATCATGATATACTGTTGAAGACTTGGGAATTAACATGATCTTTATACTGTTGAAGACTTGGGAATTTGCATGATCTTGTACTGTTGAAAACAAACAAATTCACATCTTTCACACACACATTCATACATTTTTAAGTGAAAGCCGCTGTAGAAGTGAATATAGGTATAGAAAAACAATACGAAACTGAAAAATTGTGAAATACTTGCACCTGATTAGACGGTTCCATTCTGAGTATGTGTATCTATATGGAACATCCAGAAGTCAAGTATATCTGCTTTTCATAAAGCTTTGACACCAGCAGGGAATATTTAAAAGCTACATAGATTTCTTCAGTCAGCCTATGAAACTGAATTCATTTAGAAAAACAAATGTACTTGAAGTACCTAGCGATTATAAGAAAACTTATTTGATTTATAAGTTTGTACTTGTACAATAACACATTAAGTTTTTGCAACTTTGTTGATTGATGTCAAGTTTGCTTGTTGTTAAAGTGTACTGCAGTATTTGGTAGCAGATCAGTTTGTTTGTTTGTTGGGTTTTTTTTTTTTGTGCAACAGATTCCACCAGTCTTATCAATAGATAGGAATATGCACACGTTGATCATAAAAGGAAATTGCTCATTTCATACACCATATGACATGCAGTCTTTTGAGTGTTGAATAGAACACAAAATGAATTATTAAATATAGAAACAGTAGGCATGGAGGGCCGCATCCCCTGTGCTCGAGTATGCTAGCAGAGTGGTGTGCATTTTTACATTGTTGAGTATTTTGTTAATTTTAGCACTGAATTTTCTTTTAATTCCACAGAGTCATCATTTGATAGTGTGATGCTGATGCTAGGTGATTTACTAGATATCCAGAGATTTACAGAGGTTGTCTGATATTGCATTGCATTATGGGAGCAGTATTTTTACTGTTTGTTGTGGTTAGCATTGTGTATTGTGTGTCTATTCCTATGGTTGATAGTGTGAATTCAACTGGCATTCTACAAAGTGTCACTGCCTTTCAACTTTATTGACAAATTGTTAATC
This sequence comes from Ostrea denselamellosa, assembly GCA_024699665.1. NCBI lineage: Eukaryota > Metazoa > Mollusca > Bivalvia > Ostreida > Ostreidae > Ostrea > Ostrea denselamellosa. The sequence goes on from JAMZEH010000020.1 coordinate 25,874,118, forward strand.
TAGTCACTGCATTGGAGATGGAGGATTTGATTAATTGATTGATTGATATTTTACTTTTCAACTGCAAAAATAGATGAATATTCCTTGTAAATACAGGTTCATGAGAAATTGTACAGAACTTTTTTTTGGTAGATTTAAGGAGGTATGCTACCTTGTCATAATGCCTGACTTCCTTTTAAAACATGAATGAAAATGTAAATATCACTAATATTTATATATTCTTTTTAATTTGATTGTTGAGCTCGGTAGCTCAGTCGGTTAACATTTTATCTGCTGATTTATAGGTTTCACTCCAGCAGGGAGTTTTAAATTATTTTCTAATTACTTTCTTCTAAAACTGCATTTTTGACAAAGGAAAGTAAATTTGAAAGTTTTCAATTTCAAAATATTGTTGTACTTATCCTCCACTTTTCGTCTCAGGAGTGTTATTCCTCCTGAAATCAATTTGAAACATGTTAACTCTAAAGTCTATAGCTCTAGCTCTCCCCAGAGTAATTAATAAAGCTTTTGTGTACTTGGTGCAGGCTCTCATGGTGTATAAATACTTGTATTTAGTTTAATAAGAATAACAGAAAGATATTTGTGAAATTGTAAGATTTGTATATGGGAATTTCTCTGTATGTTTTGATTTTTACAATATTATTAAACTACAGTAAAATTGAGAATTTTGTAGAGATTGGTTGTATATGTAGTTGATGAGGTAATATCCTCTTCTCTTTTTTTGTAAACCCACAACTGCATTCCATGAATTATGAATTAATACATATAATATCTCCAACAAATGCACAGTAGTGTGTGTAGTCTTGTATGTAGGTTTTAGCTTGGTTTGGAAAAAAAAAATTCTAGTCATTTTTATCCCATACTTGGTATCACTGTAACAAGCTGAGGGAACTTTGTAAATGCTGAAACAATTTTTATTCTTTTAAATCTTAAGATTTTACTGAATTACAGGTGGTTTCTGTTATGGATATATCATGTTTGTGTTGTTGACTTTCTGTTCTTGAATGTCTAATTTGGCCAACTCTCAAACTGCCAAAGATCAACCAATTTTCAAAAATATTTTTCTCTACATCTGTACCTGTGCAAGAAAAACTAAATGCCTATTAATGTAGATCAGGAAAACTTCTACCAAAATTGTCAATTTCATAACCCCTGGGGTAGAGGTCCTGACTCGAGGGAGAAGACAAATTTGGGGTGTATAATGTATTTTGTAAAACATTTAGATAAAATCTTTTATAATGCTACTGATAAATAGATATTTAGAAGAAGAAGTAGGTAGTCCTTAACCAAAATTGTAAATTTCATCATCTTAGGGGGGGGGGGGGGGGGGGGGGGGGGGTAAAGAGTTTGGTTCCAGGGTAGAGTCAAAATTATTATGATTATTATCTTTATCATTTGAAAGACTTCTTGAAGTTTGTTTATATGGTATAAAAGCTACATGCATATTTAGGAAAAGTAAGAAAGGATGTACCAAAATTTGGATTTTCGCAATCCCAGGATATTGACTCTAGGACAGGTCCAAATTAGTCGTACTGTATAAATGTTACATATATTTTGTAAAGCCTTCTATCACTCTAGGCACTTTCAAGGGCATTTAAAAAACATGTTCTTAAAACTTATGCATGTAGTTTTGTTAATATTAGAATTTAGCTTAGATATTCAAAACAGGAAATTTGATTTATTTATTTTTCCAGATTCCATTCAAAGCCCTATTTGGGACTTGTGATACTTGGGTGACTGATACGGCCTGTGGGCCTCTTTTATCAGATTAATGCTATCCTGAAAAATGCCTAGAATCTCATGTACTGTAGTCATATACAGTGTATTGTGAAAATCAGGGTTCCAAGCCATATCATGTACGTTTGCTGCTGCTGCAAAAAAAAAGAGATTGTCAGTATTTTAAAATGTTCATTGGGCTATATTGATGTAAAATTCGGCTTCATATTTCTTTTTTCATTAAGAAAATGCCATGTACCTTTGTGTATCTCAATTTATCATGTTAAAGGACAGGTTTCCTGGTTTTCTGTGAACAGTGTTCTTGTTTGTATGTAGTCTCATTTCAGTTTTGTGAATGACTAATAAAGTTCTCATTTCCACTTGTTTGATGTTGTGTATTGGAGTTCAGGTTAGTATATATTTTTCCTATTTATAAAGTTAAAAACGAAAGAAAAGTCCGAGGATTTAGAATGTAACTGGTATCAATAACCAAGGGAAACAATCCGAGTACTCCTATTTGAAAATGTAAGTGGATTGTCCTCCTTTGTTAGCAACGATGTTACAATTCTGACTAAAGAGTCAGTTTTTAATAAGTTTGTTTAAAATGGTAAGGAAATTTCCAATGTAATTAAATTCGGATCTTTTTGATCCCCTCCCCAGGTAAAGCGTAGTCTATGGAGTGGATCAAAACAGTCAAAAGTCTGGGTTTCGTGGTGGATATTTAACGTCATCGTTATGGTTTCGGGGCCTGGCAATTGACGGCAACCAATAATCTGCAGCGTGCAAATTATCTCTGAAGAGTTTGAAATATAGTGTTGTAAATCGAAGAGGTGGATAGGTTATAACGGGGAGGAAGGTAGAGAAAAGAACCCGGGGGGGGGGGGGGTAACCCTGCATTAAACCGACACTTGCAGACAATCGACAAAAGTACCAGACTGGTAAAAATTCTCACTACGTTACATTCAAAATAAGATGGGGAAATTTCCTGCATACTATTTGTAGTTAGGTGTCATCCAGTTTTGGCCCTCCGAGGTCAAGGGGTTTATCATCCTGACTTGGAAAAATAAATATAGATTACAGAACTGATCACAAAAGCAACAACTCTTTCTCGTCAAAGACTTGGGGGGGGGGGGGGGGGGGGGGGGATAAAAACCAACAAAGACAGAAAGCAGCAGATGACACGAACGCCGACGGAGCTAAATACATCCCCAGAATAGGCACCTGACGGAAAAATAATGTACCAGAGTGGTGAAGTCCAGCTGACGAGATGGACAGATACAAGACTGAAATATTGGGACTAAGCGAGGTCAGATGGAGTACATCAGGCATGACAAGTATTAACTTCAGTCACACAGTCATTTACTCTTGAAACACCAGCCATGATGATTCACATAAGAAGGGGATTGGATTTCTGATAACAAGATATAAAAAAAGGCATAACTAGAACGGAATCCCACCTCACCCAGAATTATAATGGCTATACTCAGCTCACGGTTTCAAACAACGACAATGATCTAAGTATATGCCCCCAACAAATGACGCAGAAGATGTCAATAAGGAAGATTTCTATCACTACAGACAGTCACTGATAAAGTACCAAAAGAGGATATTCTGATAGTAATGGGCGATTTTAACGTCAAGGTTGGATCAGATAGAGAAGGAAGAAAGAGAGAAAGTGGCCCACAGGGGATAGGTAAAATGAATGAGAATGGCAAACTTTCTGCAGATTTCTGTGCTGTCAACAATCTAGATATAGACGATACACCTTTTCCTCACAAGAAATGTCATAAAATTACATGGGTGTCACCAGCTGGAAATGCAGAGAATCAGATAGACCACATTTCCATGTCTCAAAAAATGGAGACTTTCACTGTAGGATGTAAGGGCAGAAAGAGGTGCTAATGCAACATCAGATCACCACCTAGTAGTAGGGCACGTTCATTTGGTAGTAGGGCACATTCATTTGGTAGTAGGGCACATTTATTTGGTAGTAGGGCACATTTATTTGGTAGTAGGGCACATTTATTTGGTAGTAGGGCACGTTCATTTGGTAGTAGGGCATATTCATTTGGTAGTAGGGCACGTTCATTTGGTAGTAGGGCACATTCATTTGGTAGTAGGGCACGTTCATTTGGTAGTAGGGCATATTCATTTGGTAGTAGGGCACATTCATTTGGTAGTAGGGCACGTTCATTTGGTAGTAGGGCACATTTATTTGGTAGTAGGGCACATTCATTTGGTAGTAGGGCACATTTATTTGGTAGTAGGGCACGTTCATTTGGTAGTAGGGCACGTTCATTGACACTCTTGGCCACGAAAACGAATGAAACCAAAAGAAGAAAGTTTAACGTTGGGAAACTTTAAAATCGTGCCATCAAGGTAGAATTCCAACTTTCTCTCCAAAGTAGATTCACAGTTTTAGAAAAGGTAGAGATGGAAAATGACAGCATCAACTCAAATTGAAAAAAAAAAAATAAACAATATTAAAATCATGTGATGAAACTTTAGGATTGGATACTTGGAATAAGATGTAGGAAAGGAAAACATGCAACGAAAAGGTTTCAAATGCCACCGAGATACCAACCAAGGCAAGCACAAGATCTATAGAAAGAAAAGGAGATTAAGAAAGGCTGTAAGCATGATAAGAGAAACCATGTTCAACAATTCGCAGGGGAAGCAGAAATTGCCAGTAGCAAAGGAGATATTTAAACTATGTACAACATAACAAGGCAACTGAGTAGCAGAACATCCAACTTTAATGCACCAGTGAAAGATAAAAAGAGCAATGTGATAACAAAACCTGAAGAAAACGTTGGCAAGAGCATTTTGAAGAAGTGCTAAACAGGCCCCCTCCAACAGATCCAGCAAACGTAGAGGAGAGGGAAGTTCTGAACATCAAGACAGGGCAAATAACGGGAACAGAGCCAACCACTGCAATATAATCTTTAAAATGGCTACTAAAACAATGGATAACATCTCGATTGATAACTTCCACCATCTTCTGTACAAAACATGGGAGGAAGAACATATTCCTGAGGACTGGAGTAGGCTAAAGGAATCTTGGTAAAACTACCAAAGAAAGGAGATATTTCCATCTGTAATAGGGGGTCTCCATGGCCGAGTGGTTAGAGCATCGGGCTCAAAATCACAAAGCCTCTCACCTCTGTCGGCGCATGTTCGAATCTCGGCCGCGGCGTTATGTGATCAATTTCACAAAGCCTCTCACCTCTGTCGGCGCATGTTCGAATCTCGGCCGCAGCGTTATGTGATCAAGTTTGCCAGTTTACTTGCGGAAGGTCGGTGGTCTCTTCCCAGGTACATTGTATCTGGGTTCTCTCCTCCACCAACAAAACCTGGACGCCACCAAATAACTGAAAAATTGTTGAGTGTGGCGGAAATCAATAATCAATCAATCTGTAATAATTGGAGAGGTATAACTTTGCTTTCCATTCCTAGCAGCGTTCTATGCCAAATCATCGTATAGAGAATGAAGAAGTTGACAAAATACTAAGAGATGAACAAGCCGAGTTCAGACAAGAGATCATGCACTGAACAAATTGCCACCTTTCGAATCATCATAGAACAAACATTTGAATGGCAGACATTACTGCACCTCGCTTTTATAGATTTTGAGAAGGCCTTTGGTAGTACAGACCATCGAAAGTTGTGGAACATTCTCAGATACTATGGTATTCCAGGAAAAATCATATCCATCATCAAACAGCTTCACGATGGGTTCACCTGTCAAGTGGGAGTTATTGGGAGTCTAACAGATCCTTTTCCTGTATCCACTGGTGTCAGACAAGGATGCACACTTTCCCCAACATCGTAGGAGTAAAGTGATCAAACAAAATGAGTAACAAGAACTTATAAAACCAAAACAAGAGCCGGTTATCCAAACAATAACAGCAAGAAAACGAAAATAGATTGGGCACACATTCAGGAAAAAGGACACGAATGTGACACGGCATGCCCCGGAATGGAACCCTCAAGGTCATCGAAAGAGAGGCAAACCAAAAATAACAACAAAAAGAAAGAAAAAAACCACGTGGGAAAGAGATCTGACCTCTGAAATACAGAAAACTGGAAAGAGATGGGGAGAAATAAAGACGTTGGCCAACGACAGAAAGAAGTGGTCACCCTACCCCCCCCCCCCCTTCCCGCCTTGAGACGAAGTGGATTACGTAAGTAATCAGTCATCCAGAACTCAGAATCGGCCTGTAGACTCTCACAAATAATAATAATAATTATTATTACAAAGTATGTATAGAGCGCATTATTTAACATTGCAGCTATTACTGTAAGCGTTGTACAACATGCATAAAACATATCACATAAAACAACGCAAAGTTACCCATAAAATGCTAAATGGGGTATTTTAAACAAATATTAAATCTAATATCACAAAGATAAATTAGGAGACTAACATGGTTCATTTTAACATTCTTTAACTTTTATATCACATATGCATCATGCATAACATTTTTTGTATTATATAATTTTTACCTTTTCTTTTTCTCATACTTTTATAAAAAAAAATGTCCGATACATGTAAAACGTACTCATAACTTAAAATCACAATCATAAAGATGAGTTTTAATAGTAATTCATACACGGTAAAAGACAGTTAAAAATCTAGATATACAAGTCTGCAAAGATGTGTTTTGAGAGATTTCTCAAAAGCACAGATGGATTGTTCATTTCTCAAATGACTGGACAGTAAAACCACATGTAATATAGTTGTCTCTTACAATATTTTTATTGATACTTCCCGTCACACAGTATTGCTTGGGTTTATGAGGTTTAAGGACCATACAAACAGACTTCAAATAATATAAAGAGAAATTGTTATTTCAAAATCACATTTCTGAGTTCTGTCATTATCGGGTCAAAAATGGCTTCAGATCAATTATAGAAATCTGTATTTTGTCTGCTCTCCAATTCTGTACAATTTTGGTATGGGTTTTAATATTCTTTAAAACGGAAATAATGTAAATATTGTTGTCGCAAATGCAGTTTAAAGAAAACAGGTTACCAGCCATCATCGATTATTTCTAGAAATGTTCGCGTCTTCACTCCCCACTAATCACGGGTTGGTGAGGGTGTGGCAGATAGAGGTCATATACAAAAGCCTAGATATCGACTGTGGCCTGTGAAACGTTACAATATTATGCATTCGATTAATCTTAATTATACTCAATAAATCTTGCTTTATACTCATGAATAACAAAATTTTCGAATATAGATAAGATTATCTAATAACAAGATTATTTACTATAAATAACAAGCCGACATTGATATAGAGTCAAATATCTCGACTGTTACCGGTCTTCATCAGTCGTGCTCATATATATATATATATATATATATATATATATGTGTGTGTGTGTGTGTGTGTGTGTGTGTGTGTGTGTGTGTGTGTGTGTTTTCTTCGATAAAATGTTTTTCTTTCTTGATATCGGGGTAGAATAATCCAGTTCTCAAACTTTTATCTACAGCGTTAGTTCGTCAGCAGATTTTTAAGCGACTCATTATCTCGTGCGCACGACATAGAACATCGTGTGCATCACTTGTTTAATATCTCATGTTCCCGACTCATTTTAGATAGGAAATATTGTTTGGCAAATGAGAAACATTAGTGAGAATTAATTCTAAATCTTTAACTCAACCAGAACCATATAACGTGGGCAGCAGCAAAGTCTTCAGATGTGTTAGAATAATATTTCTGCTCTGCTCACTAAAACATGTCAATGTAATGTCCGTATAGTTGTAGTATTCTACTGAGCCAGAGAAACGTAGGAAGCTTGCCCTGCCATAGTGAAATGCATACGATGGGTTTTAAAGGGGACAAATCAAAAGATCAATGTCAGATAAAAATCTAAATTGAAATAGTTGGGGGGGGGGGGGGGGGGGTGGGAGTGATAAAGCTCCCACAATATTAAGTCATTTTAAAAAAAAAAATCATTGATTTTAATTTAATATGACATTAAAGAATGTGCACATTAAAAGAAAATAAAAGAAGAAAAAACAAACCACCACCACCAAAAAAAAAAAGAAAAAAAAAAAAGAAAAAAAAAGAAAAAAAGAAAGAGGTATTATAGTGTCATTATTCAATAGTACACTGTATTCATATAATTGTATATGATATGATTAAATCTTTCGGTCGCTAGAAATGACTGGTCACATGAGATGTGTTGTGCTAATAATCAGATATTTTTCTCATTTGTATTCCTGCTTTTATGATTTCAATTGACCAACGTGCAATCTCAGATTAGTCTTCTGCGAGATATTATGCCATGCGCACGAGGTATAAGATTTTACATGTATGTCGTATGCACGAGATATTATGTCCGCGTGAGTATGATATTATTCGTGCGCACGAGTAAATAAGAGTGCGCATAAGATATTATGTTCAATTTTGTGAAAATGCAGAGAAATCTGGAGTATTTTTTACCACCACCACCCCTTTCTTCACCATATAAAACCGGTATTTCAATTAATTTATAATAATTTAGAACCGGAAAAGTTTTGTATGTTCATGTTGGGTTTTCATAAGAAGGTAAATTTTGCAGTGGGTCAGAACATACAGATGTAATGAAATTCATGATATTGGCATAGACTTGAAAAATTTGAATGACAATTTTGTACAATGCACTTATCAATTCAAAAGTTTAAGCAGGAGTAAAGATTTTTGGTTCTGTTGTTGTATTTGCGAAGTCGATCTGAATTAAAAACTTTTTGTAAATAAACAGCCCTACAAAAATTACTTTTTCTTGGTTCAATACAAAAGATAAAAATTGTAATGGAAAACGAGATACTTACGTTCAGCTCGAAAGTTATTTTCACTGTGTATCGATCATAGAATTGAATAACTGATTTCAAGGGGGCATGTGAGTGAAGATCTCATACAGTGTAGAGGAAATATATTGCTAATGTTTATGGTATTACTCTCTCTCTCTCTCTCTCTCTCTCTCTCTCTCTCTCTCTCTCTCTCTCTCTCTCTCTCTCTCTCTCTCTCTCGTAAATTACCGGAACCGGTGTCCGATTTTGTCGTTTATACACACCTTAGATATTCACTGCGGGACAGCATTGTTGACACAATGGCGAGCGCAGATGAAGAAAACGCAGGCCTCGACTCGTCGGATCTAACTTTAATTAAAAACATCATGACAGATTCAAATTCCGTCCATGAAAGCATAGAAAAGAATTATTCAATGCCAGGTGCACAGCTGTCAGACAAGCAGACGTTCCGCAATAGGGAGGGCAACACTGTTAATGCATTCCCGGTGTTAGTTGATTTTCGGAGATTATTGCAACTCGCACCTAGCCTTGCATCCCTATCGTGTGATGGAGACAATGCAATGATACCCGGAGTAAGTATAGATAAGTAATGGAGACGATTTTAATAAATTACAATTTTCCTTAGAGATTGGCTGACATAACACGGTCAATTCACACTCTACTCCAGAAAAGTCAACAAACTGTTTGGTTTTGAATAATTTATGTGCTTAAATATTCGGACATGTATTATCCCTCTGGTTTCCTTTTGCTTATGATTAAAATGAGTGAGGGAAATTCAGTGTACATGATCCTTTTTTGCAATCAATCCAAAATAGTCGTTATATGTTCAGAATTTCACAATTATATATATCTAGACAACAACATGCTTTTTATATCCATGTGTACCGTATTTCATACATAGAAGTAAGGAAGAAAATATATTAATATTAAATACATTGTCACTATATATTGTCCATTAGAGCCTGAATTCCTAATGTAGGGAATCAAATACAATTTTTGTAGAGGGCTACATGCTTTTATAACTATGCTTATAGTTCTTCTTAAAATTTTGCTTGGGTAAAGAGAGAAGATTTGAAAAAAAAAAATTAATGCATTTTCATTGTAAGATTTAGCATAAACCCTGTCCTAGCATCAGAATACCTGACCAAGGATACATCTGAATTTCGTCATTTTAGTAGTTTCAGGCACCCTTCCACATCATGACAATATATTATACAATTTGTACAAATGTCCCTGAGTAAAAAAGAAGATATTTAAAGATTCCAAAATTTTTTAATCCCATCACTGAAGCCCCAGGGGTGCACTTGCCATGAAGTTCCCCAGTTATTACTCCGAAGATGTTCCATAAAAACTTAATTTGATGAAAAATGTCTTTGTACTTTCTGAGAAAAGGTTGATAATGTTGGTAGGGGGAGGGGTGTGGTAAAAGTATGAGATAGTAGGGTGTCTGGAGACTGGAAACTCAAGAATATGATTTGAGCTTTCCAGGGTGATTGTCCAAACAGCTAATGTCATGACCTTAGTGTCATCATCAATCATAACACTTTATGGTAAAAACTTTAACCTTGGCTATATCTTTAGAACCAAGGTAGATTAGTCTTTTGAAATAATTCATATATAGATTCCTCATGGCCAGGCCTATTATTTGGCACCAAAACTTTTGACCTAGTAATATTTGACCTATAACCTAAACTATGACTTTACTTTATGAACTAAGTGGGGATAATGTAAGTACAGTCAGGCTCTCTGCCTTTGACAACTACGTTCTGTACTTGGATAATACCTGGTGTGAAACTAATAGTACACATGCTGCAATCTAATCCTCAAGATGTACGTTGGGAATAAGCCATGCAGTTTTAACTCTACCCGGTAATGTTTGATAATACTGCTGTCTTCATGTTTCTAACATCTTAGGGGTGATGGCTATATCTTTATACAGAAAGGTTGGAAATATAGGAAAAGTAATTGATTTATACATCTCTCAATGTGACATCAAATACATTGTTAATTCCGGATGGATGCATATATTTTGTGATCACATTAATTAATTTATTTAGTTATCATGAGTCACGTATTAAGATTCAATTTGTTCATGCAAAAATAAATTTATATAGATCTACAATTAAATCTTCATGAAGTTTTGGTTTTTTTTTGAGATACCAGCCATATTGGTTAGTATAATTACTTGCTCAATGCCATTGTGATTTTTTTTTTCTATCCTGTTAGTAAATAAAATGTAAAAATGAAGGCATGAATCATGAGGATGAATTTAAAACATAGAGATGCGTTAAAAGAATTGTAATGATTGACAGAAATCAGACACAAATACAGAAGTACTAAGTTGTCTCTCCAAGCAATTTATTGATCCAAAAATTTTCATGAGCCAGACCACATGCAATTGTATTTCTTGGGTTCATATTCACTATTAAAGAGTACTCTTTATTAGTAAATTTGAAACCAAATGATATAATTGCCTGTGAGCCAGACAGACTAGTGGTGAGACATTTCAGTAATAATGATAATTTCAGAGAGTAAGGCTAGTTCATCTACACTAATGAAGGTTGACTGCTGACAGTGTTTATTATATATACATCTTTCGTCGGTATTAATGTTTTCTTTAAACGCCCTCGATATACAGGTTGTAGTAATTGCAAGTTTAAGATGTTTTGAAGTGGGCCTGCTACTTTTAGAATAATAATAATATTCTGTTTTTGTTTTACTTTCAGTTTTAACTGGACATGTCCAGTTGAAAACTGCGAGATTAAAAATTCTGATTTGAAGAAATAACATGCTTTGAAGATGTTCTTTTTAATAATAATTATATGATATAATAATATGATAATATTCTGATAAATTGGTTTACATTATTCATGTACTCCACAATAATTAATTGTGACTTAAGTTGTAATCTGATAAAAGACACATAAATAATTGCATTAATTAGACTTTGAAATCTTTAGATGAGGGGAGTGCAGACAACCACAGAATGTAACAGGTCACCTGAGTGACTTAGATGACCTTAATGAAAACCATTTGCTGCTGATAAATAAATAAATTCCTTTCCAAACATTGTATGTGGTACAATAAATGTGAAGTTTTTGGATTCGAAGTCTATGGTGTGTAGAATTTATTTACAATGTTAAAATGAATGTCTGATGTGAAAAACCAAAGAACATTTGGTGTTTATAAGTTTGAATTTGATAAAAATTGTATAAAATAGTACTTCAAATTAATATTTTAAAATACATTTAATTTTTATGTAAAATAGTGAAAATTTTATCCATTCTGGTACTTTTTACCCACTGTCTGTACATTGCATTTGATCTATGTATATATATAGGTTGGAAAATATTTTGTTTTGGCTATAGTGAAATGAACGATTTTGTATCGGATCCAGTTAGCTACCATTAGTTTTGAAATAGTTGCTCAATTTCCCTCTTACTACTGTAGAGATATTTCTATTTTGGAAACATTATCCAAAATTCTTGGAAAGGTCTTGAAATAGAAATTTTTGGATATGCATCAAAGAATTTTTAATATTGGTTTAACAAGTTTTAATTTTTGCAAAAAGTTAAAAAGTAATTCCAGCTCACATGATGTCATAAGATTTTACAAAATCATTGATTTATTTAGATTTATGCATGATGGGAACATAGATTTTGTTGAAGTCTTTTCTGATAGTTATTGTAAAAAAAATCTTGTTAATATAAAATATTTCAAGTCAAAATTATAAATGAATAATCAGTTATATGTTTTAAATTATTGAATCAAAGGGCAATAACTCTGTTTTCATTGATTTCTTTATTAACCCCATTATGCGACAGATTTCCTTTATTTTTCACAAACAGTTTGCAAAGAAACAGTGTCATGAAACATGAATACTATTATAAAGTTATAACCAAATTTTGTGAAATTTTGATGATTCTGTTCAAGGAAAATAGAGTGATGGCCTATATATTTTATTTAATAATTTATCAGCTAATAAATGGAATTAAATACACTCTCTATACCTTTATCAGATAATAATTTGAGTATGGAGTTACCTTGAGATGCTTCACCAGAAAAATTTGATGTGGATGAAAATTTGAGAATATGTGCATCAGTATTTTGAAATTGAAAAGTTTCAAGTGTAATTTATTAGTCAACAATTGCAGTTTTAGTTGAAAGTAATCTGGAAAAAAAAAATTTAAACACCCGTTGGACTCAAACCCGCAATCTACAGTTCAGCAGTTGACATGCTAACCTACTGAACTACTCAGCTATTGAGGACAAATATTGGTGATATTTATATTTTCATTCAAGGTTTTAAATGAAGTCAGCCATTATGATGGTGTAGAGTACCTCCTTAAGTGATAACCATACGTGATTCAATTTTGAATGATGCATTTATAGATGCAGATATAACCATCCGTGATTCTGCATCGACATATTTTCTGGATGAGTGACCATCCGTGATTCTGCATTGACTTATATTTTCTGGATGAGTGACCATCCGTGATTCTGCATTGACTTATATTTTCTGGATGAGTGACCATCCGTGATTCTGCATTGACTTATATTTTCTGGATGAGTGATCTTAGTTTTTTGCCGCTTTCAGCAGGTCCATTCCTTAGTATCTGTAACTTCTGTGTGTTTCAAACTATTTATAGATTCATAAAACTGTTCGTAATTCGGAACTTGCACTAGAGCTATCATTTTGATCTATATTTTCCAGTTGAGTGACCAGATTGTAGTTTTTGCAAATGTTCACTCTTCAGTAAGTGTAGCACCTATAGATGCATATAACCATTGAAACCATTGTGATTTGGATGCTTAACATCTGACCTATATTTTCTAGAGGAATGGCCATTCTCCATGACCATAAACTGAGAATAGACTCAAGTCTAATTCATATATAACAGGAAAGGGAAAAAAAATTATGGCTGGATGTGGAATTGAACCAACAACCCCTGCATTACTAGTCAGGTACTCTAACCACTGAGGTATCAAGGAAGATAGTCATGGTCCACAAATCACTACATTCCTCCCTCCTTAAATTGTCTTTGCACATAGTCCAGATTTTTTTTTTACCCCTGCAGAACTTTCACCTGCATGTCCAGGGATGGTCAATGTCACCAAATGTAACTGGAAAGAATAAAATTTATGGCTGGACCAGGAATCAAACTTAGAACCCTTGCATTACTAATCAGGTGTTTTAACCACTGAGCTATCCAGACTGATATCCACGATCTATGTATCCCAAACCGTTACATGTATAATATTAATATTTGTAAGTTTAAGAAATTCACTTCGAAATCAGATTTTAATACGATTCAAGATGTCTATTAAGTATTTGTTTAATTTTAACAAGCCAATGGGGTAATACAAAATCTCATTCTGGAGCATATTCTCCAGGTTACATTTTTCACAGCCTTTTCCAGATGCACCCAATCATTCATGGTTCAGATGAGAGAGCTAGTTATAGTAGTTTTAGCAGCAGGGTCATTTCCCAGTATAACTGAAGCTTCTATATCATTCATGCATGGATGATTCTCATTACAACTTCATAAAATCCTTGTTTCTTTTAACTTATGAAACAAAATGTGATTCCATTCTCATTTACATGAACATTATGTATTAATCAAGTTCAGTTTGAGAGATTCTTCACTTTATTGTGTAACTACACTTCTTATTATTTGAACCTGTCCAGCATTATTGTCTTCTGACAGCTCTTATTTTGGATTGGTTGTAAAAAAGAAAACAAAGACAAAAATTAGTTTTGAAAATCAAAGATATTTCCTATAAAACATAAATGATTATGACAGCAAAAGGTTGTTGTAGTTAGTCAACTTTGTGACTGTGGATTTGTCAAATTGATGATGTTTACAGATCAGCAATAGGGACCTGTTGCATGCAGTGGTCGGTCTCTATGATGTGTCTCTCTCTGACATGACACCAGATGTCCTCTACTCATCTGTTTGTGATAAATGGGCAAGGACTGTTGTCCTTGTCAGAGATATACAAGGTAGGAAGCTTAATTCATCTGTAAATATAGCTATTTAGCTCACCTGACCTAAAAGTGAGCTTTTGTGATTAAAGTTTGATCATTATCTGTTAAACTACATATGTATTTAGGTTTAGTTGTTTTTGAGAGGCAGTGAAAAATGTGACTAGTTTACAGGTACTTTTTGTGCAAAGTTTTGTGCAAAGAGTGAAAATAAGAGCACCTTCTTAAGGTCACCATATGATAATTATGTGTTCTGACAATGTTAATCAATCAAATTCACTGTTGATATACATTTTAGCTAACAATTTCACAAATTTGTGTAACTTGTAGTATATTCACTGTCCTTCAACGATGATACATTGGCGATTTTCATGTAAACATTGAAGCTTTGTGATATAAAGTTTCTTAATTTTTTCTTGTTGATGAAACATTTCAGAAACTATTGAAGACCTAACAGAGAGAAAACCAGCAAGAAGAAATCTCGCCAAAAAAGAAGAAGAGGAAGAAAAGGAAGATGGAGATGGTGAAGATAAATATGAAGAGGAAGAAGTCAGTCCCAGCAAATTTGCTACCGTGTACAGCGACACAGAGTCAGAGCCAGAGGATGAAGAGGAGTGAGTAGCCTCCCTTTAATTTACAATCATTTTGCAAATACTCAATTTAAATATATTTTATCGATAAACTCAAAAGGACCAGGCAACAGGCATACCCAATATTTTTGTTAGTAATAAACTTTTGTTGTTGCATCATATCGCATTTCACAATATAGGAATTGAGATGCACAAGTGACCTTTTAACTATATATAATAGCCTATAGGAGCTCATAAAAAGAAGAGACAAATATAGATATACAGAATAAATTTCTGGTTGTATTATGGTTTGGGGAAATCCCCCTTTTGTTTATATATTCCCATAGACATTTTATTCCTTATATACAGTATAACCAATAAAAAGTAAAATGTAACAGAATATAATGAATTACAATTAAATGAACCAGCATGATGCTATCATTAAGCTTAATTGGTCTTTGGTACAATGGAAAAAAAAAAATTTAATGTGCTGTACTAGTATTTTATACTTTGATGATAGGAATGAAATTGTATAATTTTTGAAGTGATGAAGAAGATTTCTCCAAAGGAATAAACAGCTTTATTCAGAAGGCAGCCATGAGACGCACACAACAGAAATCTACAGACACATTGTGTGAGGAAATGGTGGGGATCGAAAACAGAATCATTGGGGCCATCACATTTGAGAAAAAATACATGTAGGTGTCTCTATTTTTAAACTAGAGTTTAGACCTTTAACTCGCATATGTGGCAGGATGCTTATTAGTTGGTTGTAATTTTTTTTTTAAAGTTTATTTTCAAGAATTAGGTCATTTTCTCACTAGACTCTGAGTTGTTAATTTCAGTCGAGATTCTGTATTATTTTTCATTTCATGACACGTTTTTTTTATTTTACTTATAACAACAATGCCGAGAGATTAAGTCCATGTTTATGCTGTTATGGTGACATGGTATTGATTTTACTTGTATGAAGACTTTGTATTGAGTAAGAGTTGTATTCACTTGTTATGTGACAATAGAATGTACTTGTAAAGGTTTTGACACACTTGTTATGTGACAATAGAATGTACTTGTAAAGGTTTTGACACACTTGTCATGTGACAATAGAATGTACTTGTATAAAGACTTTGTATTGAGTAAGAGTTGTATTCACTTGTTATGTGACAATAGAATGTACTTGTAAAGGTTTTGACACACTTGTTATGTGACAATAGAATGTACTTGTAAAGGTTTTGACACACTTGTTATGTGACAATAGAATGTACTTGTAAAGGTTTTGACACACTTTTCATTGTTTTAAGACAAAAAGACAGAGTCATTCATCTGACACTACTCTCAGTTCGAAAACGATACCGAAAATTTGGAATTGGCAAATACTTGTTGCAGGTTAGTATCAAATTTGGTCTCTCTCTCTCTCTCTCTCTCTCTCTCTCTCTCTCTCTCTCTCTCTCTCTCTCTCTCTCTCTCTCTCTCTCTCTGAGATAGGTTGCTGTTATTCTGTTTCAATATTTATATATACCTCCATAATACAAATGACCTATTCATAATAAAGGCAAAAACAAAAGAGAATATTTATAAACCAAATAACTTTCCAAACAATCCAGACCTCTTTTTGATGTAAGCATTAGTTCCTATGTGAGGACCTAAATGCATCGTCACAAACCATGATTATTGTCTTCTTTTACTCTACGTCACAGAGGTAGGGCAGGCACCCCCAGACTCAGTAAGAGTGGGTAGAAATGATGATATAAATATTGAACTTAGCAAAGGATTAATTTTGACAAAAAAATTTGTGAACGTAGATCTATTTCAATTCATAAGCTTATATTTACTTGTCCATTGTTTTTGCGTTTGATATCTTTACCAACTGTAGTGATATCCAATTCTTCATGAATGCCATGCAGTTGTGAACAATGCGCGTATGAATATTGATAAATGTAGTACATCTATTTTAAGGACTACAAAATGTGACAGAAATGAAAGTGGAATGTAAATATAAAAAATAAAACTCTTTCAGATTTGAAAATACATGAGTGTATAAACTGCAATGCTTCCCAACAGCATACTTTTTATGAAGTGCTAATGTGCAGCATAAAGTATGCCAGCATGAAGCATCACAGTTCATGTCTTCATATATTTTCAATAATGAAATTTATTTCTCAAGTAGCACCATTCTTATTATAACAAATCAAAATAGAAATTTACCTCTGAGAAGACTGAGTTGAATTTGCAGTTGATTGAAACAATGGTAAATTACACTGAATAATATTTTATTAGCAAAGACAAGAAAATTATTTATTGGTTTTTATTAATTCTGTTGTTTTCAACTAACATTTCACAGGATTTGGTATGAATACACCATAAAATTGTAATTCTAGAATTTATTTGCAAGGGAGACAAATATTGATAATGATGTTTATTTCAGCAAATCCTGGAACCTGAGGTTGTTGGGCATTATGATGCTATTGTTGTTCATGCAGACAATGGTGCTGTAGAATTTTTCCAAAAATTTGGTTTTTCTGATGATATAGTCCTAAACAGCCGATGGAGGTAACACTTGTTTATATCTATCTATCTATCTATCTATCTATATATCTATCTATCTATCTATCTATCTATCTATCTATCTATATATATATATATATATATATATATATATTCTGAATAAATCTATACATACAATCAAACAACTTGTACTCAATGGGGCCAACAAAAAACTTCAAGTTATACAAGGTTGAAGATTTTAAGGTTAAAATACATAAAGAAAATAAGGGGCCTCCGTGGCCGAGTGGTTAGAGCATTGGGCTCAAAATCACAAAGCCTCTCACTTCTGTTGGCGCGTGTTCGAATCTCGGCCACGGCGTTATGTGAGCAAGTTTGCCAGTTTACTTGCGGTAGGTCGGTGGTCTCTTCCCAGTTACATTGTATCTGGGTTCTTTCCTCCACCAACAAAAACTGGACGCCACCAGATAACTGAAAAATTGTTGAGTGTGGCGGAAAGCAATAAATAATCAATCATAAAGAAAATATAGTTGGGACTTTCAACTCACTTCAAAATATCCATATGCCAAAGTTCAAATATATATACAGTAAAACACAGTTATATTGAACCTCCACGGCCAGTGAAAAAAGTTCATTCTTCATTATGTCCAATGAAATTTTGGTTATTTTCCTTTGACTGGTAATAAATATTTCACAATAAATGTGAATTTCTTATAAACATGTTTTATAGTATTTATCAAAACCTAATGAAATATGTTTAGAAATATTCAAATACAGATTCTTTTGTTATTTTTCAGTGAGTTGGCGGAACAGTTCACAAACTGTACATTAATGTCCTATCTTCCAGCTTTCTCTGGTAAGTATGAATCACCAACGGAAACATTTCTCATGCTCGTTTCTTGCAACTGGTAACATCGAAAGAGTAACAAAAATCTATACATAATTTATATAACACGTCCATGTTTCAGAATCTAAAGCTATAGTGTAGAATTTCTTGATTAACCTTTTCTAACAGGACATACTCTGCTGTCCACTCTAAAAATCCCAGGCCTAGAGGTCTTTGAATTGGAACAGCAGTTTAACAAATGGTAAGTACAAATACTACAAATGTTAAACGGGATTAATTTGATAAATATGCATTTTGAACTATCATAAAGAACTTCCCAATTCTTTGACCACATACAAATGAAAAACCACAAACAGGCTATTTTGTCTCAAACTACAAAGAGGGTGATTCTACAGCACTGTGTATATCAGGCCCACTGTCCATGCTGAAGTCTGAGACTGTTCTCAAGTCTGAATTATCTAAATTTTATGGCGGTCATGTCTGTTCTGTTGAAAACAGTTAAAATTGACAGTACTGTTATGTACATGCTTCTTTTCAAATACAATTATTAATGGAGAAGACACATTGAAATTAGAAACATTGAAATGTAATTAAATATTGATTATATTGTGTAGTGTAATTTATGTTTTACTTCACAATAAATCAATAAGAGGAATGTTCTAATCAATGGAGACACTGTAATAAAATCAGATTACATCACTGATCATCTGAGAATTTTTCAGAGTTACTTCCCTTTACACTGTGAATTCATTCTCTCCATCCCAAACTACCAGTCATCTTTTTTAAAGAAAGAACTTATTTGCATCTGCCCCAAAGATATTAGAATGTATTTTAAGCATACTTAGTTTGAGAGTCTCTTTAAAAAATCTTCCTTTTAATCACTCCAGGAAAGAGAAAACAACTGAGGTGTACCAGCAGCAGGTGTCGATAGTCATGAGGATGAAACACGAAATGATTCAACTCAAGTGCATGGTCAGCCATTAATCACACTGTATTTATTAGCATTATCTGGCCAGAAAATACTTAAAGGTTTTTAAAGCTGTCTTTTTATTTATAGAATGAAAAACAGAACCAGTTGATCGATACATTGATTATGCAGAATGAACGACTGAAGAAGGAAAAACTCATGATAGGTACCTTTCAATAGTAACTTACTTATACGTATAGTAGAAACTTACAATAGTAACTTACTTATACGTGTAGCAGAAACTTATAATAGTAACTTACTTATACATGTAGCAGAAACTTATAATAGTAACTTACTTATACGTGTAGCAGAAACTTACAATAGTAACTTACTTATACGTGTAGTGGAAACTTACAATAGTAACTTACTTATACATGTAGCAGAAACTTACAATAGTAACTTACTTATACGTGTAGCAGAAACTTACAATAGTAACTTACTTATACGTGTAGCAGAAACTTACAATAGTAACTTACTTGTACGTGTGGTAGAAACTTATAATCGTAACTTACTTATACGTGTAGCAGAAACTTACAATAGTAACTTACTTATACGTGTAGCAGAAACTTATAATAGTAACTTACTTATACGTGTAGTAGAAACTTATAATAGTAACTTACTTATACGTGTAGCAGAAACTTATAATAGTAACTTACTTATACGTGTAGCAGAAACTTATAATAGTAACTTACTCATATGTGTAGTAGAAACTTACAATAGTAACTTACTCATATGTGTAGTAGAAACTTACAATAGTAACTTACTTATACGTGTAGCAGAAACTTACAATAGTACCTTACTTATACGTGTAGCAGAAACTTACAATAGTAACTTACTTATACGTGTAGCAGAAACTTATAATCGTAACTTACTTATACGTATAGTAGAAACTTATAATAGTAACTTACTTATACGTGTAGCAGAAACTTATAATAGTAAGTTACTTATACGTGTAGCAGAAACTTACAATAGTAACTTACTTATACGTGTACTAGGAACTTACAATAGTAACTTACTTATATGTGTAGCAGAAACTTATAATAGTAAGTTACTTGTACTTAATTATGATAGATATGTATAGCATAATTATGATAGATGTGTATTACATAATTATGATAGGTATGTGTTACATAATTATCATAGGTATGTATAGCATAATTATGATAGGTATGTATTACATAATTATGATAGGTATGTATTACATAATTATGATAGATGTGTATTACATGATTATGATAGGTATGTGTTACATAATTATCATAGGTATGTATAGCATAATTATGATAGGTATGTATTACATAATTATGATAGGTATGTATAACATAATTATGATAGGTATGTATAGCATAATTATGATAGGTATGTATTACATAATTATGATAGGTATGTATAACATAATTATGATAGGTATGTATAGCATAATTATGATAGGTATGTATTACATAATTATGATAGGTATGTATTACATAATTATGATAGGTATGTATAGCATAATTATGATAGGTATGTATAACATAATTATGATAGGTATGTATAGCATGATTATGATATGTAAGATACAATTAAATCTTTGAGACCATACTATTCTCATTATCTGCTTCATTCATTTGCAGAACTTTACAATACTGAAGAGCTTTAATGTGTGTACTGTTCAAAAGTGTGTCACATGACTGACAGTAGTTTTAATGTCTGTCATGTCCATAGGTGTGGTACTGCTTCTTGGGAGGGAGGGATTATTATGAATTTAAATATTTTTTTTTTGTCACAGAAAAAGAATATCTGGACCATCGGCTGTCGGCAGCGAAATCAGCTCTGTATGAAAGTGAGAAAGGCAATGACAGTAAGTATATTCTTTGATTGATAGCCTCTTTATGGTGCTGCTGGGATCTCTACCCTTGATAGGAAGATTTGTTGATGTTTTTATTTCATTCATAACTGTAGCATATGGTGTGTGTGATGCTGTCTTTTAGTATTGTAGAAAAAATGGAATTCTTCATTTCAGTGTCTTGGTAAACTCATTCAAAGTCTAAAGCTGGTGTTTTCGTTCCTAAATAAGAAAATTTGAATGGGCTATACTATTATGTGTAGATATTTATTTTCCACCTCTACAAGGAAGTTACTAAAATTCAAAGAATATTATACAATTATCCCACTTCAATGAAATTTGTTGATAGTTGACTGGATAAAAGCTAATCACATGACACCCTGAAATTTTCAATATTATGTCTCTGTGCAGAGGGTGTATTAGTTTGACAACTGTGATGTCACTAAAAAATCACATGACACCCTGAAATTTTCAATATTATGTCTCTGTGCAGAGGGTGTATTAGTTTGACAACTGTGATGTCACTAAAAAATCACATGACACCCTGAAATTTTCAATATTATGTCTCTGTGCAGAGGGTGTATTAGTTTGACAATTGTGATGTCACTAAAAAATCACATGATGCCCTGAAATTTTCAATACACTGTCTTCATGCAGAGAGTGTGATGTCACTTATGAATCATATGATGCCCCAAAATTTAAATACACCTTCTCCATGCAGGGATATATTGGTCTGACAACTACCACAGCTTCCAGTGTATGTCTTCATTCAGTTTCAACATACATGATTTGTTTATTTAATTGTATTGTCCATTTCTTTAACTGTGATGTTTTGATATTGTGATTATATGATGTTCAATGTTATCCATGTATATGGAATTCAATTTAATTATTGAATAATATTAATCAAAGATTTTACTGAAACCATAACATATTTTCTAAAGATTTTCAGTGGGATAAATTCATTATACACAGTCAGTTGGGACATAATACAGATACATCCAGAGTGTGAAATGGAAATCCATATTGAGACTCAGCTTTGCCTCGCCCAATACAGATTTCCATTTCACAACTCGGCTTTGCTTCACCCAATACGGATTTCCATTTCATGACTCGACTTTGCTTCACCCAATACGGATTTCCATTTTACAACTCGACTTTGCTTCGCCCAATACGGATTTCCATTTCACGACTCAGCTTTGCTTCGCCCAATACGGAATTCCATTTCATGACTTGCCTTTACTTCACGCAATATGGATTTCCATTTCACACCCTGGATGGCTCTGTATTATGTCCCAAATTGACTGTGTGTAACTAATGTAACTAAATGAAAGTCCTCAAATTGACTGATTTGAAGTAATGTATAAGTTCGTAATAAAATGATTTATTAAAATCAACCAGTTAGGTACATGTATTTGATATGAAATACTGTAAGATATGGTAACAAAATGCCAAGGACAACAAATTTTATTTCGCAGTGCAATAAAATGTTGTTCTGTCATTGGAAAATAAGTGTCACATGATTTCTGTCTCTGGTGACAAGCTCCTCTGCAAATTCAAACAGCTACAACTTCACCATGCCCTCTGTGTTCTCAATTAACCTGCTACAATTCTATAGACTGTCTATAATAAATTTGATAACTAAATTAATAATGTTTCATTATATGCATGGTTTGACCCATCCATTTATTATTTCTGTATTATGTTATCCACAGCGTAAGATAATCACTTCTGTCATTCATTACAAGTGCCTTCTTTTTTTATTGTTTTACTGTATCTTCATTGTAATCAGTGATCCATAGATACACTTAATCAGTAGTCCATTGGTACACTTGACTAGTAGTCCATGGTACACCTGTTTAGTAGTACATTGGTACACTTGACTAGTAGTCCATTGGTACATTTCATTAGTAGTCCATTGGTACATTTCATTAGTAGTCCATTGGTACATTTCATTAGTAGTCCATTGGTACATTTCATTAGTAGTCCATTGGTACATTTCATTAGTCGTCCATTGGTACATTTCATTAGTAGTCCATTGGTACCTTTCATTAGTAGTCCCTTGGTACACTTGACTTGTAGTCCATGGTACACTAGATTAGTAGTCCCTTGGTACACTTGATTAGTAGTCCATTGATACACCTGTCCATATTACCTGCAAATAATTAGGGCAAAGTGATGTCAATACAAACATTGATTTAATTTAAACAATATTTTATTCACAAGTAAGTCAATGGGATTTGGTGGCAGGCACGGCCTACTTCAGCCCTCTCCCTATATAAATGTTGATTTGCTTGTAAATCTCTGAAATATTGCATCAGCTTAGTCATTCTAACATTGGGAAAAATTTAAAATGTCATAGCTTTGATATTTTTACATGCTCAATCACTAAGAAAATCATGCAGAGTATATGACAAAGTATATTAATCATTTCATATCAGTTATGTACATATCTAGATGCAAAGAAATTTAGTCAAAGTTTTTGACAAGCACATAATTATTTCATAAAATTCAACAGACATATTTTAAGAATGGTGTGCAGGGACAACAAATCAGTGTACCGCCATGCATTGTAGACGTCTAGTCAACATTAAATTAGCAACATTGATTAATTGATGTCACATCTCACAAGTATTTGGCATCAAAAACTTGAACATTATTAGTACTTTCAGTTCAGAGTTCATTATCCATAAGAGTTCATTGTGTGGACTAATTTATTGTGCATCATCCATATTGTGACAAAGTGATCACCATGGTGATTAAGGTTTCTTTATATTGTTGTTTCGTTGGCTCTATGCAGTAAATTACAGGAACCTTTGACAGTTTGAGCCCAGAGTCTGACAAAACATGTTGCCCTCATTCCCAGTCAATAAATGAACACTAGAATTTAATCCTACATCATTGAAAAACTTGACAGAGAATTCCAGTGTCATGCTGTAGATAATTGGTTGCATAAAACTCCTATACAGATCCCTGACGGTTCATCAGATCAATAGGTTTTGACAAGTCATATTATGATAAAGGCTTTCCTATCAGAATTACTATCGACACTGACTAATCATCATAGCTTGTGACTTCATATGTGAAAGTAATTATATTTTACTATCAAGCATAATAAATAATAAATGTATTGATCTGTTGTGTTTCCAGGATCGTTCTCTTATTTGCTTTGATTAGCAATATATACATTATATGAACTGAAGTGATGGAGAAATGGAATTAATGTTTCATTTAAATATCATCTTGTTCAATTTTTTTTTATTCATGATGTAAAAGAAAAGGTATGTCCATTGTCCTCATTGGTGTAAATATTAAGTGGTCAATTTAGCACAGAACATATGGTGTATTGAAAATCTAACTATTCTTTACATGATATTTTCTAACCTACGGAATTACGCCTACATAAAGTTGAATGCTGTCTTCAACCTGTACGTATGTCCCTTTGAATGGATTGATATGATGTGAATTAGGGATGATTAGTTTCTGTGATCACGTTAACTGTAACTGAACCTTTTAGTAAAAACTGCATCATTGTTTTACTTATTTAGTTATTCCGCATGGATTCTTGCCAACAGGTAGGTGTCCTAATTCACTGATGCCCCATGCTGATTCATTAATTATATTCATCATGTATTCTCTGATTATACATGTGTATGCTTATTTACTTTCTAACATATCATACCTTTGCATGATGCATTTGGCTCCTTGATATTTATTTGCCATGATTTTAATTTTTTTTTTTTTTTTTTTGATTTGGGGTTGGTAGAGGCTTTTGTAATTTCCTAATATGTGACATTATTTCAAATGCAAAACTTATTCTTGCAGCTTTCTTGTACATGTATCAAAAGGTGTAGAAAATAAGATAAAATGTAATACGATGTCTGTTGTTCAAATATAAGGACGGCTGTAATTGAAAACTGATCTTCGACCGATCAACTGTGCTAGCCATTGTCATATTTTGTGTATTGTAGAGAGATTTTATTATACACAGGAAGTGATCAGCAGGCGTCTGTACAATTGTACTGGTAGCTATTTTATGCAAAATTTTGTTTTATATATTCCTCAACTTCACACAATAATGTTTTTTAGATTATCTGTATAATGTAATGCATCAAAATCTGCAAAAATTCAAATTACAGAGAAACACATGTATCAGTACTCTCAGTTTTATGTATAAATCACAACAATTTGCAAAAGTCGTGTAGTCAAATGGTAAAATGCCACGACTTTTCCTCAAGATTTCCATGAGGTGGCGAGGTCGCAAAAATTTAGTTCTCTGTATTTGATGGTACTCTGTTTTAGTGACCATTTTCTTTTGGAGTGCCAAATTAACGTAAACTCAAATAATTAAAGATGTCATCAAATCAATTATTGCTCTCATCAATAAATAAATGCACACTTCTATTCAGTGCTCTCATTAATTGAATTAACGTGTGCATCAATTGAATTGATGAGAGCAGTAATTGGATTGAAGCATGCAACAATTCAGATATTGCTCTCATCAATTCAATTAATGAAAGCATTAATTGATTTGATGTGTACATCAATTCAATTGTTGGTCTCATCAATTCAGTTCAGCATCGATATGATGGAAATATTGCTTGCAAATATTAATTTAAGGCTTGGTATAAGTGATTTAATTCAATTGAAGATATCTTTAATTATTTACAATACTTTTGTATAAGGAATTAATGCATGCATCAATTCATTTAAAGAGAGCAAACAATTCAATTAAAGAGATCATTAATTCACTTGTGGGTATATTGAACTGAAGATACAAGTCGTTAATCATATAGATGCTCTCTCTAATTTATAGAAAGCAACTAAAGAATTATTGCTCTCTTTAAATGAATTAATGATATCATTTATTCACTGGAAGAGAGCAATAATTCAATTACTGTGTGCATCCATTGAATTATTAATGATATCATTAATTCAACTGAAGAGAGCATTAATTCAATTAGGAATTGAAATGATGCACACATTAATTGAATTATTCCTCACTTCAATTGAATTGTAGCATGCATTGATTCAATTGTTCATATCATCAATTCATTTGACGAGAGCATTGATTCAATTATAGCACGCATCAATTCAGCAGAATCAGTGCTATCATCAATACAATTAATGTGCACAGTAATTCAAAATTGAAGATATCATTAATTATTTGAAGAGATCTTGATATATTTTGAGAAAATATGGTGTGCCAAATTAACATAAAACTCAAATAATGGAAGATATCTTTAATTATTTAAAGATACTATTAATTCGTTTGATGCATGCAGCAGTTCAATTATAATTGCATCAAATGAATTAATGATATCATTAAATAATTAAAGATATCTACAATTATTTGAGTTTTATGTTAATTTGGCACTCCATATTTTCTCACAATATATTTATCAATACTCACAAAAATCATTTCTAAAGAATAAATCAGTAATGATGACCTAAGTAAATGGACAGGAGTGGTAACAGTTTTTCAGATGAATGTACACTACAGTACTCCTGTTATATTGAATATAGCCAGTATATAGATTTAACCAAATTTTTTTTTTTTTTTTTTTTTTATAAATTCCAGATGATGAAGATGAAATTGACACCAGTGATCTAATTTCTGGCCTACAAAAAGAGGTGGATTTAATGGATTTATCAATTAAGCGGGAGAGACTTCAGTCTCTGGTAGATTCGGACCCCATCACTAGGAGTAAATTCACTACAGTTGGTGAGACCATTGATTTGTGCTCATCAATTCAGAACTTTTTGTTTTTTTAATTACGTTGACATTCTTACCTAGTATACATTTATTTACATAAGTTGTGCAGACTAATAGCATCTTATAACATACATATTATTTTACTGCGAGTACAAAATTAAAAAAGAAAAATCAGAGAATAACAAAAATAAAAATTAGTGAGACGATTAAAAACTTAGTTTTTTTTAAGTATGCTATTTTTATCTTGAAGGTGAAAGTCAGTACATGTCATTTCCTACCTCCAAAAACAAAAAACAAGGCGAGCCATATGACCATATGAAGGACGCAGCATTCTTCTATGATGTGACTGAGCAGTTTAAAAAAGGAATGAAATCTGATAATCAAATCAAAGGCAGCTATGAAGTCACAACTATTTCAAAGGTATGATAGATTCTTGCTTATTTACTGTATGAAAGTAGATCATTAGAAATTATCATATTCCTTAACATCACCACAAAATGGCTAATTCCTGGCAAAGCTTTAGCAGAGGCACATAATTCCTGATTATGTGATAACTAATGTTTTCCTTGATTAAATATGTTCAATTGGCAAGGTTTCCTAAGAATTATTTGACCTTTCACCTATGCATATATGTTGCACCAAAAGATTTTTATCCAAAACGGTTAACCTTGTTAAATTGTCAAAATCATATTGATGAAATAGAAAATCTGAAATTTGATATGAAAGAACAGATTAGATACAACATGTTAGTATTTCAGATATTTACTTTAGTCAGGTGCTGAATTTGCATTGAAATAATTGGCAAGATTCCAGTTTACTTTGGCCAGGAACATTTTCCTCCACTTTGTCTCAGGGAATAGATCTGGTATCCAAAGAAATGAAATTCATGATAAATTTTTGACTTTATGTATTTTAAGTAGACTAATTACATGTGTATGTACTTGATTATTAATATTCATAAATATCTGTTGCTTGCAGATCTTTTCACCATCCGATAAATGAAAGAAAAATTCATAATTTTTTTGAAATCTTACTTACTATGTATACAAAGAGATAAAATCCAGTTGTGATAAATGCCCATCAGATGTAACAATCTGTTATCACTAGAGCTGATCACAACATCTTAATGGAGGCCTCATTATGTTCAGTGTATGCACCAAGTTTATTTCACTAAATGTTTAGGAATAGAGAAGATTTTTTTTTAAAAATATGGAATGCATCTTCACGATATGGTCCATGTAGCCCAACAGAAGAAATACAAAACAACTAATGAAAGTTACCGTTAACAGCTTAACTGTGTGTAATGATATTAAAGGAACTCCAACATCAGTCATTTTACTCAAGCCATGATCAAAAATGCTGAATTTCACAATGTTATCATTGAAAATTAAAAACTAATAGAAGTAATTTTACAGTTTTAGATATTATATGATTGAAATGAATTTAATGTTACAGGCGACATTATCTGAATTGTACGTGGAGAAGTATCGAGAGCAGATCAAGAATATGAGGGATCCATCACTGATAGCTGATCTGTATTTCTGTGGGGGTCTGGAACACCCAGAGAGGCTCAACGACATACTCAAACACGGCTTCAAGGATTCAGGTCTGTACTGTTTAACGAGACATACTCAAACTCAGCTTCAAGGATTCAGGTCTGTACTGTGTAACGAGACATACTCAAACTCAGCTTCAAGGATTCACGTCTCAAACTCAGCTTCAAGGATTCAGGTCTGTACTGTATAACGAGACATACTCAAACTCAACCTCAAGGATTCAGGTCTGTACTGTGTAACGAGACATGCTCAAACTCAGCTTCAAGGATTCAGGTCTCAAACTCAGCTTGAAGGTTTCGGGTCTGTACTGTATAATGAGACATACTCAAACTCAGCTTCAAGGATTCAGGTCTCAAACTCAGCTTCAAGGTTTCAGGTCTGTACTGTATAACGAGACATACTCAAACTCAGCTTCAAGGATTCAGGTCTCAAACTCAGCTTCAAGGATTCAGGTCTGTACTGTATAACGAGACATACTCAAACTCAACCTCAAGGATTCAGGTCTGTACTGTGTAACGAGACATGCTCAAACTCAGCTTCAAGGATTCAGGTCTCAAACTCAGCTTCAAGGTTTCAGGTCTGTACTGTATATCGAGACATACTCAAACTCAGCTTCAAGGATTCAGGTCTCAAACTCAGCTTCAAGGTTTCAGGTCTGTACTGTATAATGAGACATACTCAAACTCAGCTTCAAGGATTCAGGTCTCAAACTCAGCTTCAAGGTTTCAGGTCTGTACTGTATAACGAGACATACTCAAACTCAACCTCAAGGATTCAGGTCTGTACTGTGTAACGAGACATGCTCAAACTCAGCTTCAAGGATTCAGGTCTCAAACTCAGCTTCAAGGTTTCAGGTCTGTACTGTATATCGAGACATACTCAAACTCAGCTTCAAGGATTCAGGTCTCAAACTCAGCTTCAAGGTTTCAGGTCTGTACTGTATAATGAGACATACTCAAACTCAGCTTCAAGGATTCAGGTCTCAAACTCAGCTTCAAGGTTTCAGGTCTGTACTGTATAACGAGACATACTCAAACTCAGCTTCAAGGATTCAGGTCTCAAACTTAGCTTCAAGGTTTCAGGTCTGTACTGTATAACGAGACATACTCAAACTCAACCTCAAGGATTCAGGTCTGTACTGTGTAACGAGACATACTCAAACTCAGCTTCAAGGATTCAGGTCTCAAACTCAGCTTCAAGGTTTCAGGTCTGTACTGTATAACGAGACATACTCAAACTCAACCTCAAGGATTCAGGTCTCAAACTCAGCTTCAAGGTTTCAGGTCTGTACTGTATAACTAGACATACTCAAACACGGCTTCAGGGAATCAGGTCTGTATACTGTTTAGTCAAATATAATCTTCAAACACAGTTTTGAGATTTACACTTACAAAAATAAAATTTTTAGAAATCTTGATCATTTATATCTGAAAATAATTAAATATTAAAGATTCCATATTTTCTGGCAAATAGAATGCTAAAATACACTTGCAATCATCACCTCTCTGATATTAACAAAAAGGTAGTACAAAATGTGTCATCATTTAATTAATTGCAGATTTTGTTTATGGTGAATTTGGAAGAGGACTGTATTTCTCAAAGTATCCCTCTAAAGCAGCGCAGTTTTCTGCAGTAAGCATTGAAAATAGATATTTTAAAAAAAAAGTGTTTAGCTTGTTGATTTTCATCAGGCTTATGGTTTCATGCAGATTTTCATACTGAAGCAAAAGTAAGTTGCATTCACAGACACAAGAAATCATTCACAGACACAAATAAACATTTACAGACACAAATAAACATTCACAGACACAAGTAAACATTCACAGACACAAGTAAACATTTACAGACACAAGTAAACATTTACAGACACAAATAAACATTCACAGACACAAATAAACATTTACAGATACAAATAAACATTCACTAATACAAATAAACATTACAGACACAAATAAATATTTACAGACACAAGTAAACATTTACAGACACAAGTAAACATTTACAGACACAAGTAAACATTTACAGACACAAATAAACATTTACAGACACAAATAAACATTTACAGACACAAATAAACATTTACAGACACAAATAAACATTCACTAATACAAATAAACATTACAGACACAAATAAATATTTACAGACACAAGTAAACATTTACAGACACAAGTAAACATTTACAGACACAAGTAAACATTCACAGACACAAATAAACATTTACAGACACAAGTAAACATTTACAGACACAAGTAAACATTTACAGACACAAGTAAACATTCACAGACACAAGTAAACATTTACAGACACAAGTAAACATTTACAGACACAAGTAAACATTCACAGACACAAGTAAACATTTACAGACACAAATAAACATTTACAGACACAAATAAACATTTACAGACACAAGTAAACATTTACAGACACAAATAAACATTTACAGACACAAGTAAACATTTACAGACACAAATAAACATTTACAGACACAAATGAACATTTACAGACACAAATAAACATTTACAAATACAAATAAACATTCACAGACACAAGTAAACATTCACAGACACAAGTAAACATTTACAGACACAAATAAACATTTACAGACACAAGTAAACATTTACAAACACAAGTAAACATTTACAGATACAAATAAACATTTACAGACACAAGTAAACATTTACAAACACAACTAAACATTTACAGACACAAGTAAACATTTACAGACACAAGTAAACATTTACAGACACAAATAAACATTTACAGATACAAATAAACATTCACTAATACAAATAAACATTACAGACACAAATAAATATTCACAGACACAAGTAAACATTTACAGACACAAATAAACATTCAGAGACACAAGTAAACATTTACAGACACAAGTAAACATTCACAGACACAAATAAACATTTACAGACACAAATAAACATTTACAGACACAAGTAAACATTTACAGACACAAATAAACATTTACAGACACAAGTAAACATTTACAGACACAAATAAACATTTACAGACACAAATAAACATTTACAGACACAAATAAACATTTACAGGCACAAGTAAACATTTACAGATACAAATAAACATTCACAGACACAAGTAAACATTTACAAACACAACTAAACATTTACAGACACAAATAAATATTTACAGAAACAAGTAAACATTTACAGACACAAGTAAACATTCACAGACACAAGTAAACATTTACAGATACAAATAAACATTTACAGACACAAATAAACATTTACAGACACAAGTAAACATTTACAGACACAAGTAAACATTTACAGACACAAGTAAACATTTACAGACACAAGTAAACATTTACAGACACAAGTAAACATTTACAGATACAAATAAACATTTACAGACACAAGTAAACATTTACAGACACAAGTAAACATTTACAGACACAAATAAACATTTACAGACACAAATAAACATTTACAGACACAAGTAAACATTTACAGACACAAGTAAACATTTACAGACACAAGTAAACATTTACAGATACAAATAAACATTTACAGACACAAGTAAACATTTACAGACACAAGTAAACATTTACAGACACAAGTAAACATTTACAGACACAAATAAACATTTACAGACACAAGTAAACATTTACAGACACAAGTAAACATTTACAGACACAAGTAAACATTTACAGATACAAATAAACATTTACAGACACAAGTAAACATTTACAGACACAAGTAAACATTTACAGACACAAGTAAACATTTACAGACACAAGTAAACATTTACAGACACAAGTAAACATTTACAGACACACATAAACATTCACAGACACAAGTAAACATTTACAGATACAAGTAAACATTTACAGACACAAGTAAACATTTACAGACACAAATAAACATTTACAGACACAAGTAAACATTTACAGACACAAGTAAACATTTACAGACACAAGTAAACATTTACAGACACAAGTAAACATTTACAGATACAAATAAACATTTACAGACACAAGTAAACATTTACAGATACAAGTAAACATTTACAGACACAAGTAAACATTTACAGACACAAGTAAACATTTACAGACACAAGTAAACATTTACAGACACAAGTAAGCATTTACAGACACAAGTAAGCATTTACAGACACAAATAAACATTTACAGACACAAGTAAACATTTACAGACACAAGTAAACATTTACAGACACAAGTAAACATTTACAGACACAAGTAAACATTTACAGACACAAGTAAACATTTACAGGCACAAGTAAACATTTACAGACACAAATAAACATTTACAGACACAAGTAAACATTTACAGACACAAATAAACATTTACAGACACAAATAAACATAATGGTGATATTGTTGTCTTTCACAGCTTGGGAAAATTTTGCTGGTGGAGGTTGGCCTTGGTAACATGGAGACTGTCACCAAACAAGACAAAACTAGAAAATCCCCCAGCAGCTCACAGTTTGATTCCATTATTGTAAGTTTGGGGAGGTATTCAGTTTCTGTGATACTTAAAATTAGTCATGGAATCAAGAACTGAAGGAGATAAAGGGGCCTTTGGTCCTTTACTGTTTATGAGGGTTGTTCGATTTGTAATGTGTATTGTATGATGTCTCAAAACCATTTGACTCAAATAGTGAAATTAACATTACATCACTTCAGAGTATTCTACGTGGTTTGAAATACATAATTTCAATCTCTGAATCTGTTTCTGAAATGTGTCACAGTGTGCTGATTTAGGTAGAGATCTAAGGCACTGACTGATGGCTAAGCCAAGGGCTTGTTGGGACTTGTAATGACAACCAGATAAGAACTTTTTAAGTTTTGGAAAAAGGAAAAAGTTGCATGGGGCTATATCTGGAGAGTATGGTGGGTGTGGCAAGACGGTAACCTTCTCCGACTTCAAAAATTGCTTCACAATCTCAGATGTATGTGATGGAGCATTATCATGAATTAGATGGTTAGATCCTGACACAGAGCATTATTTATGATAATATTTCTTGAGCTTTTTTAGTATAACATCTCGGTAATACAGACCTTTAACACTTTTGCCCTTCGGCACTGGTATTTATATGGCTATACCATCATGAGAAGAATATGCAATAAAGAACCTTCTTTGTGCCTATGGTTCTTTAGGCAACTACAGGTCTTCTACCGTGTTTAGTTAGCCATATTTTGTTTCCAATTTTTCTTATTAGTTTGAAATAGTGAACCCCATGTTTTGTCACCAGTAACAATGCTTACAAATTGTCTTTGATTGAATTTGGGAAACATTTTGAGCAATTGCTTAGCAGTTTGTACTAGTACCCATTTTTGGTCATCTGTCAATATATGCAGTATCCATCTGTCAGAAATCTTTTGTACTTTCAAAATGAAATGCACCTGCGATAGCAATATTCCAACAGCTTTGGCAATATGATGTATCATGTACCTGCTATCACTTTCAATTATTTCCCTGACATTTGCCTTGCCTGCTACAGTCACAGGTTAGCCAGTTTTTGCTGCATCTTTGATGGACTCAGTGCCAGTCAGAAATTTCTTTCTCCACCTACAAACTGTCTCATAAGATACCTTATCAGACCCATAAACTTCCCCCAATTCTGTAAAAATCTGCATTACTGAATGACCGAGTTTTGTGCGAACTTTTATATAAGCTCCAATTTCTGCAATATTCTCAACCCATTTCCCAACCATTTTACAACAGTGGTCAACAAATGGCTCTATTGAAATGAATATAAGTTTAAAACTATGTGGAGCTGAAGCCTCATGTTTATACCATTGGAAAGGTATTGAATAGAGCTATTCAAGAGTATCATCATCCACGAAATCATGCTAAACGTTATCGTGCTGTGGTACGATGCACATTACATATTGAACAGCCCTTGCACAAGGCAGATTTCATTGTGTATATTTAACAGGTCTTTAGAATCTATATTGCATGTAAAATCAAATGGATAGAAATATTTTCTAAGAATTCTGTCAGTGCTATAATATGATTTATTAACCTCTCAAAAAAGAGTATTAGGAAGATAGTATCTTTATTAACTTAATCCTGTGTGTGCAGGAATATGTTTCAGATGGTACATAAAAAAATTCTTCTGATGAGTTTTCATTATTATCGAATTATTGTAATTTTCTGGTGAGTGGTGACTGCAATTACCCAATGATTATTTATAATTGTCTGATGACTATAATTATCTGATGACTATTCATTATTATCTGATGACTATAATTATCTGATGACTATTCATTATTATCTGATGACTATTCATTATTATCTGATGACTATAATTATCTGATAACTATTCATTATTATCTGATGACTATAATTATCTGATAACTATTCATTATTATCTGATGACTATAATTATCTGATGACTATTCATTATTATCTGAGGACTATAATTATCTGATGACTATTCATTATTATCTGATGACTATAATTATCTGAGGACTATTCATTATTATCTGATGACTATAATTATCTGAGGACTATTCATTATTATCTGATGACTATAATTATCTGATGACTATAATTATCTGATGACTATTCATTATTATCTGATGACTATAATTATCTGATAACTATTCATTATTATCTGATGACTATAATTATCTGATGACTATTCATTATTATCTGATGACTATAATTATCTGATAACTATTCATTATTATCTGATGACTATAATTATCAGAGGACAATTTGTTATAATCTGATGACTATTTATGTGAGAACTATTTACAATCAGCTGATGACTTTTATTGTCTCTGCTAACTACTGTGATAACTATTATTATCAAAGGACTATTCCTAATTGTCTAATGACTATTTACACTCGTCTCATGACTATTAATATCTCTGTTAACTATTGTTATATATGATGACTATTTATATTTATATGATGACTATTATTATCTAAGGACTATTCCTGATTGTCTAATGACTATTTCAGACCCCAGGTCGTCTTCAAATGTCCAATGGAGAAGGTAATGCAGTCCATAATGAGGAATATGTTGTGTACAATGTCACACAAATCCTGCCTCTCTGTCTCATCAGCTACGCAGGGTCCTGAGGAAAAATCGTGCGGGATCAAGCCTCTGTCTTCTCTGAAACCCAGCAGTATATCGTAATGTCCGTCCACTTGTCAATGCTAGAAATGTTTGCTGTTTTAAGAATTGTTTTTTATTCAAGAGACTGTCTTCATTAAGTACATTTCAGGCATTGTGCTGTACAAACATTTGGGTCAAGATCAAAGTTTTATCTTCATATTATATGTATAGGTCACAGTTTACAGTCACTAGTCAAACTTCTGTCCGTTTTTTTATTGCAGTGAGTCTTCATTTATAGTCATGGACAACATAAATTATGTCTGAAGGACAGCATTATATTTTTATAAATTTTGTACATTATTATTCAATCAAAATAAACTCCCCTTTTCTTGACAATAGATTTTTACTGCAGGAAAACAATTTAAATTCAAAATTTGAAACAATCATTACATGTGCTAAATATGGTTTTTTTCAACAAGTTTTTGTTGTTGTTTTTTGGGGGGGTTTTGGGGGGTTTTTTTTTTTGGGGGGGGGGGGGTGTGTCTTTTTGTATAATCATTGTCAGACCATAATACTGTAAGGTGGAGTCACATGCAAGATATGGAGAGAGACTGGTTGTTGAAAATATATAAATGGCACACAAATGTTTATTTATTGAAAATACGCGTATAAAGTATTTACAATTTAAAAAGGGTAAAATTATTTCAACATTAGATCTGACTGTACCTGTATGTGTTATGTATATTTTGTGAAAAAACAGTTTAATATTTATGTAATTTAGGACAATTCTATCTTTGATTAGAAATACTCATGTACCTTTTGTATGGATTCAAAATGAAAACAGGCAAACAAAAACAATTGTTGAACAGGGTATCTATAGCTTGCATAATCATAGAGGAAATCAGAAAAATTTTACTCTGGCTTTGTAGTAATAAAGAAAAGAAAAGGATGTTACTCACCTTACAATCTCGCTTGAATATCACGGTTTTAGTTTTTCTACTACAAGGATCACATATTCCATATTTATTACACCTGAAAAAAACAAAACAAAAACATAAAATTGTGATTTGTTTTTAGATATGCTCCGTTTTCATGTAACTTTTGGGTGAGTTAAAATTTGATGGTGATCATGTATGAAGCTGTTGTGAGTCCATTGTATAAATTTCATGTGACTTATTGGTCCTGAGTAAAACACTGTACAAATTCTGTATAAGTTATTGATACAATGCTAGCTTGTTGTATTGCATATTGTTAATCTATAGTAATACGTTGTAATATAGTACGAGTTGCAAAATCATTTAGCTTTATTTTCGAAAAATTATGTATGAATTAAACAAGACAATCAATAATTCTTGCAAATGTTATTTTGAATATCGCCTTTAGTGTAATCACTCCAGATTAATTTCATATAGATTATATCCGCCCAGGTATCTGACACCGTTAAATTTACATGCATTGAAAATTTGAAGGCTCGTTATCTTTCACGGAAATCAGAAGAGAGTTCACGAACCGTCAAATTCTCAACAGAGCGTAAATAATTAGTACTTATGTACTGATAAAGATACTTAAAATGCAGTCCCCGCTGATTCAATCAGTTCTCGGGTTGAGTTCGGCCAGTGATGGTAATTTGGGCCAGGTATCGGATTTCCGACTAAGCCATGATGGATATCAACTGTCGCGTCTTTCAATGGTTTCTACAACGTCTGATGGCGTAATTGTAGTAAATAATTGTGGCATACATTGTAATTTTACTTTTTATAGACATTCATTTTTATTGGGTAGCCCGAAATTGCATCATTTGAGTGCAGAATCAAACTTTTCAACGGTGTTTGCTAATTCATAATTTTGACAAGACAGCATTGTGTAGATGCACCGAAACAGAAATGGGCTTTACCTGGAATGGCATACCGTGTGTTCAGATGTCTGACATGTAACCAAAGTTATCAACACATGGAATGCAAAGTGCATCTCTTATATACATTCATTTCTTCATTTTCCTGTGAAAAAAAACTAAAACTTTTTTCAGAGCTCTAGAATTTCACGGCAAGCGAACCTTGATGCTATTGAATTATTTTGATATCCAGACGTGGGCGCAGGGCATAGTAGTTGAACATTTTTCTAAATATATTTTCTTGAAATTCCAACGCGATGAAGAAAAATTGAGAGTCCCAGAAGATTTCATTTAGAGTAAAATTTTCCACATGTATTTTGTGAATTGGACAAAAATAATAATTTATTCACAAATAAAGATACTGGATGAAATAATGTCTTGTGTACAAGTGTATGTATTAACCTAAATATTTTCCCCAGTAGATAATGATATGGGATTTTGGATGGGACTAGAATTCGAAACTGCATGAAAATTTCTGAATACCCAGGGTCTGAATGATTAATGATGTCAAAGAGATACCTTCCATAGAAATAAGATATCTCATTTCCCTCTTTAATTCATTATGAGTCGTATTTCATCCCTATACAATTCTCTGAATTCTATTGCATGCGCTCTATCATTGATTGATGACCGGTCGCGGTAGCTCAGTGGTTGGAGCGTTGGCTTCGTAACCGGTCGTGAGTTCGAGCCCCGCTCGTGCCATGGCCACGTCAAACCTAAGACGGAAAATAGGTAGTGATTGCTCCTTCGGCAAACGCTCGGCATTTAGAAGTGAGAATCACGGGTCATTTGGATATGAAAAACGGAGAACCCTCACTGCTACGGCCCTGACTGCTAAGCATAGGTCTAAATTCGTACTATTTCACCTACAGCTGGTGACGGGACGTGAAACAAACAATCAATCAATCATTGATTCAATACTCCATTTAAAAACCTATGATGCATAAATTCGGAGACACCGTGATCGGACTCCAGAAAACCATCCGGAGTTCGCATTTAGCCGTCTCTGGAATGGGGGAGGATCGCACATTTTGGAATGGGGGAGGATCGCACATTTTGGTCGTGGTTTGCTACAATTTCTTGCGAGAGGAGGGAGGGGGTGTTACCGGGCATTTCAATAATTGAGGATGTCATTTTCATTTGACTTATTTATGACTTTCTCTTTCTTTTATTACTATTGCTATTATTAGCTTGCAAACATAGAAACTTCCATTTCTGTTAATCAAGTATTAAATATTTATATGTTTTAGGTTCATGTAACACGACAGTTTTCTTATTGAAAAATAGAAATTATTTCATTACACATTGTTGCCAGTGGTATAGTACAATTACGTTCTCTACTTCTGGGGTGGGGATATTGCGCCCCACTGAGAAACTCAGTGCAAAACAAGAATGCACCACTATATTGTGTAACAATGTCAAATGCGTGTGTGCGAAAGCAAATTTATATTAAATTTGTCCCGGTATTAAGTGGGTGCTTCTTTAACCAGGATTTACCTCAGCCAAATACCTCTGCCATTGTGTAAACACTATCTGTTAGAAAATCGACTAGCTCATCGCCATCCAACCGTGCTCGAGACTTTATAAAGACTGCAAATTGCGTAATATAAAACCCTTTCAAGTTTTGCCTTTAAAACATCAGTTGGGTGAATAAAGTTAAATAGTCGCCCAAGATGGGAAACAAAGGAAGTAAACTGAGCCCAAAGACCGTAGAGGAATTGCAGAAACACTTGGGATCAGAATTGATGGACGAAGACATCAAGACATGGTACCAAGATTTCAAGGAGTCACTGACTCCGGGCAAGACTCAACTCACGCGAAAGGACTTTATTGAGGTGTACGATAAACTTTTTTCTGGGGATGCTAAAGAGTTCGCAGAACACGTGTTTCGAACATTCGACACGAACGGAAATAACCTGGTGGACTTTCAAGAATTTGTCGTGGGATTGTTTGTGTCCAGCAGTCAGGATATGGACAAGAAGTTAAACTGGGCCTTTCGTGTGTATGACATTAATGGGGATGGTTATATCACCAAGGACGAAATGAGTAAGATCATTATGGTGAGTACCTACGTATCCATTCTCTCTCAAGGACTTGACTCAGAATCAGGTTTAAGTCAGACCATCAGAACACTTTCAATGTCATCTGATAAGGCAGATATGTTGCATAGAAATCTCCTCTCACTTAATTTGT
This sequence comes from Ostrea denselamellosa, assembly GCA_024699665.1. Lineage (NCBI taxonomy): Eukaryota > Metazoa > Mollusca > Bivalvia > Ostreida > Ostreidae > Ostrea > Ostrea denselamellosa. The sequence continues at coordinate 25,913,750 of JAMZEH010000020.1, forward strand.
CAAGGTAAGTGGTTCATACCTGAAGAAATTGGGAGAAGTGACCTTCTAGAGGAGACTCGTCCGAATTCTGTAAATTTCATATTGGGAAAAAAAAATGTCCAAGACTGTCTTGCTCCACCTCAATTAGAAATTACTCATAAAGGTGCTTAATTACCTGTCCAAGACATCTGGTGGATATCGATCGGTTGTATGAATTATACAATGGCATTAATATTTTAAAACAATACGGAAACGTTTAAAGATTCAGAAAGCGGAAGTATATCAAATGTATGTAAGTACTTGGCACATATCTCTTTAATATTTCCTGAAGCATGTTGAATATTTAACACATTGACAGTCTTACTTAATGAATATAGACAGTTGTTAAAATATTGGAGGCTCCTCAATTCTTTATATGAAGAGAGAGAAAGAGAGCATAAATAAACCCAGACAACTTTCATCCTTGCATTCACACCAGTTAGGAGAAAAATAACAAAAAAAAGACATTTCCAATTTTACCACCTTTTCATAAATATTTTAGTGTCGAAATCTTTTTGTTCATATGAATAATATGATTGTAAATATACTAAAGTATCATTAAACGTCAAAGTGAGCTTTTTCTAGAGAATGAAAATGTACATGCCCAACATATTCAGATTAGTCATTTTCCATGTTCAGTCAATAGGCCAAAAATTACAGCTTTTGAATCAAATCTCACTCTTTGGTCCGTCTTTTGTAATATCCAAAAAGACGGGCATGAACAAATTCTTGCAACAAATGGACAGTGAAAAAATATACATATAATGGTAGGAAGCTTTGTCATGTTACATCTATTGAGGTTCCTCGGGTAGGAAGCTTTGTCATGTTACATCTATTGAGGTTCCTCGGGTAGGAAGCTTTGTCATGTTGCATCTATTGAGTTTCCTCGGGTAGGAAGCTTTGTCATGTTACATCTATTGAGGTTCCTCGGGTAGGAAGCTTTGTCATGTTACATCTATTGAGGTTCCTCGGGTAGGAAGCTTTGTCATGTTACATCTATTGAGGTTCCTCGGATTCTGTTATTTAAACGAATCGGACAAAGTTTTGAAAGAGAATCATTATGTTACTTATTTTTTCGTACATAGTCATATATCGAATGTCGCGGTTCCTGGCTTTTAAGTAATATACTGGACTGGATTCTAAACAACAATATGCTTAACAATTTATTTATCCCGTTTTGCAGTCAATATGTAAGATGACAACCACTGCTGTGCAGTCTGTAGACGAATTGACCCAGGAGATTTTCTCTGACATGGATGTCAACAAAGACGAGAAGATAAGTCATGATGAGTTTCTGGAAGGAGCCTCCAAGAATGACTTCGTAATCAAACTACTGCAGCCGGACCCAGATCCCGACTCTTAAAACATACCGGACACGCGATTGCCTCGATGATTTACAAGTGATGAAAGAGGAAGTCGCGACGATTTATGGAATGTGCTTAGACATATAGAACTAATAATTAACATATTTTAGTATTCAACTATGGACAAAGATCTTAGGATCTGACAAGTCATTCCGGAAGATTGTCAATCGATATTCATATGATTAATGTTTGGTGTTTTGGGTCAATGTTTAAAATCAGTGTATTGATCTCGAAAATATCTTCCTTGTTGAGAGAAAGAGAGTATATCCTGCACATTGTACATTCTTTTCATGACAGAATAATCCATCAGATCACATGTTCAAACAATTTACCAAAACAGTTTGATAGTTGTGATTCTATATCCTGCTGTCTGAGCCATAATCAATGCGAGTATGTCCGGTGACTGTTTGACTTTTAGGCTGCTAATCCTTCGTTTCACGAGTCGGCTATTTTGCTTATTTTCTTTGTCTTTTTCAGTCCATGCCTTTTTGCGCATATGCAGTGCTTATTGAAAAAAATCTTTGCCGAATACTGGTTAATTTTTGCATTGATGACCATCATTCATTATTTCGTCCTCGTTTGAGAATCATTATGTCTCCTTGTGGATCAGTCCACTAGACGAATAGGATCTGTCCTAATTCAATTTATAAATTGATTTAGCAATTCTAAACTCTAAACATGTAATTTTCAGCGTATATTGTTGGTAGATTTAGTGCTAGTCCTTTTTCCACATTTTACTTAAATAAAACATGAAACTTTTCTGTTTGTCCCTAGGAAGGGACTATATATATATATATATATATATATATCTGTGTGTGTGTCTGTGTGTGTGTGTGTGTGTGTGTGTGTGTGTGTGTAAAGAATTCGCTACATCGACAATGCACTTACACTGTCACACAGTCAAGAAAGACTATGATACTGCATTTTTATGTACAATATTTTAAGGTCAGAATGAATACTACTTTCCAAAACTGTGAGTTGTTATTCTGTTGTTTGTGGTACACAAGGTTTGCATCCAAGATTTGAGGATTACGTGTAACTATAAATGAGGGGATATGAAGTAAAATTGAAATAAAAAATAAAAGATCATTCAAGTCTTGTTGAAACATGATGTCCCTGACCATGACCTGGATACATTAAGTGCGAAATTTGCCTTTGGTAAATGACCTTGACCTTTATCAGCCACACAGCTTTGACCCAAACCTTTTACTTCATTGTATAGTTTAATTTGAGCGTAATGACCAAGTCGCAGTTTTAATTTGCGGAGTGAAAAAGAAACGAACATACCGAAAACAGTATCAATAGTGATAGACTGATCCAGAGTGGGGCGAGGGTGGGGGAACACCCAATCCTACTGACTCAGAGTGGGGTGGGGAACGCCCAATCCTACTGACCCAGAGTGGGGTGAGGGTGGGGGAACGCCCAATCCTACTGACCCAGAGTGGGGTGCGGTGAGGATGGGAAACACCCAATCCTACTGACCCAGAGTGGGGTGAGGGTGGGGGCAACACCCAAACTTACTGATCCAGAGTGGGGTGAGGTGAAGGTGGGGGAAACACCCAATCTATCGGACATAGCATTTTTATCAATTGTTGTAGCAATTATTGTAAATTTGAATATTCTCAACTGTGTAAGCATGCAAAGAAAGAAATCTTGATTTAACTCCATATAATATTGTTCATTATGAAGTCCAAGCTAGCAGTTGTGACGAATCAAGATACTTTGCTTGCCTTTAAGCGGGATTTCAAAAATCAAAACGGTCCGTCAATTTATACATTGAAATTCACCTGCATACGACGAAACATTGGAAGGATGTACATGAAAAAAATAATCATATAATATCATTTCTAAAAAAGTCCATTTTCAAACCTATATCAAGAATTATTCCAATACAAGGACAAATTTTTGAGGTTATCCTCAATTATACTTTGTTATAAATTGTTGTGTTGCATAACCCATCCTGATTTGAGTTTGTATAACTTTCTGTATATTTGCATAATCGTTGTATGTTTCTGGGTAAAAAAAAATTACCCCCCTGGATCCCATCAAAATGACTCAGAGCACGAATCCCCTTCCTTTTCCAAACTTCGTGACTCCGCCCCTTAAATCAAAAGAAGGCACCCGAAGTCTCATGTTCCACCTTTTAACAATTTTGAAAGCATGGATACGAAAATTTACTTTTTAAAAATCGATCATTCATCTGAAGGTGGATTGAGTACCGACTAGGATTTCCGTGACAGATATTCTGTTCTCTGCTTCTATTTGCCATCCTTTTCAAGGCCCGAATATTTTGTCCGATTCATTGGAACCATTCAGTTGCACCATGGTAGTGTAACAAAGAGTAGTTTTCTCTCTCTCTCGTCGTTAGGTGAGTCAAGAATGTAGATTACTCAAACTGAAAGTAACAATTCTGACACATTTTGAAGAAACCAGCAGGTTTTACAAATGTTTCGAAGAAACCACTAATTTTATCATATTTTGAAGAAACCACCAATTTGGACACGTTTTGAAGAAACCAGCAATTTTATCATATTTTGAAGAAACCAGCAATTTTGACATACGTTTTTACTGTTACTGGTTTAGGAGAGGTGGATGAGAAGTCGTTTTAAAAATTCGTTCCCACGAAATTAATTTCGTTCACAAGAAATAAAAATCGTTCCCACGAAATAAAAATTTGTTCGTACGAAATAAAATTTGTTCCCACAAAATCAATTTCGTTTACACGAAATAAATTCAAATCAACAATTAAATCAAGACCAGGCTAGCGTGGCGCAGTGGTTAGAGCGTCGGGCTCAAAGATCTGATGATCCTTGAGTCGGGGGTTCGAATCCCACTGTGGGACGTGGGTACCGGTCTTTCGGATGAGACCGTATAAACCGAGGTCCCGTGTCGCAGTAGGTGTGGCACGATAAAGATCCCTCCCTACTCAAAAGCCCTGAGTGCCGAGCATAGGCCTAAATTTGCAGCCCTGTCACCGGTAATGGTGACAGCCGCCGGATAGCTGAAAAATTGCTCAGGCGGCTATAAACAAACAAACAAACAAACAAGACCAGGCTATGTTCACATTAACTCCCATTACTTAAATCTATAAATAAACAAAAACTCATTATCGATTTCATATTGCTGTTATATAAACTTATTTAACAAACGTTATATCCTGCATTTATGCTATCCACAATAAATCTGTAACAAATTTAGAAACTTTAGTTCATTTATTGTATATTTGTGACTGTTCTTTCAGCTTGGAGTACGAGGAACACATGCTTTCGTTTGGGAACATTAAGACAGTAGCCATTCCAAGCACTTTCAACCACTTCAATTTTAGACAACCAAGAGCCTAACAATGGTTTAAAAGTTTAATTTGTTGTGGAGAAAACTGTTGGGGAAAAAAACCCTTAAGAAACTGTCAAGCTTCTTGAAAGAAGCACATGTTCTACCTCTTTTCAAAAAGGATAACCCGTCTTTGCCTAGTAATTATAGACCCGTGTCCCTTTCAAGATGTGTCAGCAAAGTTATGGAAAGAATAATTTTTAAACATGTCTACATTTTTTTCTCTCTTACAAAAATAACTTACTTTACAAATACCAAACTGGTTTTTACCCGGTCACTCTACAGTGTTCCATTTATTGGAGACTTATCACAGTACTGTAAAAAGTATTGATGGTGGGAAATCTTGTACATGGTCTTCTGCGATCTATCTAAAGCATTTGATAGTTCCGCACAAATGCCTTTAAACTACAGGCTTATGAGATCAGAGGTAATATTTTTCAGTGGTTAACTAAATGTCTTTTATGTACAAAGACCAGTTGTTCTCAAGTGAAAGTTTAAATGCAGGGGTACCCCAAGGCTTTGTTCTTGGACCTCTGTTATTTTTAATCTATGTTAACAATGTTGCTGAAAACACGATGTCTTTTTGTAGATTATTTGTTGATGATAACTCAATTCAACACGCATCTAAGAATTTACATGAAATTGAATTTACATTGATTCATGGCCTTCGTGTTCTATATGAATGGTTAAAAAAATGATGGTTGGTAAAATTTAATACCTCTAAAACTAAAACTGTTCTTTTTTCATTGAATAAAAAACATTGATCTTCCTAAATTATTTTTTTCAATATTGTCAGTTAGAATATGTGCCAGTGCACAAATATCGATCGTGGATTGTTTATTTTGTGCGATTTGGGTTGGTCCCATTATATAAATACAATGACGAGTACAGCTTACAATAAACTAGGACTTCTTAAAAGCTAAGTTGTTTTTTTTTAAATATATACACTACTTTTGTAAGACCAGCTTTAGAATACACCTCTGTTGTTTGGGATAGATGTAGCTCCTCTGATAGTGATCTGTTAGAAAAGGTCGCGTGCAGCGCGAATTATAACTGGCCTTCCTTTACTAGCTTGTAGAGATTCCCTGTATTTAGAAACTGCTTTAGAACCTCTGTCTTTAAGACGATCAACTGCTAAATTAGTCACCATGCTCAAAGTTCACAATAATGAGATTCCGTAATGTCTAAAGGAAACAATACCTAGTAAAATAAACAATAGGTTCACATCAAATCTCCGTAATAATACCAAAGTGCAGACTTGAAGTTATAAGAGATCATTTGTATCAGACGCTGTATTAAAGTGGAATTCTCTCAGTATCGAATCAAGACAGGCTACTTCAATTATAAAATTTCGTAAAAGTGTTGGCTCAAATAATATCAACAATTGCAAATCACCTGTATATTTTTCATTTGGTTCTCGTTTGTTGAATATAATCCATGCCAAACTTGGACACACCTGTGTTTTGAATTATGATATATATATATATATATATATATATATATATATATATATATATATCACAAAGCCGATTGATTATATTCTCGACCGGTTTCTTGATTTTTTTCTGGAGTATACTCCTGAAGAATTGAAGAAACTGTTCGAGTATATACTCAATCGGCTTTGTGATATTTTTATTATACAACTACTTGTGTAGAGTTTCTATACTTATTTCTGGATTACACACACACACACACACACACACACACATATATATATATATATATATATATATAGAGAGAGAGAGAGAGAGAGAGAGAGAGAGAGAGAGAGAGAGAGAGAGAAGAGAGAGAGAGAGACGCAATATTATTGAATCTCCACTATGTTCCTGTGGCATGTGTGAAGACGCATATCACTTTATCTTTATTTCTGATAAATATTCAAATGCTAGATGTCAATTAATGGATAGATAGCTAAAGTTAATTGATATGGTCATTATTGATACACATTTTCTACTTAGGGGTGATAATGTCTTATCTACCGAACTAAATAATATTGTACTTTTTCTTATGTCCAGACTTGTTCTTATGTTCAGATGTATATTCATGAAATTTAAGAATCAGCTGGTGCTCGTATTGTACTGCCTATCTATAGAATATACCTACATGTACCATAATTGTATTCTCTGTGTACTAATTTTCAATGACAGTTGTGTATTATTACATTTTAAGGAGAAGAACTCGTAAGAACTTGCTTCTGACCCTTTTGTATACATTATATTAAATAAAATATGTTCAAGTTCAAAACAAACGAATTTTATTTCGTAGGAACGAATTTTATATTGTGGGAACGAATTTTATTTCGTAGATACGAATTTTGAAGAACAATTCTTCCACCTATCCTTAACCAGCAACCGTACCTTTTGAAGAAACCAGCAAGTTTGACATATTTTGAGGAAACTAGCAATTTTGACACATTTTGAAGAAACCAGCAATTTTGACACATTTTAAAGCTGGAGTTCTGATCGAAAGCAAAATTGCTATTTCCGATTGTGATCCCCCCCCCTTTCAAATTTACTCTAGTTGTATGCGTGACTTCAACACTACTTAGTTAAATGTACAATATTTTTCACCTTCCTTTCAAAATGGAACACGTATATTATGAAACAATATATGTCACAATTTAATCACTTGTACAGCGCACATATATAATTTTACATTGTAATATCTGAAGAGGGAAACGAGCAAGTGCTCACTACTTGTTTCTAATCACTTTGCTGTATATTAATAAAATATGGTCAAATCAAATAAATGATTATACTAAATAACATTATACTGAGTCTCCAACAAATATACAGTGCACAACATATAAATCACGTGAGTGCATCGGATCTCCAACAAATGTGATGCACGCATCACGTGATGATACTTTAAGCCTGCATCGGATCTTCAACAAATGTGATGCACGCACACATCGACACAGGCATCACGTGATGATACTTTAAGCCTGCATCGGATCTCCAACAAATGTGATGCAAGCACACATCGACACAGGCATCACGTGATGATACTTTAAGCCTGCATTGGATCTCCAACAAATGTGTTGGGCTCGAACATCGACACAGATATTGTGAACTTGCTTATAGTAAGCATCCACGCACATTAATATTGACATATTTAAATATATAAGCATATATAAAACAATAATTAACATATATATGTAATATTACTGCGGTTTACGTTTGTGGTTCAATTGTACAGAAACGTGTTGCTGTTGTTCCAACAAGAGCGTGCCACTTCATTTGATCGAGCGTGCAAATTCCACTCGCTGGCTGGCCTTACGGTGAGTTTGGATGATCACGCGATACCATTCTCTCAATGTGATTGGTCCCGGATAACAAAAGTAAAACCCGTTTCATTGAAATCTATGAGAAACCTCGCCTAAAGTCTTGGTCAAGCGAAGTGTCATTCTATAACTGAAGCAATAGTAATATGAATTACCGACAATGTATATCTATGAATCTTTTTTGAAAGTGTTAATCTGACGTACCAAGTAAACCCGGAAGAGAATAAGATATCTTCCCAAAATTCCATGTCTGCAATTAAACGGCAGTTATTCGTGTGCATTTGCATCTGCCCCAATACTACCTGGTTAAATATGTATTTCAAGCGCACGTACAGCCATTGATAGCAAAGAAATGATTCCTATTACAGCAATTATCTGTGAGAAAAACATGACACTTGCATTCTAGATTGTGAATATTTTATGCAGCATGAATAAACGATATAATGACTTCTCTTTATAGCCGTCTGAAGTCAAAGAATCTATCACAACAGCAAGTGTTTTGATGACAGGAAAATTTGTTTAATTTGTGCAAATGTGCATTGATTCTCAAGAATTTGATGTCGTGGAGGAAAAAATACAGAGAGTTCTTGTCATTTAAGATTACAACTTGTTATTCCTTTTACAAAATTTTACAAAATATCGCTAGAATGGAGCGATAAAAAAAAATTTGAAAAATTCCCTAATCAAGATCGGAATTCTTTTCAGAATATAGTAAGCCTCCTTAACGGTCCTTCTTTATGACTGTTCAGATTATCACGTGTCCTTGATTATAATTGTAAGGTACACATCTACATAGACACCAGCTACACAGACAACGTATCCAACAAATGTAACACACTCAACAGACATTCAAGCGCGGATCTAGGGATTTAGAGGGGTGGGTGGGTCTGGACCCTCCTGGAATTTCCAACTGAAAGAAAATATAGCCATCTTTCACCCTAGCAACGCGTTTAATATTGCTTTATCAACTCTCTCGATCGACTTTATTCGCTCACAGGGACGGTTTCAAAATTTAAGGCCATAATATAATACGAAAAAATAAGGTTCCAGATCCCCGGCCTTTTTGGGCCCTTCCCCCGATAAAAAAGCTGGATCCGAGCCTGGACATCACGTGATTACAATAATTTAACGCACTCACATCAACAGACATCACGTGATTACACTAATGTAACGCATTCACATTAACGAACATCCCGTGATTACAGTAATGTAACACACGCACATCAACGGACATCATGTGATTACACTTAATGTAACACACTCGCACATCGAATGACAACACTTGATTAAACTAGCCTGAATTGGATCACCACCAAATGTAACACACTCACACATCAGCAAGACATGATGTCATTATTACCAGTCGCAGTAGAGGCCGATTGTGGATGTGTTAGAAAGTGCGCATAGGGAAATGAGAAATTACTTCTTTATTGTTTCGGTAGAAAAATTCCTTATTTGACAATAACATGTATAAAAGTTCTGAATAAAAGATTTTAAAAATATGTATAAATACACTGAGTCAAAAAAGAAACTTCACAAAATTAATTTTGTAAAATATTGAATACTTTCCCCCTGATGACACACCTGTGTAGTCAACATGGGATCCCTATCTGTCGACTGTGGAAAACCGTTAGCCAAACCCACTCATAGCCATCCATTTCTTGTGTAAATGCCTTTCGTGCCAAATCAGGTTTTGCACGTGCATTCAATGTTGTGAACTCCACATCGAAGTTGGATTCATTTGCACATGTTTGCTATGGCCTCAAACATTAAAAAAACACTTTTAAGCCACATTTGTAACAGTACTTGAAATGCCGCGATTGTCAAATGTGCAACGTGAACGTGCCCTTGGCATGTTGCAAGCGGGGCAATCAGTTATTGACATCGCAACAGCAATGGGATGCAGCCGTCGTACTGTGTATGACTTGCGACATCGTCTACAACAAACTGGCACCACTGCTGATCGCCCAAGGTCGGGTCGTCCACGTGTAACGTCACGAGTTGAAGACCGGAACATCGTCCTACGTCACCTTCGTAACCGATTTCTGCCGGCTGCACGAACCAGAGCTGAGATGTTTTAAGGTCGGCTGTCCGCACAGACCATCCGAAATCGGTTGCGGTCTGCCAATCCCCATGCTCGACGTCCGTCTCGTGGGCCAATTTTGACGCCATTTCATCGACGTCAGCGTCTGCTGTGGGCCCAACGTCACCTCCGATGGACCCAGAGAGACTGGAATCGAGTCGTCTTTAATGATGAATCGCGGTTTACCCTCAGATTTGCGGACGGCAGGCTAAGAGTCTGGAGACGACCTAATGAACGGTATGCCCAGTGTTGTGTGCAGGAAGTGGACATATTCGGGGGCGGAAGTTGCATGGCATGGGGTGCTTTCTGTGGGAACAACCGTTCCAGACTTCTGGTCATCCACGGAAACCTCACAGCTGCTGCTTATCGCGATCAGGTACTCACCCCTGAACTCATTCCCTTCATGGCGGCTCATGGTCCAGGTCTACAGTTCCAGCATGATAATGCACGGCCGCACACCGCGTTGTTGACACGAAATTTCCTTCAAAATGCTGGCATCAACGTCATGGACTGGCCATCGAGGTCCCTGACCTTAATCCCATCGAGCACGTTTGGGATGCACTAGGGAGAGGGCTTCGTGAACTTAGAACCAACCGCAGAATTTGCAGGAACTTGGCGCTGCCTTGCAAGATCAATGGCGCCGAATCCCCAACCATGTGTTCACAAACATCAGGCAGTCGATGAGGAGACGGTGCATGGCTGTGGTGAATGCGCGAGGCGGCCATACTCAATATTGAACTGAGACATTTCGACGTTTCATTCTTGTGACTTGACATTCTGTGTACAAATGTTTTGGAACGGCGTGTAGCCTAACTGAACAGATCTGTGGCACTGTCAGTGTATTGATTACATCACACACATCTCAGCAATGAAATAAAATCACTGGCACCATCCTATTATCTCTTGTTCGTTTTAAGTGCCTTGACAAGAGAATGTGAAGTTTCTTTTTTGACTCAGTGTATATGTTTTGATTACTCTAATCAATACGTTTCAGGAATACTCATTATTAAACAAATAGAATTAATTCACAGTTTTTGCAATAAGTACTCCCCAGAAGGGCATTGTGAATATAGAAACAACTCACTACGGGTTTCCACATATTAAATAAATGTGGTTTGAATACGCTATAGCTGTAACAATTTATATAAATGTATACTTCTGTTGTTGCTTTTTTAAAATCCGCGACGCGCAAAGTTTGTTGCAGACATACACAGCCAGTGTAGCCAGTCCAGTTAATAGTATCATCACGTGACATAGATCTGACGTATGCCTGACCATTGCATTCTTTTAATACAAGTAAAATATATTACACTTCAAGCTCATTCATTTATGCAGTCTACTGAAACTCAAAATCTAATAACATTTATGTTCGCTTCATTTGCATACTATCATGATGGTAGTTCAACATTTTATAAATCAATTCAGCTTCTTGAGTGCGAACTGCCTTAAACATTGGCGGACTTAGGATTTGAAATTAGAGGGGAGTGGAAATAAATCAGAGAAAGACAAGGGGTCTGTTGGTCGATTGTAGGTCCCAATAACGTCCTTACGGGGGCCCAAGTGGCAAAGCCCTAGCAGCGTCCTTATGGGGGCCCTAGCAGCGTCCCGTGATTAAGTGTATTTTATTAATGATTGATTGATTGATTATATATTGTTTAACGTCCCGCTCGAGAATTTTTCACTTATATAGAGACGTCACCATTGCCGGTGAAGGGCTGTAAAATTTAGACCTATGCTCGGCGCTTATGGCCTTTGAGCTGGGAGGGATCTTTAACGTGCTACACCTACTGTGACACGGGACCTCGGTTTTTATGGCCTCATCCGAAAGACCGCCCCAGTTAGTCGCCTCTTTACGACAAGCAAGGGGTACTGAGGATCTATTCTAAAACCCGGACCCCCACGTGGTAATATGGTGTAAAACTAAAAGAATTTTCGAGTACACATGCTACACACGCTAATGTGAGAATAAATGTTTCAGTTTTTAAACTTCATCCAATCAAGTTTGATTTATTTGAAGCTCTGCTGACATATTCAATATTGAAACCTAACAAATGACATTACTCATACATTTATACTGTTAGATGTTAAAATCCTGACCAAACCTTTTGTCATATGGTAAACCATGAAAAACAATACGATTCGATAATTATACATGGGTATTAAAGGAGTATTGGTCTATTGGTAAGGGGGAAACGATGTTTTCTAATACTAGTACATATTTATGAAGGAATGACGCTTATGGTGGATCATGTTCGCAAGAGCACGAGAAAAATATCATGGGAGATGAGGACTTCGTTGACCGTATAACTTACACAGCTTTATTCCTTTATTTTGTGTTTTCAATTCATTTTCAAATATGTTTGGACATTTATTTCGAGTTTCTACATGGGCGAAGACCACATGAAAAAACAATTTCGTCCTGATAAGTTTTACTTAGGTTTGCATTACTTTTTATTTGAAGATATATTACTCTCTATAACAAGAACTGGACGCCACCAGATAATTGAAAAACTGTTGAGTGTGGCGGAAAACAACAAACAATCAATCAATTTACACCAAGAGTCACAAGCCATTTCAAATTCATTGCATATTGATCTATTTTCACTTGATGCATAAAAAGTAATTACGAACTGCTTTTAATTCATTTAAGAACTTATATTTCTCCGTTTTTTAAATCTATATTATTATTCCCGATCTAAATCATCTGAAAACCAACACCTCAAGGTTAAAATTGCAGAAGATTCTCACGAGTGCATATCATGTGGTGTTCAGCAAGGTATATAAAGATATAGAAAGATCAACACATTGTGAGAATTAGTTCCCATTTCCAAGAAAATGTCTCAAATTCTACTGGACTATGAAGTGTATAACTGCATAGCTCGATATAAAACACGTTTTTATTCCAATAATATCCAAAGATTACAGCATATATAGCTTTATAAAAGCGATAGTATTAATGCTTCTTCTTGTTTTAAAAAAAAAATATTAAGGCGAATATTCATATGAAATTGTTTCTTAATTTTGTTAACATATTTAATATATTTCATATTACAACCTCTAAGCTTTTCTTTGGAAACACGTTTATAATATTTAAAATTTTAGCAGCCAATTTGATGCGCATACTAAGCATGAATTTGGATCACCAACAAATGACATGCAATCACACATCAACAGACATCACGTGATTATACCAAACAAAAATTGGATCACCAACAAATGTAATGCATGCAGGCATTTAAAACGACAAACATACAAACCACCTTGAGTCTTTTCCCTCTTACAATAATAACAAACACAAGTAGTATTACTTTGGTCCATGTTTTATTGTACTAAAACATTTTAATACATATCCATGTAGATAATAACATTAGTTACCAAAATAAATTTAAATGCAGCAATTTTATACAGGTTTATATCATATCAATGTATAGTGCATACATGTCCAAACATACTGAACAAAGAAATTAAATACCTTACATATATATGTCTGTATATATTCCATGATACTGGATTTTTAAAATTGATTCATTTCGTCAGTTTTTATCACATGCTTCTCCCCAAGAACTATGTAAATATTTTTTTTTTCATAATATTTACTGTCAGAGTAGACTCAAGGGAGGGACATAATTGTGTCAAAAAAGAATTTTTAAGATTAAATTCAGAAACCAAATCTTTGTTCAGGTTTAATTATTTATAAAAAAAATAATGTCATGTATCTCTCCAGATCCAGTCCACATTCTGAACAAATCCACAAAGAGGATAACAAAATTTATAGACTTCAGCACTTCATCACCAAAAGCAGGGCAAATATAAAAAAATATAACATTTCCCAAGAAATTTATCATACAATAGAAGACTATGATACATGATCAACAAAATGCTCCATCCCCACCCCACCCCACCCCCCACTCCGAAATTTGCCCCATTTCATTGATGACAATAATTCTGAGATCACTATGGAGATCAACTAAGAGAACAATTGAAAATTGATTATGGGTCAGAGATAAATATGTTCCTATCTCCTTAGTTAACATCTAATTCTCTTTGGTCAATATCTTTGTTTATTACTTCAGTACTATTTTTGGCACTGCTAGTTAGATGACTTTCAGAACAGTGCTGCTGGAACACATTCTATTTTCTCCATATTTAGTCAAGCTTTCTAGATTTATACAGTGGTTTCATTTAAGTTTAACAATGGTCATTGGTCTATCACACTCAATGATTATTCACCAAAAGGATTTCCACACAAGAATATTATATGACAAAGTAAATACATTCATATCCTCTATATATCACCACCTGAAAGACTCTTATAATTTTAACGTGAAAGTAAATTAAAAGTTGGATGCTAGTATTGGTAAGGCAATTAAACCACTGCTTATTAGAGGAAAAATGCTTCCAAAGCAATATTTTCCACAAATCATTCCACACAGATAACAAGAACCACTGAACATGTAGATTTGGTACAAAGTCAAGGTGCCCCTCCCCCCTTCCCCCCGGTTGTATATTTAATTGTAGTAATGTTTCTGGTTGGCAGAGAAAGCCCAAATCCATTAAACATGTAAACTGAAAGTCTTCCTCATCAACTATTATCTTCTCATCTGCGATTCCATTTTTCCAGTTTACCCTCATTAAATTGTAAGCAAACTGTGGGCAAGGGTGGGGTCTGTTCATTGTCGCTAGGCAACAAGGGATCTGATGTGGCATCAATGGTTGGAATGTCCTGTAAATAAAAACGTTTTTAAAGAGTACATTGAATCAAACTACAGTAATAATTTTATCTTCCATATTTTCCTTCAGATTTAACAGCTGATATTGTATGAAGTTGTGCTGTATGAAGATCTCATTTGAAATATTTTTTGATATCCACATATTGTGACAATATAACATTACAATGGATAGCTGTTTTAATATCTATAATTTCTGCAAAATTTGGCAGGACTGTAACTTGGCTACACTAATGTTTACTTCATCCAGATATTGAGGTGCCCTCAGATTAGAAAATGAATGATACTTATTGAGGTGCCCTCAGATTAGAAAATGAATGATACTTATTGAGGTGCCCTCAGATTAGAAAATGAATGATACTTATTGAGGTGCCCTCAGATTAGAAAATGAATGATACTTATTGAGGTGCCCTCAGATTAGAAAATGAATGATACTTATTGAGGTGCCCTCAGATTAGAAAATGAATGATACTTATTGAGGTGCCCTCAGATTAGAAAATGAATGATACTTATTGAGGTGCCCTCAGATTAGAAAATGAATGATACTTATTGAGGTGCCCTCAGATTAGAAAATGAATGATACTTTACTTCACCCAGATATTGAGGGGAAATCAGACTAAAAATGAATGATATTTTAAACACAGTAATAGCAAACCTCCAGGGCCAGCAAAAAACAATTTGTTTTAACCGAACTTCATTAAATACAATAAAATTTTTGTAATTTTTCTCTCATAGGGGAATAAATATCACTCTGTAATAAGCATGAATTCATCATAAGCACTGTTTTACTGTATGTGCCCTGCTAATTTGATTCCATAACACTGTTGTATAGAATATCTAAAAGTATTACACACTTTGTCAAGAAATATACCTGATATTGAGATATAAAATCAAGCAGTCTTAAAGAGAGCTTTCTGCTGGAATGTAGTAACTCTTGTAGGCTGGAAAAAAAAATTAAGAGATATGTATAGTCATCTTAATAACAGATATGCCTACTACTGACTAGGAATGGTAAAATGAGGAAAAACACTTACCCTTCTTGTTTAAACAGGCCAAAGTTAACAACCTTAGAACAAATTTCTTTGTTGAGACTAGAGTCAAACAAAGGAATGCCAAAATAACAGTCCAGTAAAACCCAGTGTCCCTCCTGGCTTAAGTCACATGACACTTGACTCTTAGGAAGATCCAATCTTAGTTGATGTTTTAATGCCTGTGTACTAGATTTTTCCACTGAGTCACTTTCTAATTCAAGCATGTCAATTTCCATAGCTAACACTTCAGCTGATTGCTGATCTTTCAACCCATTGGACGGTTCACTGGTTTCCTCTTCACCGACTACATCTCCAATGAGGAAATCATCGTCCTGGTCGACTTTCCACACTGTCTGGGACTCCCTGCCAGTGTTCAGCAAGGTGATATATCCACAGGAGTTTTTTAAGTCTATTTGATTGGATACTGTCTGTATTGCACTATGTTTCTGGTAAGCACCACTTGAGAAATCACCTGGAAGAGATTTTTCCTCTATATGTAAGACATTGTTTCTCAGTGGAGAAAAAAAATTCTCACTGTGGAATAAAATTCTCACTGCAGAATCAAAAACTAATTGATGAAAACATACTACAATACACGCAATGTTAACAGATGATCTTTGCCAATTTCTAGTTATTTTATTTTTATTATTATTATTATTTTTTTTTTAAAAAAACCCTTCACCCACTTGAATATTAAGACTAAACAATACAGCACACGCATGTGCTGAAGTTGCATGTACAGCATGATTTACCTGAATCTTCCTTCGCAAATGGGAAAGCCACTGTGACTGTTTTTCCCTCGGACTGCCACCCGTGTGTCTGAATTAAACAATAGCAATTAATACTGACAATGAAAAATTTATAATAACTACAAAATGATGTACTCATTTACTAAATTATCAAAGTTGTTTTGGGCCAAGGAATTGTCAAGGCCAGTTACCTGGACTAGAACTGCAGAGTGAGTCAGAGCATCATTCAGGGTCAGGAGAATGTTTGATGTCGATATAACACCTGGGTCATGCCCCCAAGTTGTCACAAGAAGTCTGTCATAGTCCTTCATTAAAAAACACAAAAATTTATTATACAATCACCATAAAAATCATTCTAAAAGTGTAATGGCCAAACACATTTCACCAGAGTAACTTACATAAAACATTTTAGGAAGTCTACGTAATTTAGTTCCCTTGACCAATAAAAGACTTGGGGGTCCACATCCTGTTATATGGTAAATGTACAATTTAAACCACACAGAGTTTACCTGAAAACAGAAAATATCAGTACCATTTACAGCTTTATAATCCTTATGACTGTATGAAAATTTACTATAGTCATTGGGAAGTTACTGTAAATTTGCCTTAAATGGCAGATACGGTAATTATTGAGCACAACTTTCATTTTCACGCAGCACTACAACTGAATATAAAGCAAGAATACTGTGATTAGTCAGTGGTAGTTCTTTTTTGTAAAAGGTGCTAAACAGAATACACAACCAAATGTAATAAATATACAGTAGTCTTAATATGGAGTCTTGCAAAACTGGATTTTTAAAAATTGTCAGCCAGTTCCCATATATACAACTGACCTCTGGAATGGCTGGCCCAATGTGTTGAGGTACGCAGCTACTGACTGGACGAATCTCGTAACTCAGAGGGGCCATTGACACCAGTAAACTGTTTATATCAAGACGTCAGTCAAAATACTTGAAAATTGATTTAATTTCAAATTTTAATCAATGCAGGGTTTTCAATAAGAAATAACTGAGCAGGTGAATTTAAATTTTGAGGTGGATCAAATTGAGCGCCGCGTGACTGTGCATTTCATTAGAGTAAAGGAAATTCAATCTGGCGATTTCTGTCGATCGAGATGGCGACATTTTGCCGGTGCTTATTGAAATCCCTGCAATGTAATCACAAGTAAATATTTACAGTTCTATTGTATTTGATATCTCTACAAATTGTAATATTGGTCATTTCCTCATGAATGTGTTGCAGTGTGAACAATGTGTGTATGAATACAATTAAATATAGTGTGACTATTTCAGTGGCTAGGAATTCCAACAGAAATGAAAGCAGAATGTACACTGCACATGAAAATATAAGAAAAAAACTTCATTTCTGAAAATACAAGTGGGTATGAACTGTAACACTTCACACTCCCATACTTTTCATGTAGTTGTGAAGTATGTTGGTGTGAAGCATTGCAGTTCATACCCTCATGTATTTTTGGAAATAAAATTTATTTCTTATATGATATCTTAAATAACCTATAACATTTGACGTACCTTTAGTATCACACTCAATAAAACCTGCAACACTATTCTTAGCACCATACATCAAAAATTACTTCATTCAAGTCATCAAGTATGAACCAGAATAGTCTTTACAATGACACAAATATTTAATTTACCTGTAGTTTCGATTCAGCACCCTGGCTCTGGTTGCAGAATCCAGACCCAGCAAGCTCTCGCATCGAATCAGGTCCACAGCCAAACCATTCCCATTCTCTGTATCCATGTTCAGCTCTTTGTTGTATCGCAGAAACCGGACTGTGTCCCGAAGTGTCAGTGCATGGACAAAGTATCGCCGAGCTTCACCCTCTGCTTCTGAACCCACCTAATAAAAAAATCTAAAGCCTTTAATCCCATGATTAACAAGAGCACCTTAAATGGCACATATTATACCCACCAGAAGGTTATATAGGGTGCTTTTATTATAAGATATTTATTTTGTGATATTAATTAGCAAACATAGTAAAAATGCCAGGAGTTGTAGAACTACGTACTGAATGCAAAGATGGACACACATCCCTATACATTAACATATCCAGTAAAAAGACCAATGTATAATCAAAGGCCTGAAGGGCCACAAAGGCGTCAAGTGCAATATCATATACATTATTGGGTTCTCAATAAATTCAGAGGGCAGGTAAATTAGAGAAAGTAAGAGGAGAAATGTTCGAGTCCCACAAGAGACATTTCCTCATGTTTAAGTACATAAATAAAGCATTACAATCATTTTTAAAATGTCAGCAAACTGTGTTTATTTACATACAAAGAAATAGAGAAGAGAGCTTGGACTGAAGTTGCTTATCCTAATAAGTTCATACATGTACCCTCCTCTTGCTAAATAATATCCCTTCAAGACTAGTTACATTACAAAGGCTATAATAAATAAATTGAAATTGCAGATGAAAATGCTGAAAAGAATACAACTGCTTCAAATTGAAACTTCTTGTTTATAGAAGTTGCATCTTCTGTTCATGTAAGATGTAACAATTATACGGTATTAACTCTCTGTTTTCAATAATGACTAACAATTCAAAAGTTCAACGTAATATGTAAAAAGGTTATTGAAATTCTAAACACAATTCAATTCCCAATGAATGCTACCTAGCCTGGGTTTCTTCGCAAAATAACCTGTTATTTTCATCGCGATGCACATGCTACTTTCACTTTGCTTAATTGAGAATCAGGATTACCGAAAACAAAACTGGAAATAGTCTGTGTTTTTGGAATAAGAACCAAACCATGACAATGCGCAATCCAATTTAGTATTTATCCATTTCTACTGATCTGAAATAAGGATTCTTGGTGAAACTACAAGACTATAGATATAAATGAAAACCAAATTTGAGCAGGTTATTTTGTAAGTAGTTATTGATATCGTGTGACACAAATTTCGCAGGAAAATCTGTTTCATAGTAAATCCATTTGCGAATAATGAACTTTTCTTGCCAAACAATCGTTATTCAGCTATTGAACAAAGATGCAATAATAAACAACAACATCAACAATGGAAGTGGTATTGTGCCTTTCAAATATCAATTAAATTCAATGTTTCAAAGTCTTCAATCGTAAGAAACGTTCATTACCAATAGGCACTATTTGATTTCGCCCATTGAGATCGGAAAGGTGGGGTAGAGGCAAAATTTTGCATGATCACTATAAGGCTCTTGAGCAAGCTCGACGCCTTAAAAAATAAATTAATGCTTGTATTATAGGAATGTTTATCATGAAGCTGTGAATACTTTCCTTTGCATCAGATGAATTAAATGTCCTTGCTTAAAAAATGTGACAGGAGGCAGATATATTTCCCCGAAATTAACGATAGTAAACAATGTGTAAATATTTCAACATCAAAAATTAGAAAATTGTTGAAAATCAAAATCCTTGCAATGTGCACATCTTCAAGTGTTTACAAAGGCCCTAGATTTACGAGGATGAGAGGAGTTAAAAGGACAAACCATGCACTCACTTTATATTTCTCAAAACTGAGCAAATTCAACATGTAATTTTTCTGAAAAAAACTGAGAAAATCAAATTCCTTGAGACATACACATCTTCATACCCACACAAACACTCTGTAAACTCAGAAGGTCCTCACCTGAAAATTGTGGGAGGAGATAGACAGACAAATTATGTACACTCCATGTCATTAATTTAAAAGTAAAGGGGTAAAACTCCTGCAAGAGTGATAAAATTGGATAAAATTGGAACATGATTTAGAGTGACCCACAAAGAAACTACATAGCAAGTTTCTGCTTGATATATGACAGAGAAATAAAAACAGAAACAGAAAACCCTGATCAGACAGACATCACTGTACCATAATAAGTACCATCTAAAAAATAACAAGTAACTATTTATTCACGCTAATACTTTCCTTGTTGAATGATGAACAAGACTTGCCTTTTCAAGTTCTGCTAAGAAGCTATCCAAAGATTCGTCACTTAATTTTCCAACTTCAAACATGGTTACTGCGTGACTTTTCAGTCCCTGAAATTATAAACACCAATTTAATTTCCATCTTAAATTAAGTCATCTTACAAATCTATCAGTATTAATCTAAGTTTTTCTTAAACCCTGTCTCAAATTGTCAAATTTTGAATTCCTCCAACACTAAGATTTGAATGTCACAAATATTGTCATACCGGAGACAAATTCCCCATCATCAAAAATGCAGTTAAAGTTGAATCAAACAGGAATGCAATCCTTTTTGTTGCACTGCTAGTAGGACTTGTGTCTTCTGAAATACAATACATGTATCATTTGCCTGAATGTGTATTTCACAGAGTAACTTCAATATTGTATGATTAGCCTTAAGGTTTACAGAGTGACAAAGAAATGAAAATACAAACAGAAAATTTTGTTCGATCAGTCGCAGACATTATTTTATTGAGTAAATACAGTATTGTATAGTATGATCAGCCTGAAAGTCTATTTTACAAAGCGATTACAATATTGTATGATTAGCATAAAGGTCCAAATAGAGTAAATATAATATTGTATGATTAGCTAAGCATCTGTTATACATAGTAATTACAATATTGTATGATTAGCCTAAGGGTCTATTTTACTGAGTGATTACAATATTGTATGATTAGCCTAAGGGTCTATATTACTGAGTGATTACAATATTGTATGATTAGCCTAAGGGTCTATTTTATTGAGTGATTACAATATTGTATGATTAGCCTAAGGGTCTATTTTACTGAGTGATTACAATATTGTATGATCAGCCTAAGGGTCTATTTTACTGAGTGATTACAATATTGTATGATTAGCCTAAGGGTCTATTTCAATGAGTGATTACAATATTGTATGATCAGCCTAAGGGTCTATTTTACTGAGTGATTACAATATTGTATGATTAGCCTAAGGGTCTATTTTACTGAGTAATTACAATATTGTATGATTAGCCTAAGGGTCTATTTTACTGAGTGATTACAATATTGTATGATTAGCCTAAGGGTCTATATTACTGAGTGATTACAATATTGTATGATTAGCCTAAGGGTCTATTTTACTGAGTGATTACAATATTGTATGATTAGCCTAAGGGTCTATTTTACTGAGTGATTACAATATTGTATGATTAGCCTAAGGGTCTATTTTACTGAGTGATTACAATATTGTATGATTAGCCTAAGGGTCTATTTTACTGAGTGATTACAATATTGTATGATCAGCCTAAGGGTCTATTTTACTGAGTGATTACAATATTGTATGATTAGCCTAAGGGTCTATTTTACTGAGTGATTACAATATTGTATGATCAGCCTAAGGGTCTATATTACTGAATGATTACAATATTGTATGATTAGCCTAAGGGTCTATATTACTGAGTGATTACAATATTGTATGATTAGCCTAAGGGTCTATATTACTGAGTGATTACAATATTGTATGATTAGCCTAAGGGTCTATATTACTGAGTGATTACAATATTGTATGATTAGCCTAAGGGTCTATATTACTGAATGATTACAATATTGTATGATTAGCCTAAGGGTCTATATTACTGAGTGATTACAATATTGTATGATTAGCCTAAGGGTCTATTTTACTGAGTGATAACAATATTGTATGATTAGCCTAAGGGTCTATTTTACTGAGTGATTACAATATTGTATGATCAGCCTAAGGGTCTATTTTACTGAGTGATTACAATATTGTATGATCAGCCTAAGGGTCTATTTTACTGAGTGATTACAATATTGTATGATTAGCCTAAGGGTCTATTTTACTGAGTGATTACAATATTGTATGATTAGCCTAAGGGTCTATTTTACTGAGTGATTACAATATTGTATGATTAGCCTAAGGGTCTATTTTACTGAGTGATTACAATATTGTATGATTAGCCTAAGGGTCTATTTTACTGAGTGATTACAATATTGTATGATCAGCCTAAGGGTCTATTTTACTGAGTGATTACAATATTGTATGATTAGCCTAAGGGTTTATTTTACTGAGTGATTACAATATTGTATGATTAGCCTAAGGGTCTATATTACTGAGTGATTACAATATTGTATGATTAGCCTAAGGGTCTATTTTACTGAGTAATTACAGATATGACAGGATCCATCAAAATTTTATCTCCACTCTCTCAAATCCTGGGATGCCAATAACAAAATCCTGATTCTGAAGTTAAGTACATATGCAACTATAAAACACTACACAGCCTTAGTCCATAGATTCACACCAAAGATTTTTCAAGTTGGAAGTCATTATGCCCACTCCCCAGTAATATTTTCTAAAACCATTAATTCTATGATGTCAGAGTTTAATATGTACACTGTCAGTCAAATACACCATGGGATCAGTCATCCATGACAGTATCATATATACACTGTCAGTCAAATACACCATGGGATCACTCATCCATGACAGTTTCATATATACACTGTTAGTCAAATACACCATGGGATCAGTCATCCATGACAGTTTCATACATGTATTTCATATATGTACAGTGTCAGTCAGATTACATAATGAAATCACTCACCCATAGCAGTTTCGAGAGCACTCTTATTTGCCTGGTTATTTGTGTCTTGAGATACCGGATTAATATTAGCTTCCAGCAAGGCCTCCTCCGATGTTTCATTCCAGTCCAAAATTATCTGGTCCTTGGTCATTCTGCAAAAAATATCCCACTTAAGGACTGTTTGTTTCTTAAGCTGATATCACTATTTGCCTGTCAGACATTTTGTTGTTGTTGTCCAGTTTAACACTGCACACATGTGAAGAAACTTTGTTGATTAATGCAAGATTACAAAATATTACAGCAAGGTCTCTACTTTTACTGTGATGTACACAATGTATATGCTTCTAAACACAAAATCAATATATATGTTTGTAAAACACTATGTTCCAAAGCTAAGTTATGTTCACTTGTAACAAATTTGACCTCAATCTTTTTATCACCCAGTATATAGTTTCTATTTTGTACAGGATGACAGTTATGAAAAAGGTAAAAGTTGCAGACTGACAAAGAGAAATTTCCAATCTCAAAGACATAAATTGATTGATTGATTATTTATTGCTTTCCGCCACACTCAACAATTTTTCAGTTATCTGGTGGCATCCAGTGTTTGTTGGTGGAGGAGAGAACCCAGATACAATGTACCTGGGAAGAGACCACCGATCTTCTGCAAGTAAACTGGCAAATTTGCTCACATACAAAGACATAAAAATGTGGACATTAAAATGATGTAAATAAAATCCTACTTTTTATTGGTTGGCTGTAGTTCTCGCCAGGAAGGATGAAGATCCTCAGCATGGACATTTTCTGCTCCCTTCTTCTTAGCAAAACCAAGCCGACAGTACATAGAGACAGCACTCTGAATACGGAAAGATTCAAGCACTTCAATCAAGTTCCCATTAAGTATAGCTAAAAACTAAGTCTGGAGTGGGAAATGATCTAAAATGAATTGTCATATCCAGCTGAATTACATACCTTTACCAGTAATAAATCAATCTGCAGTACATTAGCAAGCTGTAAAAATATTGCATAAGATTTCAGTGAATCCTGAATAACATTGAACATAGATAGCTATAAAGCAAATAATTAGTCATCTTTTTCATTCTCAATGATTAACACAGCACAGAAATACAGTCCAACCTCGTTATCTCGAACTTGATGGGACCAAGAAAAAACTTTGAGATATCCGAGTATTCAAGATATCGAGGGTCAAATACTGAAAGAACAAGTGGTTGGGACTTCTGAATCACTTCAACATATCCATGGTACTCGAGATATCGGTGTTCGAGATATCAAAGTTTAACTGTAATCAGAATACAGTAACAAAACAACTGGTCTTGTGCAATATCTGAATTTCAACGATTATATAGTATTGTAAAGCCTTGTGATTATCTACACATTTTATCAAACATTCATATTCAGAGTGTCCTCACCTCTGCTACTGTAGTATGTTCATCAATGGAGACAAATATTTTATACAGCAGAGTTTCTAAGTAATCTCCAAGAACTCGATTCATCACAAACCCTTCCAAAGGTGGCACTATACACAAGAAATTATTACAGATAAGCAACTTGCACGCTTAAATACAAAACTTTCTTGAAAATTTAACTCCATATACAGACACGTGCAAAAAGTATTCAGTCACAATGGCGGCATGTTTACACTGATGACAAACACATCAATATTTTACCGGCTGGAAATTTTATGAAAACATACACGAAAAATAAAAAAGTGATCTACTTACATTTCAGTACTTCATGAGATGTCCTTTTAATCTTATGACATGCTGAATGCGTCTCGGGATAGAGCCATATAAACTATGAATGTATGCAGGTGTGATTTTAGACCATATGCGCCGAATTTTCTCAATCAAATCAGATTTCGATTATATAATACCTGTGCAAGATTGAAG
Source organism: Ostrea denselamellosa (assembly GCA_024699665.1). NCBI lineage: Eukaryota > Metazoa > Mollusca > Bivalvia > Ostreida > Ostreidae > Ostrea > Ostrea denselamellosa. Next base: position 25,938,764 of record JAMZEH010000020.1, read on the forward strand.
TTTTATTCTAATGTAAGTAAAGCCATACATTTCAATTATATCTAAGTCTGGTGACTGGGCAGGCCAGCTTAAACAGTTGATATGATTTCAGGCCTCATATTCCGGAATTGATTCGGATCGATGGACGGGTGCATTGTTGTCCTGAAAAAAGTATCTATTTTGTGGAAAATGTCTTGCCAAAACTGGTCACAGGTTGTCCTCTAAAATGTCCTGATATTTAGCAGCGTTTACATTGCCTTCCACTGGCTTCATAGTTCCAACACAATCCCAACAAGTGCACCCCCATATCATTACTTCGTACTTAGCGCGAGGCGTGTGCTGTTGAACGAGATCGGGTCGCCATCCTTCATCTCTTCCTCCAAATCCAAACTATTTCATCATGTCCTATCTTAATTTTGCTTTCATCTGAGAATATCACTCATTTCCAGTTGTCTACAGTCCACTATCTTTCCCCCCAACACCAAGCAAGCCATTTCTTTCTATTTACTTCTTTTATGACAAGTTTCTTCTTGGCAACACTCCTCCGATAATTATTTTTATGCAAGTTATGTTGCACTGTCCTTTTACTCACCGGATTTTGTCTCTCTTCATTTAACTTTGCCGTAATATCGGAAAGTGAACACCTGCGATTAGTTTTCACAATCCTCTCCAACTGCCGATAATCCCGGGGTTTGATTTTCGGTGGTCGGCCACTTCTATGTTTGTTTTCGACTGATCCAGATTCCGAAAATTTTTTACATACATCAATAACACTTGATTTGGGTAACTTCAACATCTCACTAATCTTTCTCCGGCTGTATCCACTCTGCAATGACCTATTTTACTTTTAACCCCATCTCTTTTCATCTCCGACCCATCTTTGATATTTTGTAGTTTTTCCCTTCTGTTTGTAAACAGCAGACGATAACTAGGTACCACATGATGTATGTATCATGTGACCAATTTCTAATTTTAAAAAAATTCTACTTCCTGACAATCCCAAAATAGCAGGGCAAGGTCATTTACTTTTTGCTTTCGCTTTCAAACGTAAACACGCTGCCATTTTGACAGAATACTTTTTGCACGTGTCTGTACATGTATTTCATCATCATCAAATTGTTACAATATCATAGTAAAAATTTTTTTACTTCAAACTAGTACATAAAATGAGAACATAATATGACCACAATACAAATCAATTTATGCACAAATATTACCGTATTTTTGAAAATTAAATCTAGACAAAGAGAAAAATTGCTATGAAACCTACCTATAATACAATCATCATCATTTATGGGCACATTGAGGTAAATCAATCCTTTCCTATATAAACCTGTAAAATAAAATATATCTTTTCTGTATCATAATCAATACCTGGTAGTTAACACAAACACAGAAGAAATTTGCACTAAAAATCCAGAAAAATCCATACAGAATTTGAGAGTTTAATATAGATTACATGTATACTAAGAGTAGTGTCAGTTAAAATTGCATGTAAATTACAATGTCTTGCCTCAAAATTTAAGATGGAACTTAAAAAAGTGAGGGTTATGAACCAAATGTTTAAATCATTGGCTAAGAAAACTAAATTTTCATACAAAATTTTGAGTAAATTAAAATAGAATTGTTATTCTGTTTGGAAAAATACTGTCTTGTATCGAACAAATTAATGAATTTACAACATTTGACTTAGTTCCAAGTCTCTACTAATTGTATCATAAATTACAAAATTGAGATACACATCCAGGGATATAAATATTGACCATACATGAAATGAATCAGAAATGGACAAACTGTGCAGATTTAGGGCTTTTTGAGTAAACAATCCTTCCACTACAAAATATAATCCTTACTAAACCCTTTAAAAATTTGAATTGACATCAAAATTTCATCTAGATATATTTAAGTAATATATGTATGACATATTTGGACAAATAAAAAAAAAAATAAGAAAAAAGCACTGAACAAATACAACATCCTGTGCGGTTGTGCTCAAAAGCTGAGAAGCTAACTTTTTACCTACTGTAGAATCACTTAAATTCATGGGTGCCAATTTTCATGGACTGTTGAGATTTTACAGTTTTTATAATTTCATGGATATATGGTTTTAGTGCATAGAAACATTATTAATTATGTGCAATTTGTGGATTGCAGTACCCTTGAAATCCAAAACAATTTAACCCTTATGAAATATAATTGTAATATATATAATATAATTAATCTGTCTTTAGTATTGTAAGAAATCTAGTACACATATGTGAAACTGAACACTGACTTTGAATAATCTTGTAATCTATCTCTCCAGCAAGCTGACTGCCCGTCTCACAGTCTATTATAGTATCAATCACACTCTTCTCAGAAACCGAGCACATCTGAAAGACAGGATTTTCAATTCATATCTCAATACTATGATTCTCAATATGACCCAAAACATGATACTTATAGACCACGATGCTCACCTGAGTTACATTGGCCCTGGTGTTCTTCATCAGAAGGTTTTTTACAAGATTTTTTACCCTCTTTTATTCCTACCAAAAATTCTGACCCACATCATGACCCCCCTCCCCCAATCTAATAGGGTCATGACGTATCCCAAATTAACAACATAGGGATGCATCTATAATAAATTACTAACATGGTCTTGCTGTTATGTTCTGAAGAAGATTACTTAAAAAGATATTTTTGTCTGTATTTATGTACATTACTATATAAAATTTGATCCCAGATTCTAGCCCCACTCTAAAACCCTGGGTACATTATTTGAAAATAAACTAAAACCCATGGGCCACATCGGTCAACTGAGTCACCTTGTTCCAAATTAAAGATTTTCCTTATATATTTACATGTAAAACTTTGATCCCCCACTGTGGCCCCACCCTAACCCCCTAAGTCATGATTTTAACAAAACTAAATCTGCACTATGTCAGAAAGCTGTCATGTAAACTTTAAATTTTCTGGCTAAGTGGTTCTGGAGAACATTTTTAAAATATTTTTTCCCATATTTTTGCATGTAAAAATGTGACCATCAATTGTAGCCCCACTCCATCCCAAGGGCCATGATTTTATCAAACCTGAATCTACAATATCAGGAAGCTTCCACGTAAATTTGAACTTTTCTAGCCATGTGGTTCTTGAGAAGATTTTTAAATGACCCCACCATATTTTTGTATTTTTATGATTATCTCCCCTTTGAAGGGAGCATGGCCCTTCATTTAAACAAACTTGAATCCTCTTGACCAAGGATGATGTGTACCATGTTTGATTGAAATTGTCCCAGTGGTTCTGGAGAGAAGATTTTTAAAGAGATTTTCCTATATTTCTGCATTTAAAACTTCAATTCCTATATTTTTGCATTTAAAATTTTGATCTCCTATTGTGGTCTAACCCTACCCCCAAGGGCCATGATTTTATCAAACTTAAATCTGCACTATGCCAGTATATTTTTGCCATTTCACTATTATCTCTCCCTGGAAAAGAATGTTGCTCTTCATATAAAAAAACTGAATCCCTTTCACCCAAGAATGCTTTCTGCCAAATTTGGTTGAAATGGTCCAGTTGTTCTGGAGAAGAAGTTGAAAATGTGAAAAGTTACCGATAGACAGATGGACAATGAACAATAGGTGATCAGAAAAGCTCAACTGGCTTTCAGCTCAGGTGATCTAACCAGCAAAAGACATGAGTCCATACAACTTGGAAATGTTTGCATATTATATGTAATATGATTTACTATGGTCTTGCAACACTTGAAAAAAATGTCTTTAAAATTTTCTATATATACAATGTATATATACAATGTATATTCTCATGTTAAACTTTGTACATTTTAGCCCTGAAATAACCTCTGGAGCCAGGGTTTGATCAAATATGAACTGCAATACTTTGAAATGCTTGCATACTAATATGACTAATCATCACAAGTGGTTCTTGAGAAGGTTTTATAGATGTCCCCATGTACAATTACTATCCCTAATGTGGCCCCAATTTACCATGGTTTAAATAAACTTGAATCTACACTACCTGAGGATGATTGCCTAATACACATCACTCTGTTGTTCTTCAGAAGATTATTTTCAAACTTTTCCTCCATATATTCCAATATAAAACTTTGAATACGTATTGTGGTCAAAACCTAGCTCTGGGGCATTAATTTGATCAAGTTTGAATTTGCAATACCTGAAGATGCTTGCATATCAGCAGGGCTTAATTTATCCTTTTTGGTACAAGGTCTGGTCAATTTGAGAATTTTATGTTAAAAAAATGCTATTTGGGGGAAATTACTTACACATAAAATAATTATTGCAGGTAGAAAAATAATGCTTATATCAAACAATGATGCCACTGTATTACAACAAAGGTGGAACTGTACGATTTAAAAAGGTCATCAAGTCATTAGTGTTAATGGAAAGGTCAGATATGAAAGGTCAAACTCTTATGGTGTAAAAGATATGAACAAAGGTTAGATTTACAAAATTCAAAAACTAGATCCATGGTCAATGTTAAGGTCACAAGGTCAACAAATCTGGTATCGATGGAAAGGTCTTCTCACAAAAAATGCACTTGCTATACATAAAAGCAATATCTCTTACAATTTGAAAGATATGGCTTATATTAGACTATTTTCTTAAAGTAGGTCAAAGGTTAATGCAAAGGACACCAGGTCAAAGATATTGGTGTCAATGGGAAGGTCTTGCCACAAGAAATTTACTTCATAAATATGTAAGCATTACCTCTTACGGTGTAAAAAATATGGCCAAAGTTAAAAGTTTTTTTGCCACAGACAAATAGGCATATCAAAAACTACATGCTCCCAAATCTTCAATTCTGGGGGCATAAAGATATAATACAATGAAACAGCAATGATGTATTACTGAATAAGCACTGGTGAAAAGACAAGTGGACCAAACAGACTTGGTGAATTAGGATTTTACCTCTAAAACATCATGGTGGGGCTGTTTGGGCATCATTGAGTTATATAATGTCATACAAATCTGATATAGCAAACCTGCATGATGTCAAAATTCAAAGAACAGTTACTCTTTTTCATTGCTATAAAATTTGATTCCATAGAGCCATCTTCAGAGTTATTAGACATGCAAAAAACTGCTATGACACTAACACTAAAAGCCACTTAACTCAGTAATGGTACATCAGAAAATTGTCATTCAGTACAGTCCCATACATACCACTGGAGATACAGCATTCACAACAATTTCTGGATGGACAGACATACAGCAAGATGGACAGATGGAAGGGATGAACATACAGAATGAAAACTACAGGTGCCCTACATTTACAATTAATCTGAGAAAATTGAAATCTAGCGACCTTAACATCTTCTTCTGTGATGTAGCCTACATTCGCCATCCACCAGTGTTCAAAAGTCACAGCTTCTATCGGTTGTGCAGGTAAGAGATCTTTTGGTGGTTTACGTCGGAAAAATTTCTATAAAATTAAAAGCGCATTCTGGTATATGGCTTACTTAGACACACATGCAAGTTGAAGTCATGAGTTTGATTTAATATACAGGATGTCAATGCTATGATCAGCCCCTCAGTATAATGGCCATATTACAATGAATCTCTATCTTGGGCATTATGAATATATCCTCCAAGCATTAGCTGGCCTAACAGGATTAATGGCCCTGCAAGGTACATTCAAACTGGTTCATATTTCCTGCTTATTTTTATACCATTACACTACAAGGTCAATGACTTTGACCTTAAATAAATGACTTCAGATTACTTTCAAGAATGCACAGATAGGTGTTTATTTTGATTAAGTCATGTTTATTACAACCAAGCTGCAAGATAAAAACTTTCATTGGGACCATTTCAAAGTTAGGAAAGATGATGCAATGAATCAATGTTTCATCTTTGTAACAAAGCACTGGGAGTTACTAATATAGAAAATAAAGCTGGGCAAGGCTAAATATGGTCATGTATGACAATTCCTATATTCAGGATGTCACTCAGACAGTTTAGACTGCACTGTGAACAATGCTAATGTTAACAAACTGCACATGACAGGTCAAACAAGTTTATGGATCAGAGATTTTGTTACATGCTACTACCTAATATTCTCTTTCATTAGTATGTTGCACTTAAAATATTTCATACAAAATTCATTTCATTAAGTTGAAATTGAAACTTAAATCAGTTAATTTCATGGGAAATTTTGACATTATTTTTGGGAATTTTTCATAATTATTGCAAGGGGATCTGCTAAAGTTCAGTAGTACTCAGGCAACTTTTACTATGAAAAACAATTTCATGAAGGCTGACATATTCAAAATTCTGTGCAAGTGACATTTGCATCAGATTTTATCTTACCTGAAGTCAGAGCCATACTTTTGCAAAGTTTATCTCTTCTGGATTGCATAGTTCTAATTGGAGTAGCAGAATGTGCATAAATTCATAGATCGTAAATCTGAATATTTTTGTCATAAGTAAATTTTTAAAAAATTTTGAAAATCTAACAAGTTCACAAAAAATATTTTTTGTAAAAAATAAATCCTTAGAACTGCACCTATCATGTCCTCAAGCAAGTTAATTTGATCCCAAAATTTAATCTGTAACATGCAAAAATGAATCTATGATAAAATTACAGACTTGTGGAGTGTGTGTATATATATTATATATATATGTGTGTGTGTGTGTCAGAATACCGCTAGTCTCTGTATCTTCAAATCTAAACTAAAGACTCATTTGTTTGCAATTCGTTACAACTAGTCTATGCTGATGAACTCTGAGTCAAGATTACTATGTTGGTATCGTATTGTTTATTAACCGAGAACTATACAGTTCATAGGTTTAAAGTATATACAAGTAATAACGTACAATAAAATAGTAACAAAACATAACATAACATATTGAATTACATATGCAGGATAGATTCTGAGGGTAATCTTACAATAGCTGAGATCTTATATTGGAACACTTGCACAGGTATTTACCAAGTTGACATAATTCATTGACATTTCCAGTGGATAATAATTGGATCAGTTTAAAAGTTGTGCAATCATAACGGACTCCTTATCTTCACCTACTACTTATTTGTTCTTATACAACCTATTTTACTTATTTTATTGTTATTTAAATAGCGGTTAGAGCATTATGGATTTTACGCCTTACAAAATAAATTTATTATTATATCATATTGTCCACTTATCAAGCATTGCATCTGTCTGCACAAATAAACAAGGAAAACCTCAAGATTTCTTACATGTTATGAATGATTGCAGTACACTTTGATAACATGACTGTATTCAGACCACCCAGTAACTGATGAAATATGATCCAACACTTTTGATTGTCAAATTTCTTCCTTGCTATATCCTGATTCAAATGCATAAGTTTCCACTCTTGAGATATACTTCAAAATGTTATCTGTAGTATATTGCTTCCCTAGTTATTAGTTACTTAGTTACCAGGAAAATGCTGTGTAAGCTAGTAAATATTTCTGTAAGTTAGTAAATATTGTAAATTAGGTCACTATTGTCACAGGAATAGTTATGAAGTCAGCCTCCAAACCCATGTGGGATACATGTATTTAAAATTGTTAATATTTTTACATACAGTGTATTTTCAGAAACATTGTATGTGTTTAAGACAAAAAAATATTATGCCTGACTTTTCCTTTTGAATTGCAGAAATACTTCCTAGTTCAGGTTGAGCCTCAGCAAAAGACTTCTAATACAATCAGGTCTGATCAATGAATTTTCAATTTTAGTAAAGAGTCATTCAGTCACCATGGAATAATTCAAGGATTTGACAATTTCTATATCTGTGTTTTAAGTATAATCTTACAGTTAATAAATCTCACCTTTGATGATCGACATTGGTTCATTAGATCAATATATTGATTACGGCCAATACCCAACAGTCTTAAACCTGTAACAAATCAAATGTATTTAGGTGTATAAACTCTGTCTCTAATTAAGCAATCCTAACTTTGGGTGTTATCATGTCAACAAGTCAGTAATTTGGTCAAGCTATTGAGTATTATTGGATCAAATCAAAGCATTTATATATGAATCAATAGAATCATTTCAAAACATTTTAACATAAGTAGAACTATTAACTATTTCAAGGACACCGTAATGGTTATCTTTGAATGTGAAAAGAGAAAAAAAAACACCCACTAAATAAACTTCCTTAATATTCAAATACTTAAATAAATGTTTCCTGACCATGCTGTCACTAGTTTACTTAAATCTGAAGCATGAAAACTGAGGTAACAATAGTTAGTTCAGATATCACGAATAGGGATAGATACCATCAATACTTTTGAAACATACACTTTTGGGGTATTTAACCTTAGAAACAAATAACAGCTGGTTACAATCAGGTAAAAAAAAAAATGAAATTAATAATGTTTGCATTTCACTGTGGATTATATTTATTTAGCTGTAAAATACTTAGGGGTTTCAAACATATTATCCAGGCAAAATGCTTCTTTTTAATTGGGAGAGTTTGCTTCTCTTGTTTTTGAATTCATTAAATTTCATTTGCTGTAGCATATGGCATAAAATCAAGTCTGCATATTGGAACCGTATACTTATTGGTAAAAAGGTGAGCATTATATTTTATTCTTTTTCCTTCTAAAACCCCTTTCAGAAATAGTCTCCCCCCCCCCCCCCCCCCCAAAAAAAATTTGTAAGTTTCACATGGTTTGAATACAGTATATTTAAGGTGACACTAATAGATGAAGATATGGGAAAACCTGAAGAATTATTGCTTCGGATTTAGCAATAGTTAAAATGAATGTTTGTAAACTAGTGCCTTTAAAAAAGTTATGCAAATTTGACATACACTATTGAAATTCATACTTTTAATGTATTTATTGAATAATTAATATGTAAAGCACAGTATCATTTGCTGCATTTCATTGATTAGCAAAACCTTGAAATCCACACTTGTAGCATAACATTTTAAGTGTTTTCATTGAATCAACTTTGGTATTCAATAATGCAATGGATTAAAGCTTTGAAGGATGATTAACAAATTTATTAACATATAAATACCAATTTTGATACTGGTTTGAAATGAAAGTGTATTTTACCAACAATTTTGAAACAAGTCCTCAGTATTATTTTAAAACATATATCAAGTACCGTTATCCAACCATAATCAGCAACCTCATTAAACGATCAACTTACAGTCAGCAGCAGTGAAATTTGGAAGTGAGTCGTAACTCTTTTCTTGAGTCATAATGTCCGACATCATGTTGGTGTAGTAGGTAAAAGGTGTGACCCTGAGTCCCTTGACAATGACATCAGACAAATGGTAGGGGTAGAGCATTAGATGCTCTTGGCTGTACTGCATCAAGTCTTCATAATATCGCCGCTCGTCTTTCCTCACTGTACGAACTAAATTACCTTTATAACGCAACTGATTTTTAATGCTAAATTGAACAATGGCTTTGTCATATTCTCTCTGTGAGTTCCCAAGAATCTACAAAAGCACAAAAATATCATAAATCAAACAGATCTGGATTTACAATCACCCAAGTTTTGACAGTCTGCTAAATTTTTCTTCACACTTTAAGGAATAACATTAAACCATCTTGAAGTCAATAGCCAAAATAGCATAAAAATCTTGATGTTTATTATGAGCTTTAATACAGTAATAACACAAATTAGCAATCTCTCTCATATCTGAATAGGACATCCTAAATGCACGACAGTAAATACTTGTTTGACGGCTGCTGGCAACTTCTGCCACGTGCTGTTTAGTCTGATCTGATTTTCTACGTCTGTATTCATGTCGTTGATTTATTTTGATGATCAGAGAGGATGTCATCAGTCATTATTTCGTTATCATATGATCAGATATCCACCACCCACAATATCCAGCTGACATGTTGGAAAGTGCTATCAGGAAGCAAAAGTAAGAGAAAAGCAATATGATTGGTTAAGGCCAAATTATTGTCCAATCAAAACTAATTTCTTTCACATCGTTCGGAATAACGATTGTTTACAAATGGCTACCTCCAACGAATAGGTGAGCTAAATTTTATACATTTAATGGTGTATAATAAAAACAAACCAAGAAGATATACTAATTTATCTGTTAATTATCGAACTGTAAAATCTTCATTTTGATCCTGTTTGTTGTAAAATTCTCCTTTGCAAGTAAGTGACTTTTTATTACATTAGCATGATTAGATAATTTTGCAATTTTTGCCAGTTTTATTGAAGTCTGTATCTGTATATGGTACGTCGAAGACACCAATTCTGGCTTTTATTCAACGGGAGGCTTTTTATCAACGAAATTATTGTAGTGGTGGAGAAAGAAACAAATACATATGTAGGCCTATAGTTTACTGATTGTTAAGTATACTAGGGGGAAAAAGAAACTGTGCAATACTTAGAGTATAAAACATAAGAATAAAATATCAGGGTTAGGGTTACATTTAATTCAGTAGCATGATTCACAAATGTATTGTTTACAAATACGTGGAATTAATTTGTGTTTACGTCATAAAACGTCACTTGTAGGACGTTAGGAAGACCCTGGTACTTGAAAGGCGATTCACAAACTTAATACCGCTTATGGCCACCATTTGCATTCAATGTTTGACAATGGCATTTCATTAATGACATTAATTGTTCAAAAATGCCTGAGGAATGTTGTTACAGATATTGGTCAATTCTTGGCCTAAATCATCCAATGTCACAGGCTGGTTTGGTAAACGATGTAACTGTCTTTTCATTTCATCCCATATGTGTTCAACTGGTGATAAGTCAAGTGAAACAACAGGACAGGACATTGACATTCTGCTGGGCAATAAAGTCCTCTGACAACACGGGCAACATGCGGCCTGGTGTTATCCTGTTGTAGAATAATGGGATTTTGTTGTCTCCATATGAACAATATCACATGACATTGAATTATTTCATCCTTATAGTGAATGCTTGTCAGGTTTCCATCAATTATCTGTAAAGGGGTCCTATTGTATGCTGTAATACCACCCTACACCATTACTCTACCACCTCCAAATTGTTGATGTTGCACTATACAAGCATCCGAGTAATGCTCCTCATTGCAGTGATAATCCCTCTAGTGACCGTCACTGCTGTCCAAATGAAATCTTGATTCATCAGTGAATGAAACATTGGCCCAGTCTTGAAATCTGTACCTCGGATGTCTCTGACACCAATTGTGTAGTTCGATGATGCTGAAGCAGTATTTGATGGATCACAGGATGTATAGCTCTGATGTTATACTCCTTACACAAGCGATTATGTACAGTTCTTGCACTTATGCGCCTAAGACCGGGGAGGCTACGAGCAGTCAAACTTGCTGTCTGAAAACAATTTCATAGATGCATGAGTCTGATAATGTTATCTTGTCACACGGGAATGTCCTGAATGTGTTTGATCCAAAGTGTTGCCAAATTATTGGAAATGTCTCCATAATGACCGGATAGTGTTTCTTTGAACACTAAATTGTTGTGCAGCAACATTTTGGGCCTTGCCAGCCTGTAACATTGCAACAGCACGAAGACGTTGATTTTCATTTAGCCTTGGCATAGCACATTTACAGATTCTTATAATACCAAAGTGATTTTCTGAACAAATCCATTCCTGAAAAATGTCTCACACACTTTGACACAAAATATATTGCCTCAGATACCTGTGAATATGAATACGATCAAAAAACAACATGTGCTTGTCCACCATGAAATGTCCGTGCATAGGTCAAGCCTATTGTCATAAATATCACTACCTGTATTGATTATTAACTGCTTATAAATATGCTTTGAGTTTTATGCTGAATTTACCAATGCACAGTTTCTTTTTTCCGTTAGTATTTGTGGGACATAAATAGTTTTTCAAAATGAGTCATATTTCCATATTTTACCAGTGTTTACCATGAGAAAATTTGCTCTATTCACCAGCATCCATATATACAAGCTGTGTTAATAAACTTGTCATTTTCAATTTAAATATTTAAACTTTGCATCTGTCATAATGGCAAAGTTTGTTTTAAGTCTTTTATGTTTTACAATTCTTTCTTTTTTTTTTGGTTTTGTAGGAAATTGTCAACATGGGTGGTCTCCTTGATGAGAGAGTAGTGTTGGAAACCATTTTCAACAACTATGACACAGATGGAAAAGGAAGTTTATCTCCAATACAAATGCAGATATTGCATGGAGATCTACGCATGGGAGGTATCAGTTTACCGCAGGTAAATTTAAAGTATTAATTTGCAATGATTGTGTGAATATATGCAAATTTTATATAGGCCTGTAAGATTCATTGTGAAAATGAGCATGTACTATTCTAGTTAATTCAGGCCTAGTGCTTAATTTAGAAATTGTGGTATGGCATCACTGTGTAGACTGGTCTTTTGATACATTATTATGTTAGACTGTCATTCTCACAATTAAGTGAATGTATCTATAATAATGGGGATTGAATAGTACATGCAGGTCTTGGTTAGTTGGCAACTAAGAGCAGCCACAGTATATCCTGGGTTAGCTGTAGAACTGGTTCTCTGATAAAATTTTGAGACAGGTCTCTGATCAGAGAGCTGCAGTTCTGCACTAGTCCTGGGTTCAATTCCTAGACTGACCAAAATCTTCACTCATGTGATTGCCCAATAAAATAATCTTATTGGTAGTTGTAAAAAGTCTCAGTGGAGTTTTAAAGGTTGAAGAAAAGGTGACAGATTATAACAGGCCTTGGGCCTATGTATGCCAGTATGTCTGCTGCTGATGGTCAAGTGAGGAGTTTTAAAGGTTGAAGAAAAGGTGACAGATTATAACAGGCCTTGGGCCTATGTATGTCAGTATGTCTGCTGCTAATGGTCAAGTGATAGAGCACGTGCACATTTTGCAGGAGTTCCCAGGCTTGAGTTCTTGTATGATATGCAGAATAAAATTGTAGTGTTGGTAAAGTTGTACATGTAAATAGTAAAACCTGGTTATAGAGAACCTTCTGGGCCAGTGAAAAACAGTCCCATATAACCAAACTTTGTTCTATCCAATACAATTTTCATTATTTTCCTCTCATAGGGGTATAAATCTGACTTGACAATAAGCGTGAATTTGTTACGGCGTGTTCATTATAAATGTGTTTTTCAGTATGTCAAAAATCAGATTAAAAATAAACCACTTTGTAAATCTTTAGCTGAGCAGCTATCAGAGCAGTAGTTTTTGTGCATTCTTTGCAGGTTATGGAGTCCATGAAGTATGTGTGTGTCCATCAGAGTAACTGTGAACCCTCAGAACTGTATGCTCTCCTACAGGAAATGGACCGTCGCTACTTCCTGATACAGGACTTCAGATGGGAGTTCTCTATGATAGATGTCCAACACAAAGACACAATATCTCAGGATGAGGCGCGGTAAATTTACTTACACAGTGATCAGAAAATGTTTTGAAATGTTTGATTTAAAAATACATATACTGAAAAAAATATACGACTGGATTCCCTTCTTTTATATACAGTGATCTGCAGTTTTAAGAATGGTTATTTTTTGTGCCATACTTTGTATACATTATAATGACATGTATTTTGAAAATGAATCAGTTACTCAAAGTGGAGTGAATGTATTGCAGATGTAATTTGACAAAGTAATGTTTGATAACATTTCCTACTTTTTTCACCTTTCCCATTTTGATACAAAAGCATGCTTTACTCTTACAGTTTAATTATATGTTTTAAATGTGTATTACTCCATATGCATGTGTCTTTGTTGTAGCTGGTTTGTCCAGACTGTTCATGGCCGGCATTTCTCCAAGAGGAAGTGGGAGGAGTTTGTGAAGTCCCGCCCTATTCCAGGCAGCTCAGTGGCTTTTGCTGAGATTGAAGTCATGCTGTGCAATATTCCAAACCGAATGGATCTGCAGACAGATAAAATGGAGGAAGAACAGGAAAGAGAAGGTACTCTCCCTCTCTCTCTCTCTCTCTCTCTCTCTCTCTCTCTCTCTCTCTCTCTCTCTCTCTCTCTCTCTCTCTCTCTCTCTCAGTCTCCAAAATATTGAAATATTGTGATCACAGATTTTTAAATATCTCTTAATATCAAATATTTGTATCAGACCGATTGAGAAGGGAAAGATTGGCAGAGGAAGAAGTGGCAAGGTTGAAGAAAAAGAGAGAAGAAGAAAGAAGGAGATTGGAAGAGGTATGCACTTTATACAATAAAATCAATCAATCACACTCTGCTATACACTCTCAGTATATCTTGACGCAAAGCTGTTTATAAATAATTTTTACTTTAGGAACAAAAGAGAGAAGAAGAATTGCGACGGAAAAGACAACTTGAGGATGAAGGTAGGAATTGTTTTCACGCATTGAAAGTTAACCCTGTATTTATGGTCCTGAATCTAGAATTAAATGTGTTGTCCTGTATGCATAGTACAATTAAAAAAATCACATTATCAAATAAATTAGAAATTAGAAAAAATATAAGTATTGATAAAGGAATATTATAATCATCTTAATTATTTTACTAATTCATAGAGCAAGATATTTTACTGAACTTTATGGTTCTGATGATTTATCTAAATGAAGAAAATAATGAAATTGAAAAGCTCAGAGATGTAAACTTAAAACAATTAATTGGAAAATAAGAACAAGAAGATCATGGGATGTTATATTATATTCACTGACTGCCTTTTTAGTGGAGAAATAAAACATGGAAGTGTCACAAGGTCAATTTGACCATTGTTTTGAAAATGAAATGTTGATCTTAGTCTGACACACACACTTTAATAAATCAAAAAGTCAAATAAGCACAGGCAATTGTTGTTATTAATTCTATGAATGAAAATATACAAGAGAGAAAAATTGACAACGAACAACCAAAGAATATGCCAAATATCCCCGAGGAGGAAGAGGAAACGGAGAAGGACAGAGAGGATGCTCATTGCAGAGGTCAATCAGTGCAGCATTTGATTAATGTATTGGTTGTGTTCATTATGAATGCTTGTGGAGTGATATATAGCATGCCATCATACAGGCATCAAAGCAATAGTTATGAATTCTAGGATGCTTTGTTTGGTATCGTGTTGTGAGCACCATTTTGAATTGTGACTATTGCAGGTTTCACGTCATCGTGTGCACTTGAATGAGACTTGTCAAAAAGTGTTTTAAATTAGAATAGTATGCATGTTCCAACACATTGCTACATGTGCAGTTATGAATGATTTACATATGTATTTTTATTGCATGTTGATTACAGTGTCACATGACAGACAGAAAGGTTAAGTATAATCGCTGCATGAACATTTAAGGAAATTACAAATATTTTATGCAGATTCATGTAACTCTAAATTATATATGCATCACTTTCTATATTATAATTTCAAATTTCTTTTCTCTTTTCTATTTTCTATGAGAATTTAATACTCAAGACTTGAAAATTTAATACTCAAGACTTGAAAGTTTAATACTCAAGACTTGAAAATTTAATACTCAAGACTTGAAAATTTAATACTCAAGACTTGAAAGACACTCAAGTATTTTGATCTTTGTTTTATATTATAACCATGTTCCTTCAATGTTGTTTGGTAAGTTACACAAATAAACTTGACTTAAGGTTTCTCAACTTTCCTAATCTTTATTCAGCCATTCAAAGTTCTGCTACATTGTTATATGCAACACGCCCAGGTATATTGGACGTACTGTAATTAATTATTTATGAACAGATAATATCTCAAGGTATGAGACATATTAGTTTATCTGGTTTTATCTGTTAATCCAAGGTACCTTGTTTTTTGGGGTTTTTGTTTTTTTTGTTTTCATTAAATAGAAATGATGATAATGCTTGTGGAAACACTACTCCAATAAGCTTTCATTTTATATATGTAAGAGTTATTTCCCTTAAATAATATCGGCCTTATATTTACACAGAGAAACAAAGACAAGATGAAGACGAGAGGAGGAGACGAGATGAAGAGGAGGTAATTCTGTTATGCCTTGTCCTATTTCTAATGTGAATATATCGCAAAGATATGGAATTCAATGCTATCCTTTGCAGTAGACATTAATCTGTAAAAGATCTATACATTTTGGCTTTTAAAATTTTAACTTAAATGGATTTTTTCCAGGAATTGGAACGCTTAAGGGAGCTTGAGAAGAAACAGAGAGAGGAAGAGGAGAGAAGAAAGAGAGAAGAAGAGGAATTGTATAAAGATGTGGAAAAATTGGCAAAGGTCTGAGATCATTGTGATCTGTTGTTCTACAATGATTATTATGGTCTGTCTTGCAGTAGAGAGAAAACTTTCAAAAAGTTAATTTGTTCAGGAAAATTGTAAAGGGCTAGGTTCTTTTTATATGCAGAAAATGAACCTGTTCATTTCTTATTCAAACAAATGCCTGCATGTTACCAAATTTTAAGTTTGAAAATGAGGTAGAGATTTCCTACCTGTATGAGGCAGGTCATGGAAATCGTGACTGAGATGAAATTTGCAAAACAATGTTATGTCATAATAGAAATAAGTATATCACTAAGTATATAGATTTAATTATGATTTTAGTTTCGTGTTAGTTTTATTTATACTGGCACGTAAAACAAACCATGCGTTTACTAAGATAGAAAGAAACATGAAATGTTCTACTACTGTGAGTGCCATGTTATTTGTGTTCATCAGTATGAAAGTAAACTGATGATGTCATATCTACACATCAAGTGACAATGAAACATGTAAAGAATTAATTACCTGCTTGATTTCCATCCAGTATATACAGAGGATACTTCATTTCATTTTCAAGAGTAAAATATAGTGAAATAGGTATAACAAAACTCAGATTTTGCTGAAGAGAGATCAAAACTTTGAGATATCAAGAATAAAAATTTGCTTGGCTATCTAGAGAAAAAATGGTAATGAGTCTTCACTTCGAGAATTTTGAAAGAATGAAGTTTCAGGCATTAAGAGTCACCTGTAACTTCTTTATATCTAGCTAGTACAGTAAAACGTGCTAGAGATGAGTCATTTTGATTTGTTATAAATGTAATTCATTATATCTAATAAGTTCTTTATATGTTTCAAAACTGCAGGAAATAAAGGTCAGTTTTTTTGTAAGTGTGAATTCATTATTAACATGTTCACAGTAACCCTGTTTTACTGTATGTGCTCAACCAACTGATAATCAGTCAATACTCTCTCATTATGTTTAGGATGCTGAAGAAAAGGAGAAAAAGACAAAAGAGGAGTTAGATAATTTGAAGAAAAAAGGAGGTTCAGAAGAAGAGGCCAAGAAATTACGCAAGAAGTTACAGGGTGGGTATCAGTAGCTTAAGGCTTATACAGACGGTTACTGGTTAGATTTCAGTAATCTAAAGGTTACACTATAGTTACTTTCATGGTCTAAAAGTTATACAGACAGTTAGAAGGTGAATGTCAATAATCTAAAGGTTACACAGATAATTAGTGTGGATGTCAATAATCTAAAGGTTGCACAGATAATTACGGTGTGGATGTCAATAATCTAAAGGTTGCACAGATAATTACAGTGTGGATGTCAATAATCTAAAGGTTACACAGATAATTACAGTGTGGATGTCAATAATCTAAAGGTTACACAGATAATTACAGTGTGGATGTCAATAATCTAAAGGTTGCACAGATAATTACGGTGTGGATGTCAATAATCTAAAGGTTGCACAGATAATTACGGTGTGGATGTCAATAATCTAAAGGTTGCACAGATAATTACGGTGTGGATGTCAATAATCTAAAGGTTACACAGATAATTACAGTGTGGATGTCAATAATCTAAAGGTTGCACAGATAATTACAGTGTGGATGTCAATAATCTAAAGGTTACACAGATAGTTACACAATGGATGTCAATAATCTAAAGGTTACACAGATAGTTACACAATGGATGTCAGTAATTTAAAGGTTACATAGACAGTTACAAAGTGGATGTTAGTAATCTAAAGGTTACACAGGTAGTTACAGGGTTCACATCAGTATTCCAAAGATTATACAATTTCAGGCTGAATGTCATTAGCTGTACACTTAAAAAGACAAGGTAGACATTAATGATACAATAGATCTGGCAAGTAATAGCTGGCTTTTGCTTAACCAAAATGTGACTCCTGCATGTATATAGAGACAGAGTGAACATCAACTGACTACGTGCTCTGACATTCAGTGACAATGAGACAGCAGTTCATGTGTTTTAGCTTCATGTTATTTAGTGCTAGGGATTGCCTTCATATAGTCTAAGAGGTTAAACATTAGTGTCATGATAAAAAACAGGAGGCAGATAGGTTACACAGCAGTTGTAGAGGTATAACATTAGTCAAACAGGCTACAATCCTTATGTTTCTAGCTGTAAGAATGGTTGCTTTCACTGTTGCTTTGCAGAATTTAAAATTTTATTTATGGATGTATTGATTTGATGTTACTTATTTTTCAAGATGAAAGACACAAAAAGCTGAGGTATAATTTGAAAGTGGCAATCAAAAGTCGAGACCGTTATCAGCTGGATTACAACATCACAGAGTTTAAGAAAGAGAAGTTGGAGGATACAGAGATGGATCTAGTGAAAGCAGAGAAAATTCTGAAGGAACTCATCGTCAGAGATGGTTTGTCTTGAATTTTTAAACATTTTTCTGTTCTTTCTTTCTTAAATAAATGGACTATGAAATGTACCTGTGCCAGGCAAAAGAAATTGAATAGAAATAGAAATTGCTGCAGAGTTAAGGGCTGAAAGGGAAGTCTTACTGACCCATATCTTAAGAGTTTCTAAACAGTCGGTGACGGTATTGATAATTTGTTTTGATGAGTTAGCATTAAATGAAAACTAGATTTGACACCATAAATCAATTCTTTTAAAATCTTTCTGAACTCTATTTCTTTTCTTTTTTTTTGGTTTTTTTTTTTTGGCTTTATTTCATTTTCCCAATTTTGAGTACAATTCAGAGACAAATTTTTATGCTCCCTGAAAATTTTTCAGGGGAGCATATAGTCACTGTTATGTCTGTCCATCCAAGCTCATATCTCCTAAATCTTTTATCAGAAATTGATCATAAATATTCCTTGGACAGGGACTTTTGGAGCAAGATCAATTTGAAAAGGTCAAGGTTACTCATGGTCATTTTGGAAAGGTCAAAGTCACTCAGAACAGTACTTTATATAAGGGAAAAGTTCCTTATTTCAATAGTTTTTGAGCAGTCATGATCATATATCACACAAATAAGTAATACATTAGACAAATGGCTCTCAGACAAATCACTCAAGGTCATTTTATAAAGGTCAATACCACTCAACATATACCTTATATACATATGAAAAAGAATTCATTTCAACATTTATTAATCATTGTGTGAGTCATTCATCATATGAAGTAGTTCATTGGTTAGATGCAGTTTGTTGAGCATCATCAGTTTTATCGATATTATTGGTGGTTTTTTTAATATTTTTTTTGTTCAATCTCAAAATTATAAAAGATTGATTAAATCAGTTAAGAGTAAGCAGGACAGTGGCATGAAAAAAATTAGTTGTCAATGAATTATCCTGATATTTGGTAAAATTATAGCAGAGAGAAGCCTAAATACAAATTCACCAAAATCATGTGAGTTCTTGTCATTGAAGGGAGTTATTAACAAGGAAAAGTGAATCCCCGGAAAATCAGTAAATGGTGATTAATGTTATCTGATAGTCTTATTAAACTTTTTCCTAAACGAATTTCTGTCTGAAATTCACACACACTACAGGGAATGGGGCCCCTTTCAATAATTTTTCGGTATTTTTGTCAGATTTTTTGGTTTAAACAAATACACGAAAAGAGGCTGTGTCAAATTATTTATTTATCATCGTAATATTGATCCCATGGTAGCGGAATTCTCTACAAGTATTAAATGCGACATTGTATAAATATATAATAAATGATTACGTAATTATAACTTTATTTATTTATGAATGACTTTTAATTGAAATGTTTACTGTGTGTACCAGTAAGTCGTAGCACAAATCAACTCTTCACAAATTTGAAAGTTCTTTAATATTGCAATAATCCTGATAAAATCTTACTGAATGCCAGACTCTGAAATGATCAACCAATTGTGATTTAGCTGAATGTACATTGGTTGATTTTAAAGACTTATATACACATCTCATCGGTTACATCTGTTTAGTATACTAAAAGCACAGTCTAGCCTTGAAGTTTTAACTAGTCTACTCTTAACCGGGAAGTTAAGGATTGAGATCAAACAATAAATGTCACAGAAAAATGAAATCTTGAATGAAAACTTCCTTATATTTATATGGAAGATTAAAGAAAAATCATTGTGGTAAAACAATACAGAAAAACCAAAACTTGAATGATCACTTCCTTATACATAGAGCACTTTAAAAATCTTCTAATGAGCCACTGAATACAGCCATTTTAAGATCATCTTTAACAAAAAAAACCAATATATATATATATATATATATATATATATATATATATATATATATATATATATATATGCCACACATTCCTTTGTTACAAAGTATCATTTTGAACACAAATAATAAACTTTTCTCTGATTGACCATGGTCTTTAATAAACTTTTTTCTGAATGACCATGACTCAGCAAAATGACCTTGGGTCAGGTTATGATACACCCTCTGGTTATAAACAATATTTATGCAAAGTATGAGTATCTAATATTGCTTTGTTAGAAGTTACTAATTTTAATTTTTTTTCCCCACAGTGACCTTGTTAAAATGACATTGGGAAATATCTTGACACACCCACAGTGACCTTGACTTAATATGATAATTTATTTGATATGTTTAACATTTGAGCATTTTTTATTTTTATAACAATTCTGGTAACTGGACTTGTGAGGTAGTAAACTTGTGGTATTTTCTTCTTCATTCTACCCATTCACCTGAAAATTCAGGTGATCTGTAATAAAGAATTAGAAATTTTCAGTATGATTTCTTCAAGAACAAATTACATAATTTAAGATACTCTTAGGTAGATTTAAATTTTGTTACCCGATTATAAGACACAGAATAATTTCAATTTTATAGAATGTTGGCTTATTTCTTATAGATACAGATATGGAATGGAAACAAATGAGAAATTCTGTGTAATAAATACCTGTATTTTAAAACAGTTCTGGGATCAATCTCATTTTTACACTAAATGAATCATTCCCCTGTCTGACTATTTGAAAGAGCTGTACTTAAATTCAGTAATGGAGTATAAGTACACTGTCACTTTGAAGAGTTTTTTCTCTAGAAACAGTGGGACATTGTGAGAGTTGCATACTATTGAAGTGTTTTTAGAAATAGCCTAACATGGACTTTATTTTGTATGTGATTTTGATATTTGAACACAGGGCCAATTTTGAATACTAATATACCTGGTTCTTTGCCATGTAAAATCAGTTTTCACCATTGTTACATGTACATTCTGATAATGAAAAAATGTGTCAATGATTTTTTTAAAAATACATTTAAATAAGATAGATTTTTGGACCTCAGTGTTAAACACTGACAGTTATTTGTGAACTTATAACTGCCTTTTATCATCAGTTATACATACAATACCTTCAATGCTTATCATTATATCACTATACATGTACAAGAAATCCAATGAACTGTATAAATTAAATTTATTCTGAATATTTCATCAAATTTAAAGGGAACTTGGCAGAGAAATATGAGAAAAATAGAAAAAAATCCCAAAAATCATACCTCATAGATGTTCTAATTTGCTTTGGTTTGAAAGCGTTATCACGATGACATCACAATATACCCAACAGGTATAATGTCACAGCCTGCTAGGAGATGTAATGTAGTTTAGTAGGCTATGATTTCATATCTAGTAATTCAACAACAGCCACAATTATGTGAAATCTCAGACATGATATATTACAATCATGTGATCATTGCTTTGCCTATCCTTAATGGCATACAGTTTTTTATCTCCTTAAAAATTGTTATCTTTATTTTGATATTTACTAAGACCTGAAGCGTGCAATGACAAAGCGAGAATTGGAGGAACTAGAGAAGGCAATTAATGCTGTGAAGAAGCATGGGTTGGAGGTACCTCTGGCCAAGGAACTTGGGGAGGCCAACAAACTCATCACTCGTCTGAGGCGACTGGAACGTATCCGTCATGAGATCTTAGAACTGAAACAGGCAACTGTGGCAGAAATCAGAAGTTACCAAAACCCTCCTCTGGTCGTCCACAAGGTCATGACAGTAACCTTCTTGTTGCTAGGCCACCAGGAAAAAGAAACAAAGGTTCAGTTTCTTATTTTTAAACTTCATTGCTAGTGGTTTGATATAGATTTCTTTGAATATTCGTATTTTGATATTTAACAGTGTACATTCCGCAATTAAGCATTCAGGAGATACTTACTCATATCATAAAATACACTTCTCAAAGCATTCTCCATCTCGTCTACGGACTTCATTACATGCACAAAATTTACATTGATATGAGGATAATGTGGCACAGTGGTAAAGTAATCGTAATTCAGGAAAATGAAGTTGCAGGTTCAATTCTCATCAGAGGAACCCTCAATTTTTTAATGCAGCATCAATTTTTATAAAGTTTGTATTTGAAAAATTCATGGATACCCTAATGAATAAAACTCAAATTTTCAGTTGTATTGAAAGTGTAAGAGAAATTAGCTTAATGGAACAAAGTTAATACTTCCCATATTTCCAGACCAGTATACTCTCAGACTTGTGAAACTTTGACTTATGAATAAATGTATTCATTTCTGATATCAAATTTTGAAAACATACCTTCCCTGGTTCTTCTTTAGAGTGGCTGAATTTGATTATTGGTATTTATAAAACTACACATATATTAGAAACAGAAAACATTTTAAAGGAAAAATCCTACCCGTGATTGAATTTGAAATTCTAACAAATTAGGTTTGGAAAGCTGTGCAGGCCCTGGTGGGAAAAACAGGAAAAGAAAGCTTGAAGAGGCGTTGTATAGAATGTAAACCAGAGAACATTCCATTGGCCCCAGCCAAGAGAGCCAAGGCACTCCTAGATGGATTTGACCTTGAAGAGGTCAGGGATGTGTCAGCAGGGGCTGCTACTTTCTATGTCTGGGTGAGTAAGATATCTGAAATGCCAAGTAGTGTCAGTACATCTAAATTTGACCTCTGTAGTGCCTTTAATATCCACAGTCATGTCTGGTCTCTTAACTGCAGATTGTATGGTTTTGTCACTATTTGTTAAATAAAAACTTTTTGTTTTGTTTTTGTTTTTAATTTTTTTTTTGGATGCAAGACCATGAACTCAAGTGATCAGTGCAGTACACTATATTTGAAAATAAAAACTAAAGTATCAATCACATAGGTAAAGTATCAATCACATAGGTAAAGTATCAATCACATAGGTAAAGTATCAATCACATAGGTAAAGTATCAATCACATAGGTAAAGTATCAATCACATAGGTAAAATATTTCACAAAATATCATGCAAACTTTATAATGATGAGGTATAACTTTCAATTAAAATAATACACCAAGTAGAAAAAAGTTAGAATCAATCTTCTGAACCTCTCTGCTAGACAATGTACGTATTATAGTGGCGACTGTAGGTATATAAACATACTTTAAGAGTTTTTTTGGAGATTCCACTACAGTAGAACAGGATACCTACAATATCAGCTCTCTGGCAACTTACATGTACCATTAGCTTTCTTTGGGTGTATATACATGTATTCCATCAGCTTTCTAGTGACAATCATATACCTTCAACTTACAAGGGACACACACACACACTCTGAAGACACACACACACACACACACACACACACATACATACATATGGAATATATATATATATATATAGCATCAGCTCTCCTGGGACATACATGTACATGTACTATCAGCTTTCTGGGGACACACACATACATACACACACATACATACATACATACTCACACACACATACATACATACATACATACATACACACACATACATACATACACACACACACATACATACATACACACACACATACATACATACATACACACACATACACACACACACACACACACACATACATACATACATACATACATACATACACACACACACACACACACATACATACACACACACATACATACATGCACATACATACACATGCACACACACACACACACACACACACACACACACACACACACACACACACACACACACACATACATACTCACACACATACATACTCACACACATACATACACACACATACATACACACATACATACACACACACACATACATACATACATAATACATACACACACACACACATACATACATACATACATACACACACACATACATACACGCACATACACACACACACACACACACACACACACACACACACACACACACACACACACACACACACACACACACACACACACACACACACACACACACACATACATACACACACACACATACATACATAAATACACACATATAAGATAAGATATTCTTTATTTCCTCAAAATTAATGGAGAGTATATCAAAATCAAACAGTAAATTTATATGAGCTAAACAAGAACAACATATTTATGTTATGTACAAAATTCACGTTGACAGTTTAGAACTACATATTACGACAGTCAATGACAAAAATCCCTCTGTTTTTGTACAATGTATTAGCAACAGTAATCATTATTTGCTTCCATTTTATATAAGAGATATTTTGAAAGCTTGTATCTTCAACACAACCAATTAATGATAAATACTGTCTTTCATAATCTTGGCATTCAAACAAAACGTATTCTTCGACACTGAGTATTTGTAATATATTTTCAAGCATAGTCTCTCTATCTTCCAAAAGTTTGAAACAGCTTAACATAAGATGCATATTAAAGTTACGCGTATTTCTATTACATAAGGGACATAATTTACTGATAATTTTCATTGAAGACACTTGTACCAAGAAATTAATAAAAAGTCTTTGGGATGGTTCGTCTTTTACAATTTGCCATAATCTATTAGGTCTTAGCTTATTGTGTATTTTACTGAAAAGATGCATAGAATTATCTATGGAAAGAGAAGCAAACCATTGTCTTTCTTCTGCTGCCCAAATTGCTCTAGTGACAATTTTAGAAAATTCATTTTTGTTAAAGACTTCGTTACTATTATTTTTTAATAAATCAATAACCTGGTGTTTTTCTGCTGTTTTTAACATAATTTTGGTTGAACAATGTTTTTCGGATACCTGAGCATCAAGTAAATATCTAAAAATTCTGTAATGTATATTATAAGTTAAGCTCTCTGTGGACATCCATTTACAGTCACAAGGCATGTTTTGGTGCCACAAGGCACGTTTCAGTAACACAAGGCACGTTTCATTGTTCATCTCAACTCCCTGAAACGAGGTTCAAAGAGTCAGGTC
Organism: Ostrea denselamellosa; assembly: GCA_024699665.1. NCBI lineage: Eukaryota > Metazoa > Mollusca > Bivalvia > Ostreida > Ostreidae > Ostrea > Ostrea denselamellosa. Next base: position 25,964,110 of record JAMZEH010000020.1, read on the forward strand.
TCATATTAAGAAATCTGAATGAATAATATTACTTTATTATATTAAAAAACCAGGGTTATTCTTCTCTTAAGGCCTCGCACTTCGTATTAGGGCCGTACTTTAGTTCAAGAAAGCTTCAAAATAACGTCTTTCCTTTTACACCTGAACAATTCGACATCAGTCAAATAAATTTATCTTGCATACATTTATATATTTTTTTTAAAGTTATTAATGTATCTGAGCATTGGCAAACTTTCTCTACATTGTTTCATCTAAAATTCTTGGAATATAATCGTTTAACGATTCTCCAAAAATGATTAATACCATTTTCAATTGCTAGTTCCGAGCAAATATAAATCATCGACCGCGCAGGTACTAGCTGGTATCCTGTTGATAAGTTTCTGTACTAGAATATTTTTTTTCTGTACACCAAAATAGTGTCCAGACATGACTTTATTTCCTCTCGTAAACGATATTCCCAATTATCGGTCACTTGCTTTTGCAGTGCGACGGGTTTTTGTTTTTTTTAATAGAGCCTTTTAATACATAGTAGGAATAATTTTTAACATCAACTTAATTACGGCAAAAAATTTCCCGGTGGATATAAATTCGGTAATATCCATGCATGTATTTTCATCTAGCTTTAATATCGGTGTCGTTTTGATTGTCTCCCGTTATATCCGTTTGCTCTTTCCAATACAAATGTCGAGAATTCCCAAGTTGGTCACGTTCATGTGTTCAGTGCGATATCAATACAATAATTTGTCGTAAGATTGTTTTCCTGTTTTTTAGAACACAGTTTACAATTTGATTTTGATGATTCTTAAATTTCTTGGTTTCGATCAATAAAGTCAATATATATCTAAAAATGCGACGTCAACATTTTTGTGAGACAAACTACTTTGGGCAAACTCAAAGAAATCAAACTTCGTATGATTTAGAATTTGGACTTCCGAATTGATAAAAGCGTAAATAATTGAAGATAATATGCACATCAATTGAATTATTGCGGGCAATATTTGATTTTATGTGTACATCAATTGAATTAGTGTGGGCAATAATGGAATTGATGCATTCATCAATTGAAACATTGCGCACATTAACTGGATTGATGCGCGCGCCAATGCGGTGGAATTATTACTAACAAAATTAAATTTGAAGCTCGGTATAAATGATTTGATGACCTCGTTTAATTCCAGTGAAGATATTGTTAATTATATACAACGATTGCTCTTTCTAAAAGAATTATTTCACGCAGCAATGGACTATATTTTATTCAACTAAAGAGAACAATCATTGAATAAGTGCGCGCACTAATTGAATTGATGAGCACATTAATTAAATCATTGCTTTCATCAATTCAACTATAGAGCGCATCAATTCAATATCATCATTTCATTTGAAGAAAGCAACAATTCATTTATAGCGCGCATCAATTCAGCTAAAAAATACTATCAACAATTCAATTAATGCGCGTAATAATTTAGATATGAGTATATCATTAATTAGTTGAAGAGTGTTGTGCGCACCAAATGAACTGATGATATTTGCATATAATGAATGATATCTTCAATTGTTTGAGTATGCTAATTTGATGCTCTATATTGGGATCCACGAAAAATGGCAAAATTCGCTTAGTTTTCTCTTCTTCGCGTAATTACCCGATGCGTGTTGGGTGGGTGGGGGGGGGGTGCAACGTGCGCGCTATGCTTCTCTCATTTTCTAGATTTTCTATATTCTCGGTGGCGGATGTAGAAGATTATGGTGGTTGTTCCACCCTTTTACAACCTTCCCATTTTAAAATTTTCTGGATCCGCCTTCGATTCCGATTCCCTCTTCCGATGACAGATTTGTATTTCCGTTAAAATGTGAATGGAGTAAGAAGACAATGTGTCGTTATGTTATAGACTATGACTGCACGTAGCCTACGCTGTGGAAACGCGAAAACGTTAAAAAAAAATTGAATACTTAAAACATTTGTCTTGACATCGAAATGATACGTTTTCATAATGGAATTTTAATTTTCCTTACTATTTCAATATTCCAGTGTGTTTTATTTCACGTTTTGAAAATAAGATTTTCATATTTCAAAAGTTAAACATTTAACAGATACAATACTAAAATGTTCAGTATACGTCTCGTAAAGCATTGAATTCACGTAACCAATCTCACCAAAACATGGAATTCACGTAAACAATCTCACTAAAACATGGAATTCACGTAAACAATCTCACGGAAACATGAAATTCACGTAACAATCTCAATAAAACATTGAAATACGTAACCAATCTCATTAAAACATTGATTCACGTAACCAATCTCACTAAAACATTAAATCACGTAACCAACATCATTAAACATTGATTCACGTACCCAAATTCACTAAAACATAGAATTCACGTATCCAATCTTACTACAACATTGAATTCATGTTACCAATCTCACTAAAACATTGAATTCTCCTAACCAATCTCACTAAAACATTTAATTCACGTTTCCAATCTCATTAAAACATGGAATTCACTCAAGCAATCTGATTAAACATGGAATTCACTTCACCAATCTCGCTAAAACATGGAATTCTTCTAACCAATCTCACTAAAACATTTAATTTACGTAACCAATCTCACTAAAACATTTAATTCACGTAACCAATCTCTCTAAAACATTGAATCACGTAACCAATCTCACTAAAACATTGAATTCATATAGCCAATCTCGCTAAAACATGGAATTCACGTAACTCATCCCACTAAAACATGGAATTCACTCAAGCAACCTCATAAAACATTGAATTCACGTAACCAATCTCACTAAACATTGATTCATGTAACCAATCTCATTAAAACATTGATTTACGTAACCAATCTCTCTAAAACATGGAATTCATGTAACCAATCTCGCTAATACATGGAGTTATGTAACCAATCTCATTAAAACTTTGATTTACGTAACCAATCTCACTAAAACATGGAATTCATGTAACCAATAAAAGTTTTTGGTTTGTTTGTTTGTATTTCTTTTGTTTTGAACTTTATTAGAAATCTTGTATGGCATCACAAAATGACGCCATGGACATTATATGTAAATATCGGGAAAATCCTTACGAACATAATGAAAAAAAAATTTACTAAAGACTACAAGCGCCCGCCGTTTAGTATTACAAATCAGGGAATTAAAACCCTCCGCACTGTTTGTAACGTCTAAATGTGCTTCCACGTATGATATCCCTTCCATCACTCGTGAAATAATCCGCAGTTCTTCGTTAGTATGTCGCAAGTATAAAGAACTTTTATAATATCATATTCAACAACATTTCAATTACACGCACGTAAATGTAGAATATAGAACGTAGAAAGATATTTCAAAATATTAACCACATGACGATCTAAAATTAGGTTGACCTAGGTACTGCGATAGTTTTAGTACAATTTTTAAATCCAGTGCACAGACTGCGATTCTTAAATTTCTGAATTCAAAAAAGTGGTGCAAAATTTTCAAACTGATATGCTATTTCTTTTTCAGGCGTCAGCAATGATCGAGGAATTAGAAGACCTTACTGCTCAAAAAGCAGAGGCTAAGAAAAAGGACGAATAACGAAAACAATAGAGCTGAGTCCTTCAGTGTACTTTTAGAAATGATAGACATCTCTTATATTCTGCAACAATCCAGAATCCTTGTTCTTAACCCATCAGTCTCCAAGTGCATTAATGTAAAACAACAGGAAACGGCACGTTGTTATTTTTTTATTGCTACGTGAAGAAAATATTCTGTGGAGCATATTTCGCTGTATATTTTTTTTGTGAATGGATTTCATTGACTCATCAGACCCTGTGTTTCTTCGACTTCGAACAAGGATGTTCAGCTTTGAAAGTCGTTTCTTCAAAATGCATTCCGTCCCCACACATCGTAAATCCGTCCTTTATTAAGAATCACAATGCACTTGTGTACAGCCACTTCTGTTTTGGAGCTACGTGTGTATAATTACGTCGATTAACCTACATATTGTATTCAAATCCGTACTGCTGTACTTACACTATTGAATTAAGAATATATAGGTCTGATTTCATTTTCTGTATGGAAATCAACACGCAATAGCCATTTTTGTTAAGAGTATGAAAGCTGGTTCTTTCAACTTCTCGAGATACTTATAAAGTAATTTGTATACTGTTATTTATTTTCTTATATTTTTATTTGATCTAACTTAAAGTGTATTAATATTTTTAGTAATTAAAAATACAAATACTGTAAAACCTCGTTTCGTTATTGATTTATGTTTACGTGTTTGCCTTCGATGTCTTAAACAATTGAAATAATTCCTTGGGAAAGCGAACACAAAACGTATGAATCTTGATAAATATAGTACGAGTAATTTAACGGTTCGGAATTCCGACAGAAATAAAACTTTATTTTTTAAAATACATGAGGGTATGAACTACAACGCTTTACATCAGCAAATTTTTCATAAAGCGCTAACGCGCTCCATGAAGCGTGCTGGCATAGGTGTCGCAGTTCATTACCCTCGCGTATTTTTCGAAAAAATCAAATTTATTTCTTAAATATATTAACCATAAACATGATGAACTTCGGCAAAAACCAAAGATGAAATCTTTTACCAAAGACATCAACACGTATAAATATAATTCTGTCATTGGGCGTTGGTTTCTCTTCAACACTAACGCATTATTGTTAACAGTTAAATGTCGTGGGGAAGCTTTATGTTTTAATTTGACCAGTGGATATTGATTTGTAGTTCGTTCTTGGAGAATTACTTAAATCATAAATCATACTTGCTGTCAGGAGGGAGGGGCCAATGTTTTGGAAGATTTGAAACCGACTGCAAAATTTGGACAACGAAATGTTATGGTTTTATAGTCCCCTACCGGCTTTGTTGAAGGGGACTATTAGTTCACATTCCGTCTGTCTGTCATTCCGAATAAGTTTTCCGGACTTTTCTCCGCGTTGGATGAAGATATTCAACTGAAACTTTACGCTTGACTCTGTCTTGTATAGTTACAGATCAAGTTTGCGTTTCGTTACGCTTGACCTACTTTTGACTGAATTATGCCCCTTGATGAATGTTTGGGGGTTTCCGGTCTTTTCTCTGCACTGGACGGAAGATATTCAACTGAAATTTTATATATGGCTTGTCGTGGATAGTTACAAATCAAGTTAAAGTTTCTTTACGCTTTACATATTCTTGACTGAATTATGCCGCTTGATGAATTGCAAGAATCAGTCTCTTTTGGATGAAAATACTCATTTAAAATTTAATATGTGACTTTGTCTTGGATAGCTACAGATCAAGTCCGAGTTTTGTAGTTGACCGATTTAGGGCCTCCGTGGCCGAGTGGTTAAAGCATTGCACTCAAAATCACAAGGCCTCTCACTTCTAGTCGGCGCGGGTTCGAATCCCGCTCGCACCGATATATGTGAGAAAGTTTGCCAGTTAACTTTCGGAAGGTCGGTGGTCTCTTCCCGGACACATTGTATCTGGGTTCTATCCTCCACCTACAAAAACTGGACGCCACCAGATAACTGAAAAATTGTTGAGTGTGGCGGAAAACAATCAATCAATCAATCAATTGACCGATTTCTCCTACAGGTAAGATACTTTATATTGCCAATACACTCAGGATGCCTGTTGTATATTGGAATCCTGAATAGCCAAGAAAAATACATAAGAAAACGTAATGATTTTATTTCGTTTTCAGTTTATAATTTAAATTGCATTGATAGTTGCTCGAAACTGCCCTATATCGTAGTTTGTTTTTTAATGTAAAAGCGCCTCGGATATGAAGCTTGTCAGTATCACAAACATCCACACGCTGTAGGTAATATGTTTGGGACATTATGATGAATTATTGTTGAATTTACTGTTATTAACATAGACTGGGAAGAAAATGAAATCGGGGAACAACATGGCGTCATTTCCCGCCTTTCTTTTTGTGTAGCGACTTGAGAATATCTGTAGTTTTGAATCAATCGACTGTGTCCACTGTGAGCGGCTATTTCATCTGAAAGATAAATAAACAAATATATATATATATATATATATATATATATATATATATAAATCAGAAAGGAGTTTAGGCTTAATTGTACATTTTTATCACAATTAATTAGAAATTATTCAGTTTTCCTTATATTTCACCAAATTGGTCGATGTAATATATTGCAATGTTAAAATACATAAATTGTTTCGTTTCTTTCTTTTTTCATTATCGGTACACACCGTTACACGAGCCCCTGCAGTAAGCATAGTTCAGCTTTTTCGGAGCCACAATTCCCGTCCATCCGATATCGTCAAAATTGATCTCTAAAGGCGCCAAGCAGCATCCGTCATACCCTGCTGAGCATTCCACGGGCACCGAGCGCTTGTGACGCCGTGCTCGGGCGGCTTTACGAGTCTTTATGGCCAAAAATGGCATCGAGTCATATTTAGAACTGAATATTGTCTTATGATTCTTCCGTTGACATCCTTTGCACAGAATTGATATCCCATCATTTCGTGAAGGTTTCTGCAGCCATCGGACAATGGTTTCTGTGACGTCAATCTTTAGCCAACCATGCTTGATTTTGGTCTCAAACCTTTTGATTATATTGCGAGGGCGGACCTTTTTCTCGGCTCTGTTGCTTCTGCCCAGCTCGGAGACAACGAATGTCTGTATGAACGGGTCTCTGTGATAGAACAGTTTATATATCCAGAGCTCGGCACTCTGTACGTCGTTAGCGGCCACTTTTCCGTTCACGTCAAAGTAATAACAGCCCGCGGATTTCCGATAGCTGCACTGATCCGTTTCTGAAAATAAAAAGTATACCGTATTTTTACAGGTTAAATCAGCCATTAGTGAAGTAATCGTACACTATGATAAAAATGAGGAACAAGACGCCAATGTCATTCGCTTATTCGATTAGAGCAGTTTGTCAAAATGCATACACATTGCAATGAAAATGTGATGATACAACATGCACCCCACCCACCCATACATAACATCTACATCTACATGGCAATACCCGCTGTGTTGCAACTTGTGCTTAAATCTTTCCAGAATGATTGTAAGATGTCTGACACTTTCAATTTTGCTAAAATAACTCCATACCAAGTCACCACTCTCTATCTCAGCATAAAACACCATTTCTTCTTTTTTTATTTTCATTCCAAATATTTAAGATATATATAATTACTCTGAAATTCAACTAGTTTATGTGTGATCTAATAATTTTAAGGAGAAATAACACATCATATTAATGGCTGACTTCCTTCTGAAACTTGAATGAAAATATAAATATCAGCAATATTTGTATACTTCATTTAAATCGAATTACCTAGCTAGGTAATTCGGTAGGTATTAAACGATTGACTGCTGATCTGTAGATCATGGGTTCGAGTTTAGCAGGGGTTTTAAATATTTTTCCAGATAAGAACTAAATACATGTAATGTAAATTTTCAATTTCAATATATTATTGTACATATCCTTCACTTTACATCCATATCAAATTTTTCAGGTGTGTTATTCCTCCAAAAGCGGAAATGCACCCCCCCCCCCCCAATGTAATTTTTTATCATTGGATTTATTAAAATTGGAATGTTCCCCCTTCCTTTTTTTGTAATTCGTCATATATTTAGATAATAAAAAACATATTGAGTGCTTATTATCGAACATACTTTGAGGACTGATTAAATAACAAAGTGTGTTATTGGGTTATAACAAATAAACATGTCGAAGATTACAACCTGCTTCCCGACGCGATTTATAAAAAGAAGAGGAATCTGCATCATGTTGTATTAAAACTTATTAACATACTTTACGGTAAATTCGTTCCTTATAATTTGATTTATCATATGAGGATATGCAAGTTTTTAATTATATTATTACGATGAATTTTTAAACAGTTGTGGATTTAAATTGAAACATGTTTTAGGTCAGGAAAATTAAAAATAGAGAAAAAAAAGACAAAAAATAGTTTAGAGGAGAACATTTTTGAAATATAAATACAGGTATTTTGAATAAGGTAATAACTACCTATTTTTCTCTTCGTTAACATTTGTTCTTCTTGGTATATACAACAGTAATACTGAATCTTGATCTTCATAAAATAGATGCAGACACCAAATCGTACGCGCATTGATACATTTCTGTAGGAGCTTTTAGAAGTCACCTTTGTTTTACTTTTTTTGGGTAATATTTAAGCATTATTGTAATTTGCACCTATTTGAACAATGAGCAAACAAATGACGCACGTTATAATATATACGGTCAACAGAAAAAATATATCATTTTAAAATGTTATTGTTATATTTCTTTTGGCTAAAAGGCTTCAATATACTTTAAAATTCACCGCTCACTCCCAACTGCCAGAAGAACAACAGCTGGTTCAGACTACTTTATACCGGTATTAACTAGTTCTTTAAACGAACAGCCATCTCTGTGTAATCCCGGTTTTTTTTCCCCTCGGGGTTGATTGATTGATTGATTGATTATATATTGTTTAACGTCCCGCTCGAGAATTTTTCACTCATATGGAGACGCCACACAGTGAAAGGCTGCAAAATTTAGGCCTATGCTCGGCGCTCAGGGCCTTTGAGCAGGGAGGGATCTTTATTGTGCCACACCTGCTGTGACACGGGGCCTCCGTTTTTACGGTCTCATCGGAAGGACCGCCCCATTTTGTCGCCTCTAACGACAAGCAAGGGGTACTGAGGACCTATTCTAACATCCCGGATCCCCACGGGGCTTCTCGGGGATGAGGGAGTGTGGGTACGCTCTCAGTTTTATTGTTGAACATTTGCAATTCAATAATGGAAATATAAATATTAAAAATCATCACAAATTTATGTACATTGTCCCATAAATCATTTTCTATTTTAAAGGCGCCATATTGTAGACATGTTCCTGACCCTCGGCGCAGCAGTGGAACCAGCTGCAACTGGAATATCAAAGTACTCTGGCAGTATCATTTGAGCCGTTCGAAATAATCGAAATGCATCACGTTCAATGAAAAATGCATAAAACGGCCAACGTGCATGTGCACGTTAAATAACACGGTAAATAACCATAATAATGATAATAATAAATAAATAAATAAATAAATAAATAAATAAAAAGATGTTCAGTGATTAAAGGAATGTGAAAATGGATATTGTGATAAATGAAGAGGTTCCGTGGAATAACTTATTATCACAACACTGGTGAGCTATGTAGCCAGTGAAAATGTTGCTCAAAGTGTCGTTATGCATATACCACACATAAAGTTGTATTTCGAATAAGCAGTCGTATTTCAAAAGGACCCATATAGGTAGTTGCATGAACTATTGAAAGTTTAAACTCGTGCATGTCACCGTAAATCACATATTTCTGTGGGTTAAAAAATTCGTGTTTTGTCTTGATTTCGTACTTGGAAACCCATAATTGTTCTTTGTGTCATTTCAGCTTTTTGTGTGCATGCTGTTATCATGGAAACATTCAAAATCAGGACCCCCCCCCCAAAAAAAAGGAAAATAATCCTTTACAGAACATTATGACTTATATTTTTTGAAGAGGACTCAGTTGTTTTTTTTTAAAAATAGGAATTATCAAATCTTTTAATACCAATTAAAAATCATAGAACCGCGTTGCCTCTTGAAAACAAAGCCGTCAGCAAGCGAGTCAAGAGAATTCGATTTTGTCATCCTATCACAAAATGATCAGGAATAAGAACGCCAGTAAGATGTGGTATATATTAGTTAGAAAAGGGTAACAGGTGTAAATTCTGATGAAAATTTGCTTACGATGAGTGGGAACCGTCACTGAAACATAAAATTGTTCTTCCTAATAAATACCACTAAACATTTTCCAATTTCGACTTTAAAACAGAAAGTGACGAGAATTACAATTTGCTTACCGTCAGTTCCCATCACGTAAATCTGCATCGTTTTGGCGTAGAAATGATGGACCTTATATCTGTGTTTTCCCTGGTCATGTTGAGTTTGAAAATGCCCCACTTCTGCCAGCGGTAGGACTGGTGCCTGACCCTTGATCACAGGTGGGGCAGAGAGACGTAACTTTGCCATCAGTTGTTTCTTTATATACTCAATATGCATCTTTTCTTCTGCTTTGCGTACTTCAGAAACGTCCATCTTTTCTCTGCTTTCTGCTAATGTTTCGTTTAGTCTTCCATTTGTTTGTTCTGCGGAATTAGCCGTAAAATTGTCAGCATTCCCCGTTAGGTCATTACTCCTATTAATGGATGTAGAATTTTGTTCCAAGGTCGGTGTACTCGTCGTTTCTTCTTGTCTTTCTGTTTCACTGTTTCTTATCCCTAGTAATTCCGAAAAAATAAATGAGCTACAAGGCGCAACACTCAACAAAATAAAAAAACTGAAAATTCCCACAATCATGCGGAGAGCCATTTCTTCTCTTCTTCTAGGCCAACTGGGGCTAAGAGGACATTTAACAACAACAAAAAGCAAATATTCGCTATTTTCACAAAAGAATGGTGCATAAAAAAAAGTTGGAGGTGTGACATAAAACACCAATCAGAATACGCTCCTCGCAGAGCACCGGTATCCCCACGATTCGTCTAGAGGATCTTGCATCATCACTTCAGACGGTCCAAAGGTTGCTTTTTGGTGACGCAACACATGTGTCCATTTCTCGCTTCTACTCGCACTCCAGAAAGTTATCTCCAAAGTTTATCTGTCAATCATTGAAATATTACAAAATTCCAGAACGTATTTGCCAATTACAACGTACTGTATGTTAGACATCTACTTTTAAAAGATTAAATGTTCGTTTTTTAGGTCAAGTCAAGCCACCATTAATATTTTAATCCCCCTTTTCATTTGTCTTGGATTATTGCTCAAATATACACAATACATACACAGACATAATCATCATCATGATGTTTGAATTTGAAGTTGAGAAGACGACGCGTTTTGATCACAATATATCTTACATCGCGAAGAGTCATTAACACAGATTTTTTTTTAATAAAACCAATTTAAAAATCCCTGTTTGGAAAAATAAGGTAACACGATTTGAGAACACATTATTATTCGTTTGGAATTTTAAAGTTGTAATAGGTTGTTCAAACTTGAGAATCCTTGAATTTTCGGCGAAAAGTACTTGTAAACAAAAAGATTAAAAATAATAATTACGATACATGTGCAAACGCACGCAAGCTTGTACACCCAGCTAGGAAAACCTGAGCGAGGCGACTCAACCAGTACAATGTTTATTAAAAAAAATGTTGCATTTTAAAGCCTTGCTAATACATCTAACGATTTCTATCTTGTACTTTGATGCAGCATGCTAAATTCAACCAATAATTTTAAAATAACGGAATTTTGACTCTATGCCACGATTACGTCATGCATGCAATAGGTTAGGAAATAAGTGGGTGAAGGTCTATTTTGAATGAACTCCCACAATCTAGATTAGTTAACACAATCTAGATTAGTTAACACACACGCATCAACACGGTATACAAAGTTACTACCTGAATTAAGAACACCAAGCACGAGCACTCACGTGTCTTTAATCATTCCAAAGAGCATAATCTATGTATTACATACAATTGTGATATATACAAATAGTGTATTGCAATGTTCTATGAGACAAACTGGGTACTTCTCCGATTTGTCAGTCGTCAGTCAGTTAAAATTTGTTGTTTGTCGCGCGTGAACTTGAACGTGAACTCCCATGAATGACTGACGCCAATCTGTTAAACATGACGTGGGGATCTCAGAAGACTCCAGCTCCAGATGTTACTGGCTAAAAGATCAGAATCTGAGCTTTCTATGACAGATTCAATTTTCCCTTTAGAACATTAACCAGATTTCTAAACCTGGCACAATTGTTCTTCTTGTGGTCCTACATAAGCATGGCTACTCTGGCCTTTGATTGGTCAAGATAAATTTAAAACTGACCTTCTCTTTGGAATGGTTGTAAACCATTTTGCTAAAATAATCTCTATGGTGACCGTGGAGATGAATATGACGTTATTTTCCAGAGCAATGAAATTCTAACATGGTTACCGTAGTTTGATCATAACCATAGCTTCTGATCATGATTGGGGTTCCATTATAACTTATAATTCCTAAAGCTTTGATCATTATTATAAAATACAGTTAGAACAATTGTAAAGCACCCTACTAATAAAATTTCACCTAAAAAAAAGATATAAATAGATATACCGGTAAAATTCATTGTCAAATATACATAATTAAACACCACGATGACTGTCTAAATAAATGAGTCTTCAGCCCCTTTATATTTTGTGTTTCTCAGACTAAAAGGTAAATTGTTTCAGAGTGTGGACGCAGCCTCATCAAAGTGTAATTCGTCGTAGATTTTGATTCGAGTGCGTGGGACAGCAAGATGCAATGGGGTGTTGCTAAAACGCGGAACAGGAAACGGAAAATATTATATGCAATAATACGAGGGCGAGTCAATAAGTAACCAGCCTATCTCATTTCCGAGAGACGGTCATGATTTTCATGCTTTTTTTCAATCTATGTTTTATACCTGGGTACAAATTAAAATTGCACATGTATCTAGTCATTTTCTAATAAGACACTGTATCTCAAACAAGGCTAGTGACGCAAAGGTGTGCTTTTCAACTGTAGTTGAGTACGGTGCTGTAATTCAGAACTTGTATTTAAACGGTAAAACAGGCACGGAAATAAACGGCGAGTTAGCCATGTTTATGGGTCTTCTGCACCATCTTATGCTCAGGTTAAATTCTGGGTAGGGGAATTCAAACACGGTAGTACGTCTTTAGAAGGTGAAGTCAGGTCTGGAAGCCCACTGGATGCCACCGACGAAGAAATGTCTAACAAAGTTCAGGATCTGGTATACTCCGATAGGCGAATTCAGGTGAAAGAAATAGCGCAGACATTGGGCATTTCACATAGTAGCATTTCAACAATCTTGCATGATTGTTTAGGCATGTGGAAGCTAACAGCCCATTGGGCCCCCAAATCCTTTAGCAAGGAGCAAATGGCAACCAAAGCATCAGTATGCAGCGCCTTTTTGAAGCGTATTAGATCAAAAGATGATTCTCTTTTGCATCTGGTGACTGTAGATGAGACTTGGATTCATTATTATGAGGAAAGGTGGAGTGGATCTCAACCGGAAATAAGTTAGGCTGGTTACTTATTGACTCGCACTAGTATTATGAGGTAGTCAGCATTTTGTTAAATCAAAAGGCTTATTATGAACAAGAGAAGCAGAAATTACAGAGAGAACAGGAAGTCATGCTCAGAGTCCATTGTTTCATATACTCCATACAAATTAATAGATATACATTTTAAAATCATTATAAGTTGTGAAAAATATTAAGCAAGCGTTGTGAGTGCACCCCCCATCTCCCAACTTTGTCATTATAGCTTTAAATTTAATACATTTTTTTCTGGCTGCCTCCATAAGAAAAGATTTTATTAACATAACCAACGAATAAGAGGTTTTCACGACTCCCCCCCCCCCCCCCCCCAAAAAAAAAAACAACATTGAAAAGTATAAAATAATTTCCTCAAAAAAAAAACCCCAAAAAAATCCCCCCAAACACAGCCTTTTTAAATCGAATTTGCTGTTAATCGAATTTTCATACCTTTAATATAACTTATCTTGAATTTGAATTTGTTCTACCTTGGTATAGTATACATATATATGCATAACATAAATTTTAAAGCGAACAAGTCTGGTCTCTATACAAAGTTTGCTTCATTTTGGGCCAATTTAGTGAATGTAGCGTCACAAGTTCTGTATTGAACTGGGATTCAGTGCAGGTCAGCAAGAAATGGAGTAATGTTCTCAGATTTTATTGTCCGCGTGAAAAGACGTGCGGCTGAGTTCTAGGCCTGTTGCTTGTCCACCCCGCACAGTAAGGCATTGCAATAGTCCATTCTGGATGTGACTGTGTAATGTCTTATAATCGTCCTCCGTGATGAAAGATGCGTCCTATGTTTCGGAAACTCGTGACATGAATGGTGATACAGCGTTCCATTGGCTTTTCATATTCAGACTTCTGTCGAAAGAAGCATCCAAGTTTTTTTTAGACAAATCGTGCGTCTGATCATGCATCCATCAAAAGAAATGGAGAAATCTGATAATCCTTAGCACGGTGTTTTGAGGCAGAAACCAACAGTTCTCTTTTCCCTTCGTTTGTTATCTAAAAGAAGATTGTAATTCATCCTTGCAAGAATGTCTGAGGGGCAAATGATCATTCGTAGACATACTGCTCCATCACAATATACATCTGAGTGACGTTAGCGTATATGCGATATTTCATCTTGTGCTGTCGACATAGTTTACCGATGGGCCTCGAAAATGTTGAGAACTTAACGTGATTATAACAGATTCTGATCATGATTGGAAATCTAATGTGATTACCATAGTTTCTGATCATGATTGAACAAAAACTTAACATCCCCCTAAATGGCTGTATGCATAGGGATAGATACCACTTTGTTCCATGGGGTCAACACAACCAAACACATAATACATTTCTATATGGTTATATTGCTCCCTGGTTATAAAATAGGCTTATCCACCATGATTGTGTGGAAAGCCATCAAACTTGACACATACTGGGTAAGTTCCTTTGAGAGCCTTAAGGAACCACTTTCAACATTTCCATCAACCTTTCTCCAAATTTGCAAAAGTTAGCATAAATGCAAACAAGATTTTAAGAATGCAGAATATCTTTTTTTCTGTTACCAAGGTAAACAGCTCTGTCCTATATATAGGTTTTGTTTGATAACACTATCTCACACATCACAACAAAGGCATTTTAATATCATCAATAATTTGTCAATTTTATTCTTTTTTATAAGTGTTTCATCTTCATTACGACAACCTCTGTAAAGCGCATTGAAAGTATACGTAATTTTGTGCTATATAAGGGAATATAATAATAATAATAATAATAATCAATAAAAATAACAATGAAATAATTTATTTCTAACAGATTCACCCTTAGAATATATCAAAACAAAAGAATGCTGACTTGAATGCCCTCCTGACAGTGATACATCTTTTCACATCACATCAAACAAAAATAATCATTCAATATCTACTGGCATTTTAAGCTTGTGACCAATCTCTAAAGAATGTTTTAAAAGATTAATTTTTTTTTTCATTTGGTTTTGGATTATCACTGGTAAAAGTAAAAGTTATATTATAAAGGGTTAAATAGAGTTTGTCAGACTGACAATTCCTAAGCCCATAAGATTTCTCTAAGAAGATTTGTTCAGTGCTTCTGGGACTTTATATTGTGTATGTACTACAACACTAGCAAAATTTTACATCTAGAAAAATGAACACATAACAATGTTTCAATTTTGCAATTTACCACTGAAAAAATGAGTAGTACACCTAGGTCATTAAAATAAACCTTTACCTGCATGAAAGTGACTATTTTACTATTATATAATTTCTGACAATTGTAGAAGAATTGGCGGCTGGCAGATATATCTGCCTAGATGACTCAGTGGTTTGAGTACTTGACTAGTAATGCAGGTGTCCTGGTTTTGATTCCCAGTCCAACCATATATTTTCTCTTTTCCTACTTCATAACAAACCGCCATCAGAACTATATACTATCATCAAGACAAAAAAAAAAAATAATATCATTTTATCCTTATTTGGTCCCCTTGGACTAATTGGACCAAAATTCTAAAATCTTACTGCACATCTTCAAGATATGCCCAAATATCCAATCATCTCTGAGAAGAATTGTTTGTTACATGTACCTCTAAAACTTTAATAATTCTAATAATAAGAAAAATTGACAGACATATAAATAACAATATTATACCTAAGTTTCTTTAAAAAAGTGCAGGTATAATCACAGACACATGCAAAATATCTTTGTGAGTGACAAGAGCACCCATTTCTGCAAACAGTTTATCACTGGTAAATAATCAAAGCAACTCCCTCACCAGGAAAGATTTTCTGTTGTTGATAAAATGACTGTTATTATAATACCACAGCACCTGCTTCACATCTTGCTGTTGGCATGGATGGTAGGTCATACCAGCAATTGAGCATAGGATCAAAGCACTCCATGCTATTGATAGTCTCGTTACAGCTAAACATGTCAAGACGGACGAAGAACTGGCGACCTCCCATCACATACAGAAGTCCATTCACACTCACTGAACATGGCGCTGTTCTTTTCTGATTCATATCAGGCATGGTCTTCCAAATGTTCTGTCAATGAAATTGATATCAAGTTATCAACTGTCTTTACAAGGAACTGACAAAGCATCTAAGATATTACATTTTTTTTTTTATCCTTTTATACTGTCTGTCTGGATTTAGAGTTGTGTTTGCTTGTTTTCATCACCTAAAGTTTCTAAATATTCACCTGCTATGACTGCCAGCATGCATGGTGAGCATACCAATTTTGATCATATTACATTCCACTCTGTTGATATTGGCAATTAACAAGAATGCATGTCTGCACAGACAGTACTATATATGATTAGCAGTACTACATCTGGGCAGGAATAACTAAATCCAGACCAGCATTACTAAATCCTGACCAGCATAACTAAATCCAGACCAGCATTACTAAATCCTGCCCAGCATTACTAAATCCAGACCAGCATTACTAAATCCTGACCAGCATTACTAAATCCAGACCAGCATTACTAAATCCAGACCAGCATTCCTAAATCCTGCCCAGCATTACTAAATCCAGACCAGCATTCCTAAATCCAGACCAGCATTACTAAATCCAGACCAGCATTACTAAATCCTGACCAGCATTACTAAATCCAGACCAGTATTACTAAATCCTGACCAGCATTACTAAATCCAGACCAGCATTACTAAATCCAGACCAGCATTACTAAATCCAGACCATGATTACTAAATCCAGACCATGATTACTAAATCCAGACCATGATTACTAAATCCAGATAGGAATTAGTAAATCCAGACAGGAATTAGTAAACCTTGACATGCAGAGCAATGTTCACAACACATATGCAAGGATAATTACTTTAAATTTGATATCACTATGGAAATGGAGAATATGAAGTAACTTGATAGAATGTGTCTGTGTGGGTGAAGGAATGGGTGTGTAATGCTGATACAAATTATGTCAGGTTTGATCTTGTGTTTACAAATATTCCCCATTATGAAGAGTTGCTCCACTTCGCAAAGCTCTTGTTCTCATTTTTTTCTATCAACACACTGTGTACATCAAATTTGATTCCTTACAAATATTTATGAATAAAATTCCTTGTGAAAAATTCTGTTACTGCCCCTACCTCTTCTGGCGAGTACCTCTCCACAGAGGCTAGATCACCATCTCGTGTGTTGAATCCTCCTATAACGTAAATGTAACCGTTCAAAATTGCTACACTGGCATTGGCACGAGGTGTGTTCAGGGGAGGTAACTCCTCCCACTCTTTGGTGATTGGGTTAAAACTTTCTACTGTAGAAAGTTCTGAACCAAATCCATAGTCTTTATCCATTCCACCAATGATGTAAAGTAAACCTGAAAAACACAGTGACACTGTATAAATGATTGATAAAGTTAAGAATGATATTTGTAACTGTAAGTTGTCCACTTCATATACTGGTACCATTTAGAACTTTTGTTTCCACAATACATGATGCAATTTAAAAAAAAAATTATTTCAAAAAATGCCATTATTTGTTAAATTCTGCTATCCAAAGAATTCTATTCCATGGATTCTGACCTCATCTTTACTAAAGCATAAACTTTTACATTCATTGCTTACCTTCCAACTCAGTAACAGCCATTTCAAACCTGAGGGTGGGCATTTTACACAATGTCACCCACTCGTTTGTTGTGGGGTCAAACTTCTCTACAGTGTCGCCTAACTCAGTCCCCACCCACCCTCCAAAGGCATAAAGACAGTCCCCAAGGGAGGCTAAACCATGACCACATCGAGGCTGGGTAAGAGGAGGACCCGTGGACCACTTTCGACTAATGGGGTCATAACACTCCACCAAGTCATATATAAGGGACTCATTCTCTCCACCAACCACATAGATCTGTCCGTTAGCAACCGAGGTCCCCATATGGTTTCTTGGGTACTGTAAGCTTGGTACAGTTTCCCACTCATGAGAGAAGGTATCATATTTGTCTACAGTTTCTAAAGTGTGAATATCACTCCATCGACCACCTTTTGTGTGGAAGTATCCTCCAATAACATATATGCTTTTTCTGGCAGATTTCCTCGGCTGGACTAAGTGTGGTTTCACAAGTTTAAGATCCAATCTGTTACACAACTTCCTATCATTCATCATGTCCTGTGAAAATTTTTTCACAGCTATTTTGATACTTAAATCACAGCAGTCCTCTAAACACTTCTCAAGTTCAGCCTCTGATATGATCGGGAATCTGACTTGGTGAAGTATATTGAAAATTGATAACTTCCTTTTGTTTGGGTCATGTAAAAGCCACCTTAATGCTGCCTGCAGGACCTCTTTTTCTGAGGACACACATAACTGTTCACTCTGCAGGAGTTCAACAACAAGATTTTCAGCCAACTCTAAATACTCTTCTTCCTGAGATGTGATAACAAAATTCTTGTGGATAAATCTTTCAGCATCAGTTTTTAACTCTGAGCAAGAATGTATGTCTGCAAACTGGTATATACCTGAAAGTGAATAAAAAAATAAGATGTGTTTGTGAAACTCTGAACACCCTCCATCCCTTATGGCAGCAAAGTAATTCTGGTATCTATAGACGGTACTGTCACAAGGTCACAAGGAATACACATGTGAATTATGAAAACCCTATCACTAACTACATAAAAGTTATGGCCAAGGTTAAAGTTTTTCAAAAGTAGGTCAAACTCCAAGGCTCAGGTCATGATGTCAAAAGGTTTGGTACCAAAAGAAAGGTCTTGTCACAAGGAATATACATGTGAGTTATGAAAGCCTTAATATTAATCGTTCAAAAGGTTATGGCCATGGTTAAACTTTTAAAAAAGTAGGTCACACTCCAAGGTCAAAAACAAAAATGCTACCCAAAGAAAGATCTTGTCATTCCATACATGTGAAATATGAAAGCCCTACCACTGTCCATTTAAAAGTTATGGCCAATGTTAATTCAAACTTTTTGTGGAAACTGACCAAAACCTATATGCCCCCTAGTCTCCAATTACAGGAGTAAAGGCACTTATAATCTGATACATGTTAAAAAGACACTGGTAACAATCAGAGCAGAGTAAATTTGGAAAAAAAGGAAGGCAATCTAAGATTACGCTGTAGTGTGTAAGTTTAATATCAAAGGACTGCATAAGCCACAAGATGATAGAAAATACACACACATAAAAATTATTCCCACCCAAAACAAATACTATATGGCATTACATATCTAAGAAATATTGGTATATATAAGTATAATGCCTGATGAAGGATCTGTAGCAGTTTCCTTCTTACAAAATGCACAGCACAACACTTACCAACACAGTTTTGGCTATCTAGATGTTTCTGTAAAAACGTGATGCATTCGTTGACAACACATGTAATTCCAAACATGTCTGCTGCAGCTAAAACATCTTGACAGTTATCCCAGGTAATGTCAATTTCACCTTCAACCAAAAAAGTTGATAATCATGTCATTTCATAATAATTTCTTTGCAGGTATGCATGATATTATTAGAGAGAAAGAGAAAAACAAGAGAAGAAGTCCTTGCAATTCATGGAAAATTGATACATGGTTAAAATACTAGAATATACTGTATAAGGGGGCATGGACATGATTTTGATAAAAAAAAAATATTCTTAAATATTTGATTAATAACATGATATGTGTATAACATAGGAATAAACTCAAATTTCAAAAAAACCGATGCAGAGATGTGTATGAGACATCTTAAAAACAAGGCATGAACTCTGCTAATATTTATGTTATGTCACTTAATTATCAACATGGCACAAAAGTTGACAGTTTTAATGCTCTTTCAATAAAAATGGTTGCTTCTTTTTCTTTGTACATGCACTTTAAATTGATTCATCATTAACCTATATCAAAATGTTGATTTTTTTAATTTTTTTTTTTTATACATAATCTTAAAAATTTTTGGTGTTCTTTCCTTCTCACATGGTTTCATGGCTGATGAGAAGCATTTTTTTTTTTTTTTTTTTTACAGTCCTATGAAATGCATTTGTCTCACTATAGATATAAGTAAATTCTGTGTTTAAAAACACAATTTTGGGAGTTGGGTTTTACGTAAACACAAAATGTATCCTGTGTAGAAATATTTTTAATTAATCTATGAAAGATCTTTATTTCCATGATCAAAAATCATGTCTATGCCCTTTTAAAATGAAGAAATATAAATCTGAAAGTAAATGATGGTGATTTTTGATAAAATTCTTTAAAAATTACATAAATTTGTTTGCAATTAATCATTTACTTCCTAACAGTGTTTTACCAATTGTTTCTACATACACAAAAGAAAATTACAACAAAAGATTACAGAATATATATTCTGCAACATTTTGTTGTAATGTTATAAAAATAATCAAATATAATTTATCATTCTTGAGGAAAATATGTTTTTGCCAAAAAGAAAACAAAAGTGGTTGGAACCTACATATGATATGCAAATGAAATGTGCATGCCTACTGCAGATTGGAACCATTATTGTTCATGAGGGTTCTATTTTCTTAGGTGTACCTCTACACCATAAAGTTAAACCCTCATCAAAAGACAAATTTTTTTTTCAATAAATATAAATCATATTCATAATCTTATATCCCAGTGAAACTGTAAAATTTTGGCAATCCACAAAATTTGATCCAGACGAACTGAAATGATCCAATCTACATACACTTTATTCTCTTTAGAGAAGTGGACAGGCCTAGCGTAGATGCCTATGTCTATCCGCTTCCCTAACAAGAATACGTGGACTTCAGAATCCACAACAAACCTGTGTAGATAAACGTGAGGAGAGACTGGAATGTTGAGGGGGATATGTCATGAAGAGTAATACACCTGTTCTCCACGTCATACATGGTGCTGGAAAACATGGCTCGAAAATACTGACCACCGGCCGCGAGGACCACTAGGTGAGCTTGGAATGTTTCATTGGATACCTGGATAGTGATGTCACAGAATGACTGATTATCCAGTAATTGCTTCAAATTGTTCATGAATTGTGGACTGTAGCTGAAAGAAGTATTGAATTTCCATCACAAATACTGTATTTACAACATCCGAGAATTTAGTACAGTAAATAATTCTTGCAGTAACATAATGGAGGGAAAAAAATATAATAACACTATGGAGGAAAAATAACAACAACACACACAATTTGTAACAAAACTAACCTCTTCGAGATATAATGCTCCTCAATATTTGCCATCTCCTCTTATTGTAAATTACTTTCAACTGAACTTTATGTGTATCTGAAATACAGTTCAAGGATATTAAATCTACCTAATCAGCTGCAAATATACAGCGGTATATCAAAAATTCGAATTTCCTCGATAGTAATTTGCAAGGACTATAGTACCAATACCCACTGTTCACTGCAATCTAATGAAACAAATATATTTTTTTCGGAGGTGGTTACCAGGTGAGTAGGGTCAGATGTGAAGACCCAGAAGAGATTTTCAGACCAAAAAAAAAAAAATTTCTAGACAAAAATTTACCGAACCGAAAAATCTTAATCCTTTGAACGATTAAAAGCAGGTGAAAACCACACAGCAATGTAAGCTTTAAAAATACATGGACAAACAGCTGGTTATTTTGAAAGTGAAACTAGCTTGAACGATGCAACTTTGTCCACGACGTATAGTTTCAAGAAGGACGGTGCAATTTTATTTATCTTTCAGACATTTTTCGCAAAAATGGGATGTCGTAAGAAACGATGAAGTAAGGAGATTTGCCAGGGATTGCATGACAAGTGTTGGAACCAAACTTGACCACGCGGAAAGCTTGGCCGAAGTTCTAGTACTAGCAGACTACAGAGGACACTATAGTCATGGCCTCAATCGACTTGGTGAATACTTTTTTTGTACCTGTAATTAATAAAGCTCTGGAAAAAAAAAAAACGACTCTAAAGTAAGACAGACTTACACGGTGCGTGCTACTTGTGCAAGCAGTGTTTATTTAATACATGTTCTAGCTATATTATTACGTGACATTTCATCAATGTTTCGGCTTGGCCTTATGACATCATCCCGGGATTACCGATAACAATATTATATAAAATCTTTTGAATAAACACAGGAGTCAGCAGTTTTATAAATAAATTTAAGATGTACAATGTTGTAAACAACAACCGCAGAGCTTCACATTGACTGATGCTAATTATGCTGTGTCCTGTTGTGTTTTTGATTAAATAAAGCAACCGGAGCAGAATTTGCTGAAATTGTGTTGCATTCCTCTTATTTTTGCTTGTTACGCTTGTGAAGCGCAGTGGTTATTGTTTACTTGGTAGATCTTTATTGATAAAAATGCCAACTCCTGTGGAACAGGAATTGATGGAAGAAGATGTGGTGGTTCAGGTTGGAAAAGGATTTGATTATTGCCCTGAAAATTCTAGATGGGTGATTGACCAAAACCTTCAATAATTTAATGTTTTAAGTAGTGATGGGAATTTGTAAGAATTTCATAATTGATGATTGGTTGAGGTAACTATAACTAAATATGCAATCTGAAAAAAATGTAAATAAATATTTTGTGTATGTATTTGTTTTTCTTTTACTATCTTTATATCCTTTAAAGCCAGTATGAGTTTAGAAGGGTCTACCCACCAAAAAAAAAACCCAGATGTCACAATTGTGTCAGTTACATCCAAATGTATATCAACGTTATATGTCATTAATTTAAGATGAGCCGGCATAATTAAAATTTAACAAAGAAAAGTAAGGAAATTCATTTCATTAAAAAAAGAAAAACAAATTTAATGTCACCAATTGAAAACATGATATGCACGTGCAGTGTATACATTTCAAATTGATGGATGGTCCTTCATTTATATGTCCGAATCCAAAGTATGTCTATCCGAGCATGCGAACATGCTTTATTTGGCAGGTTAATTAGACCTATGCTTTTGATTCCATGTTTGTTGTCATTAGGATAAACAAAATTTATGTTATAGGATAGGTCATGACTGAAATATTCTTCAAAAACTACAGTTGTCAAGAAAACAAAATCTAACAAGCAATTAATTAAAATAAATAATTTAATATTGGAATGTACCAATAATTGACTGATATTGATTATAATTGAATCAATGATTGGAGCACCACTAGTCTTAAGACTCTGATCTGAATATTCTTCCTTAGTTAGTAAACAGATGAGATATAAATACATCGATTAAGTGAAAACCTACAGTAGATTTCTAGAGACATAAATATATTACATAAATAAGTAAATCACAAATAGCCTTTGGTGGTTTTTGATTACTTTTTAAGAATTTTGACAGGCCTATTTATAAAGTTGGCTGGATAAATTGGTGTTAAATTAACTGTTGTTCTTATAGTAATCCTGGTGACACTGTAAAGATTCTAGAGATACTGGTGACAGTGTAATGATTCTAGTGATCCTGGTGACACTAATAATTCTAGTGATCCTGGTGAAACTAATAATTCTAGTGATCCTGGAATAGTTCTAGTGATCCTGATGACATTGTAATCATTTCAGTGATACTGGTGACACTGTAATGATTCTAGTGATACTGGTGACACTGTAATGATTCTATTGACCCTGGTGACACTGTAATGATTCTAGTGATCCTGGTGACACTAATAATTCTAGTGATACTGGTGACACTGTAATGATTCTAGTGATACTGGTGACACTGTAATGATTCTATTGACCCTGGTGACACTGTAATGATTCTAGTGATACTGGTGACACTGTAATGATTCTATTGACCCTGGTGATGCTGTAATGATTCTAGTGATACTGATGACAGTGTAATGATTCTAGTGATCCTGGTGACACTGTAATGATTCTAGTGATACTGGTGACACTGTAATGATTCAAGTGATCCTGGTGACACTGTAAAGATTCTAGTGATCCTGGTGACACTGTAATGATTCTAGTGATCCTGGTGACATTGTAATGATTCTAACTCTAGCCTTCAAACTAATATCTGTCTTACAGTATATTTATAGCACTAGTTTTTATCACATCTAATATCAGGAATGATAAGGGTACTTTTCGTGTTGTAGATATGTATGTAAAAGACATACAGACTGGGATAACAGTCTCTGACAAGGACCCAGCCATTACCAAGGAATCGGCAGCCACCGCCTTCGTTGATGGGCAGAATCTCCTGGGTCCAGTAGTTGGAAATTTCTGTATGGATACAGCCATCACCAAGGCCAAACAGTCTGGAGTTGGATGGGTTGTAGCAAGAGGTTAGTGCTTTAGAAAGCGTATAAATATGTAGCTTTCACCATTAAATGCATTACGTTCATGGTTAATTGCAAAACTTTCTTATAAAGCATGAGGCTTTGCAAAAAGTAACACATTTTTAAAATCAAAAGTGATATGAAAGTAATGAGTTAAACCACAAAAGTGATGTGTCATGTTTTAACATGGAAATAACATGTTACTGCATTTACACAAAAGGGATGCATTTAAAATGAGTTTTGTAGAAATTCATTCATTTACATGTGAAATGAATGCATTTAAATGCAAAAGTAACCATTTACATGTTTAAAAAAGAAAGAAACGTTATTTTGTAATAGTAATTAATTGCTTTTAAATATCGACTTTTGCAGAAAGTTATTAAATAGTAACAGACTTTCAAAGAATTATCATATCATACATCAGGAGGGGACTTAATAAGGTTCTAAGTTCTAAGGGTAGGTAAATGCCACCTGCACATGTACTAGTATAATTATAAAATTGATTTTGGGTCAGTCCGAAGTGCAGAAATCATAATGAAATTGCTTTAATGTAATGTACATTTTATTTTCATGTTACCAGATTAAGAAATCAAAGGAGGAAATGAACCCAATGTCCGACAGGTTTTTTTATTAATGTTTTGTCATTTCATTTTTCAGGCTCTAATCACTATGGTATTGCAGGACACTATGCAATGAAGGCCGCTGACCAAGGACTTCTGGTAGATATGGAGTATAATTACACAACCCATTAAGTTTGTAATGAGGCTGACTCAGTATATAACAGTATGATGCAGTATAAATGTATATGTAATAAGTTATTTATTTCATTGTATATGTACTGGATAATTTAAAGCCTTCTCAATTTTAGGGGATGTCTTTCACCAACACTTCACCTTTAGTGGTCCCAACTCGAGCAAAGAAGGTCAACTCAATAATACATATTGATATCAGAATAACGATATTTCTTTGTTAATCAAGATTTTGATATTGCAATTCGAAAGAAAAAAGTTTCCGATATACATCAGAACTGAAAGAGTATACCGTTTCCTACATAGACAATTCTTGGGACCAATCCAATAAGTTTGGCTGCTCCTGGTCTCCATGGTGACAGTTTTGTCTTAGATATGGCTACATCAACAGCTGCACTAGGCAAGGTATTGTATATATCTGTCTAATGTACACATTTGATTGGAACTGAATGAAAAAATTCTATTGATCATCAGTCAATTTGTTGCACACCAAAATAAGTTGAAACTTCTAATTTTATTCAATCAAAAGAGGGTTTAGAGTTTGTTTTTAAGATCATATATAAGATGAAAATCTTAGATGATGCCTATAATTTGTAATCGGAGGGAAAGTGAAGCAACATTAATTAAGCATGTTATTCAAACTTTACTAATGAAACCCAATTACTGTCATATCTTTATACTGATATTTCCCAAATATGTCAACAACAAAAAATCTATGTATAGAAAATAATTCTATCTGGGAGTAGTCAAAGTTTTATTTCAACTTTTTGATTAGATTGAATGAGACCAAATTCAATGTTTTTCTAGTAACTCTTTTCTCCGATTCTACAGATAGAGTTACACGAGAGAAAACAGATTCCTATCCCAGACAGCTGGGGGGTGGACTCCCACGGAAAGGTAAGGTCAAATTTAAGATCTGCAAAACAGAGCTTGCACAAGTTCTCCATTGACTAATGTTTATACCTGCTGCATGTGAGTGTTGGGGGGGGGAGTAATATGGGATTTTCATATTTACTGTTTGTGTATTTGAATGCTTTTAAAATTTTGGACAGTTGAAAGGCATGGGTTATATTTGGCACAGTTATGAATGAACTGATCTGTGTTGAACTAATAAGTACAGTAAAATCGTCCGTGAATAAGGGATGAGCAACCATCAAAGATAAAGATTTATGAAATGAAGTCTAATTGCTAATCTTCATTAAATCATAAAACCAAGTCCCCACAAACATGCTTTTCTAATCATAAAATCAATTTCCCACAAACATGCTAATCTTTATTCAACCATTAAAATTAAATCTATGCTAATCTGTAATAAACAGCAAAAATTTGACCCCATGAAAATAAGTGATTTTGCAGTACATGTTGATTGTGTATTAGAAAATTTCTGACATCACAAACATTTTTCAGAATATGTAATCTAATCTGCACATCCAGGTGTTTCTTCCTTTACAAGTTATTAATTAGCTCTGCCTTACAGTGACACTGTTTTTTAAATTTTCCACAGATGACAAATAACCCAACGGCTGTGTTAAATGGTGGCGGTCAGATGCCATTAGGTGGAGCTGAGGAGACAAGTATATTTTTTGATTTTTTCGGTTGATGGGTGTAGTCTGATTACAGTTGTTTGATCTTAAATTTTTACCCCACAATCATTTTACATTTTAACTCAGGTGGATACAAGGGTTCTGGCCTAGGTTTCCTGGTGGAGATTTTTTGTGGAATTTTAAGTGGATCAGCCTATGGACCAAACATTAGAAGATGGAAAAATACTACCACAATAGCAAATCTGGTACAGTATTATACCACCCCCCCCCCCTCTTCCCCCCCCCCCCCCCCCCCCCAAAATACAAAAACAGGAGGCCAAAGAAACCCAAGGAGGATTAACACATTGTCACGATGGCTGGTAAAATTAAGTATCAGTATTTCTTATCCCTTCAAATTTTATCGCTTAGCTTGCTGATAAGCTCAGAGGGTTGATGTGTAAGGCAGCCTGTTGATTATGCATTCCAAGTCTAGCAGAGGTTTTGATTTTCTCTCGGGTAACTTTCTACAAATGCTGCATAGGCCAAAATTTTGCAGCCCTACACCGGCAATGGTGACGTCTCCATATGAGTGAAAGATTCTCGAGAGGGATGTTAAACAATATATGATCAATCAATCATTATTCCTCCTTAACTTTGTAGCCCACTAATATCTTTAAACAGACATAATAGTTAATGTTTAGATTGATAGATAAATAGATAGGTAGAATATCTACCTAGAAATAAATGATAAATAAAATATAAAGAAAAGAAAGAAAGAAACTAGCACTAAAACTAAACTACAAAGGCCAGGAAAAAAACAAGGTGTTTATACATTGAATTATCAAGTTTGTCTCAGAGCTATAAAAAAATGTCAGAGTTCACAACTGAAAAGAGTCAAGATTGTTCATAGTGATGTCATAATAAAACAAATAAAACAATTCAGGGAAACTGTAAAAGAACATTACGATATTATACAAATGTGATAAAGTCCAACTGGACTATTGAGATTAGGTTTGCACATAAAATAAAATTTATTTACTTTTCACATCAGTAGTGTAACCAGCTTACATAGGGAGATCAAAAAAAAGATCATGTGCACTGAGTTGGCCGTAATTGAGAGGTGCATTGATTTTATTCTGGGCTGCATTCAAGATCATAGTGGCAAGCCTAGCTGCTAAGCTAGATATCTGGGTCTATTGAATGAACTTTCTCAACATAGGGCTAGCCCAGATATTTGTTCAATTTCATAGCACTATCGAGCTATAATCTTGATCGCTGGCTAGCAATGATGTAACAAAGAAAAAAATTGATAATGTTGGGAAAACTAGTAATGTCACAACCAGGTACACTAGAAAAAAAATCAATAATGTCTTAATAATGGTGTCAACCGGTCACGGTAGCTCAGTGGTTAGAGCATTCGCTTCGCAACTGGGAGGTCATGAGTTTGAGCCCTGCTCGTGCCATGGCTGCTTCAAACCTAAGACGTTAAAAAAAGGTAGTGATTGCTCCTTCGCCAAATGCTTGGCATTTAGAAGTGAGAATCAGGGGTCTTTTGGATATGACCTTAAAAACGGAGGTCCCGTGTCACAGCAGGCATGGCACATTAAAAAACCCTCACTGTTATTATCCTGAGCACTAAGCATAGGTCTAAATTTGTGGTACTTCACCTACAACTGGTGACGTCTCAATATGAGTGAAAAAGTCTCAACAGGACGTAAAACAAACAGTAATAGTGTCGGAAGTGGTAGCAATGATGTAATAATGGCATTGACACAACTCTTCTAAAACATGTGGAAAAAGATTGATAAGGCATCTATTCTTAAAAATTGATAAGGCATCTATTCCATGACATCACGGTAAGTATAAATACATGACACGTGACTCATTTTCTCACTTTTGACACCGTGTCAGACGGGAACATAAACGTAAGTGAGCTTCAACGTAAATACATTGTGCAATGCCTGAGATTTTTAAATCACCAACTGAACTTACAATGAGAACATAAGTTAAAACTCCATAGAGATTTTTACAACATCAACAGATCTTGTAACAGGGTTACATTGTTAAGAGAAAGCTGGCAACAAAAAAATGTTTGTTAGGGTCTGAGTATTATCATATCAAGCCTGATAGAGGCCATCCTTCTAGAAAATTTAAAGTCAAAGTAGATGTGTACAATGTCGTATTCAAGCTCTTTCCTGAGAAAGAAAATACTTCTGGTATTTAGCAATTATTTAGAGATATGCTCAAAAATATGAAATGGGAAATGCAAAAGTGTAACCCGAATGATTATTTGCATCAGAATATATTCATCATCTATTTTTTAGATTTTGACATTTGATATGAAATTACAGTCTAAGCATCTCAGTGAGTTGTATTTTTTCCACGTGAAATATCCACAAGGTAGTGGAGGAAACTCTAGAAAACATCTACAGGTCGATAAGGAGAAATTTAAGATCTCCAAAACAACTATTGTTAAAATCATCAACCTTGAATATTCCCTGTTTCTAGCCCGGGCTATTGTGGTGGCTCAGCTTAACAGTCAGAAACGTGATGACCCTGACCCAGAATGGGAAAAGAAATGGCTATATGCATGAGGAAAGGAGATACAAAAACTTTTGGTCAGAAATATCCAGCCTTAGCCCTCATAGAACAAGCTAGTTGTCATGTCAACGAATATTGTCGGCCTCAAGAGTGGGAGAAATTACAGTAGGTGGTTGCCCCTCACAACTGATTGAAGATATTTCAGTTCAAATTGAATACATTTTGAATGGGATTAGAATCCATCTACAAAGGACAGGGGAATGGTTTCAACATTCAAAAAATTACATTGTTGCATGTACATTTGCATCCAATAATGTAATGTGTAGTAAATCTGTCTGCATATAAGTCACAGGCCTTCCAGCTGACAGATCTCACAAGTACACTTTTTGTGTTTGGCATTGTTGCTACTCGATCACTTTTTCTCTTTTACAATGGAAATGTCTACATTCTCTTGGTTGTTTTATATTAAATTGAATGTTGAAACCATTTGTAATATTAGGGCCAACCTTTATGCTACTTGAAGACTATTAGGATATAGAATGTAGCAATATAATCCGATTGTGGGATTCATGGTATCTGAGGTATCATGCATAGTTCTACACACCCTGACATGATGTTTCTTAGCACAAAGGGACTAAACATAATCCACTCTTCTTATCAAGACGAAACAATGAGAGCTATGGTTTTAACAATATTTACAAGAATTGGGAAAACTATCTTATGAAAATTTTATCTTTGGATGTGAGCTAGCCAGAGAAAGCTAGACGCTTACACGCTTTATTCACAATTTTGCACGTACTGAAGGTTTGTATTGTTAATAAATAAAATAGTTTCTGAACAGTTGTTGTAGTAGTCTTTTCATAAAATTAGGTGGCCCTGAAACTGTTTCTTTCTACTGCCTGAATTGCAATGTGGACAGTTGGCTGTTAAATCTACATGCACAAAGGGCACCACCCCCTGGTGTACTGCTCATGCAATGCAACACATTGGCCACCAGTTGAACCAGATGTTGACCACTCAAGGGACAATCATAGAGTTGTCCTGCAGGGGGGGGGGGGGGGGGGGCTTAGCATCAGTCTTGGTGACAGTGGTGAGGGTCCTGGGGAATACTCTGGTAGTGCCATTAATGGTGGTGGTTTTATTGGGAAGTACAGCAGAAAAGGTGATGGAGGACCTGGCGGTCAGGTCTGGTGGTCATTAACAACCTCGCAGAGGTTCAGACTCTTCTGCTGGTCTGTTAGTGTCGGCACTTCACCTGGCCTACCATCATTTGGCCCCATGAGTGTCGAGGGCCGAGAACTAGCCCAGATCATTGGTGAATCTGGTCACCCAGTTCCCGCCCACCTTGCTCTTCAATCAACACCAGCTGATATTGGAATCCAGGCAGGATTTACAACTGCGTGATAAGGCAGTTCATCAAACTTCTTCAAGTGTCAAATTCTCCTCTCTTCTAGCTATTCCACCTAGAAATCAAAAACAATATTTTTGAATTTTTCAATTATAAAGCCCAGAACTTAGAAAGAAGTACAACACTAATTTGAAGTACATCTGCAAAATGAAGAAATCCAAGGTGAAATATCACCCAAATCGCTAGTCCTGTGTCTCGAAAGAGTCAGCGCTTGTCATAAGTGCTTGGGTCATGGATAATGTAAATAAGGATTGTAGAGGAAATTCAAACTATGATAATGAATTATTTCCACTCTTTGATGTGGATTTTTAGTTTTCTGAAATTTATTACGTTAAACGTGGATGAAGTCAGTTTTCAAACATTTATGAAATTAATCTTCTACAACATACTAGTATATATACTAAGCAAAGTAGAAAACTAAACAATCCACATCATATATCTTATAAAAAGTCAATGTAAAATTTCTCGTATATCTTTCGCCTTATATTAGGAATGATTTATGATATACATAGTACTTTAACTTTCGTTGATAAATCCTGGACTTTCTGTGAAAAATACATTTAATCCAGAGCATGACAACATTTTAAAAAATTATGCAATTAAGTTTTTATAACGTTATAAAACATTTTTGCTATGTTATTTCATGATTTCTGATTAATCTAACAAATAAATTTTTTTAGTAGTTAAGTAAGAAAGAGCGATCATATCTCTTGACTTTTTTGATTTCGTTTTCGATATATATATATATATATATATATATATATATATATATATATATATATATATATATTTATATACTTTTAATTTATATTAATTTAAAATTGACAATGCAATTCTTTTGAATAGGGCCAATGCTTTATTGCTGTAGATCCGAATTCTTTCATGCCTGGATTTGAAGAAAGGATGTCTGATCTGATGGATATATGTCGTGGTCTGGAACCGGTAAGTCTCAGTCCAGAACCAGTAGATCTCAATCAAGAAGCAGAAGGTATCGGTCTTAAACTGGTAAGTCTCAGTCTCCAACCAGTAGATCTCAGTCTAGAACCAGTAAGTCTCGATCTAGAACTGCTAGGTCTCAGTCCAGAACCAGTAGATCTCAGTCTAGAACCTGTAAGCCTCAATCTAGAACTGCTAGGTCTCAGTCCAGAACCAGGATCTCAGTCAGATCTAGAAGTGGTAGATCTCAGTATAGGACCAGTGGGTATTGGTCTCAAACTCGTAAATCTCAGTCTCCAACCAGTATATCTCAGTCCAGAACCTGTCAATCTCAGTCTAGAACCAGTAAGTCTCAGTCTAGAACCAGTAAGTCCCAGTCTAGAACCAGTAAGTCCCAGTCTAGAACCAGTAAATCTCAGTCTAGAACTGGTAGATCTCAGTGTAGAACTGGTAGGTCTTAATCTAGAACCATTAGCTCTAGGTCTCATTTCTCAGTCTAGATCTGATAGATTTCATGCAGTCTAGAACCAGTAGGTTTCGGTCTAGAACTGGTAGGTCTCAATCTAGAACAGGTAGATCCTAGTCTAGAACTTGTAGATTTCAGTATGGAACCAGTGGATATCGGTCTCAAACTGGTAGATCTTGGTCTAGAACTAGTAGTTCTCAGTCCTTAGTTAAGAACTGGTAGATCTCAGTCTAGAACCGGTTGGTCTCAGTCTAGAACTGGTAGGTCTTAATCTAGAACCATTAGCTCTAGGTCTCATTTCTCAGTCTAGATCCAATAGATCCAATAGATTTCATGCAGTCTAGAACCAGTAGGTCTCAGTCTACAACTTGAAGATCTTGGTCTAGAACTGTTTTACCTTCTTTTAGCCTTTAAGTAGGTCATGGTGTGCCAATCCAGCTGCCAATGTGAACTGATTATGTATTTCTGTGAGAGGGAGGTTGTGACAAAATGTCAGTGCAATGTCTGTATCCATGATGAAAAAAAGTCCAGGAAACTAATTGACCTACTTTTAGTCCAAAAGTAGGTCACGGTGAACTAATTAAGCTAAAATATATTTCTGTTAGAGGGAAGTTGTAACAAAATTTCAGGTTAATGTGTATATCCACAGCGAAAAAAATCTGGAATACTGTTTGACCTAGTTTTAACCTTAAAGTAGGTTATGGTGCACCAATCCAATTGAAATGCAAACTGAACTTGTATTCCTCCAAGAGGAAGCTTGTAACTAAATTTCAGGACAATATCTGTATCCATAACAAAAAAATAACTCCAGAAAACTATTTGACCTACTTTTAGCCCTAAAGTAGGTCACAGTGCACCAATCCAACTGAAACAAAACCTCACTCTTATGCTTCTTGAGGGAGAAATAGTGACCAAATTAAAATGCTGTACATGCATCTGTTACATAAAAAAGTCAGGAAAACATGGCCTCAGGTGGACGGACAGTCGGGCTGATGGATGCTACCACATAACTTAATTCGTCCCATCTGATGACAGGCATATGGAAATGAAATTTATTTTTTAAAAACAATCAAGAGGCATCAGGATTCTTGCACAAAATACATTTAATGTTGAAACAAAATCATTATTTAAATCAAAATGATTCAGAACGAAAATTATGTTATAAACATGGCCTTTTGTGGCAATTTTTGGTAGTTTAATGGTACAGAAAACATTACGCACTGGCTTTGACAAAGTTTATGTATTTCCAATGCACTTATGTCATTATTAATTTTTTGTTCAAAGCTTTTCCGAAAGAAAAAAAAACATTTCACAAAAACAGCATTTTAAATGAAATGAATTTGAAATATTGCATAACTTTTTATGCTATGTACTCCAAATGATTGTAAAATAATCAGAGACAATTGAAGCTGTAAAATTTTGACTTTTATGAGGACATATGACATACAGTTATAACCCTTTGAACCATATGTATGTACAGTGTACTCCACTTATATTGAAGTTGTTTATATTGAATCAAATGTATCAGTTAAAATAAATCCCCATGAATTACACATTATTTATGTGGCTCAACATTGGTTATTATGTTGAACTTTGGATATAATGAACAATTGAGGACAGTCCGCAGAGTTCAATAGATCTGGAGTATACTGTGTTTATTATCGATCATAGGCAGAAGAAGACAAAGGAGTTTTAGTTGCTGGTGACCCCGAGAGAATCCACATGATAATGTGTGACCAGAGAGGGGGAATTCCTTATCATCCTAACCAGATTCAGTATGCGGTATGTTTCCAAAATAAATTTTAAAGTATCACAGAATTTTATTGAGGAAAGCATTAAGGGGGAATAACACATTAAAGAAAATTGATATGGATGAAAAGTAGAGAATATGCCGAATATCATGTATTTTGAAATTAAAACTTTCAAATTTATTCCATGTAGTGAAAATATGCAGTTTTAGTATATTGCGACTTGAAAAAAAAAAATTTGAAATCCCTGCAAGGGTAAAACCTATAATATACAGATCAACAGTCTTGCATGCTTTTTATTACTATGTTTATATTCAGGACATATTAATTACAGTCACACTTAAAGAAGCTTAGATTTAAAATATGAACACTCCCCTTCGTTTCTTTTACTTGACAATTTCTATGTAAGAAAATCTTTTTAAAAAAGTGTTTTTTCTTTTCTGTAATGGTCAATTTTTATTATATGAAAAGCAATGTCTCAAGGAATCAATATGTATTTTCATATCAACTTTTTTTTCACTTTGCGAAAGATCTGCCAAATCTTCTTGAAATGCAAAGTTTACATATTGATATGAAAAATTCATATAAACCAGATATCATTTTCGTTTCACATTGTAATGTTTCATGAATATTTTTTCAAAGTTAACTATCACTTTCAACTTGTTAACCCCCCCCCCCCCCAAACTATCCAGCTAAACAGTAAACTATTTAAATTGACATGGAATAGATTGATATTTATTAAATGGAAGTTACACCGGTCACAGTGGCTCAGTGGCAGAGTGGGAGGTCATGAGTTCAATCTCCGCTCATACCATGGCCACGTCAAATCTAAAATGTTAACATAGGTAGCGATTGCTTCTTCACCAAATGCTTGGCATTTAGAAGTGAGAATCACAAGTCTTTCAGATATTACCTTAAAAAAAAAGAGGACAGTGTCACGACAGGTGTTGGCACGTTAAAGAATCCCCACTACTGTAGTTCTGAGCGCTAAGCATTAGTACTTCACCTACAGCTGGTGACTACTCAATATGAACAGGACATAAAACAAAAACCACAAATTTATCAAACAATCAAAAGGAAGCCAGACATTATCACTATGTGTTGTACCCTTCTTCTTTTTATAAATACAACTATTGTTAAATACTAACATGTGTTATTCAATTTGTCTGCATACCATTCAATATTACCAACAGGTCAATAAAACAGCAACACTAGCTCTAAATCTGAAAATTTTATTTGGTTGTAAAAATGTGCTAATTTGATAGTTTTATATGTAACTATAACCATAATCGCTGATAAAATTAAAAGTTTGGGATTTTATCAAGATACAGATTTTGGTTCTATTGAATATATAGCATTTTTTGTATAGGAGGACAATAATGTAGTTTTGCTTTATTCTAAGCATCTAAATAGATTTTCTAACACATTTATTAGTGTCAACAATGAGAATTTATGTATCATATATTTTTTCCCATCATATAGTACATAAAAATTTTACAACAAAAATTTTCAACACCACAATGACAACCAACAAAGCAAGATCAGCATTTCAGCTTACAAACACTATGCACTCATTTGGTACTGGAATACCATCCTATGACATGCACTTGTAATATCACGTAACAAATGTTTCCCCATTTTTTTACAGGTTGATTTGGCGGAGACACTGAATGTCAAACCCATGGTAACAAATCAACAAATGTGATCTTTTTATAATCCACAATGTACTTTCGTATAATACATGTAGCTATAGATCATCATATATTTTCCATGTAAATGGGTTAGGCAATATTACGTATTATACAATACAACACACTTATAGTGAATTCATGATTTTGTGAAGTGATATATATTAATATATGTTATATGTATATAATTTTATATATATACATATTTATTCCCCTAATGAGAGGAAATTAATGAAAATGTTAATGCACACAATAAAGTTTGGTTGTAACTCTTTTTTGCTATCCCCAGAGATTCACTATATATATATATACTAAAAAATAATAATCAGATTGGTTTATTTATTCTTGTGATTTGAGAGGATGAGTCGCTGAAATAAAATTCCACTCATCTGTTCAACATTCAAAAGAATTCCGTTGCAAATTGAAATATTTAAGAATAAATGCATGCAACACCAATATACTGTGTGAATTTTCATGGCATTTAAAGCTTTATTACATTTTCAGCAGTGAAATACTGAAATTTATCTGGAACTACTTTTTCTATGTATGCCCAATGAGTTATTTGTCTTGATTACGTTCAATCTTTCATACGGAGATCAAACGAAGCATGTCAAATGCACAATACAACGTGGAACACAGCTCTTCATCTCACCCACCCCCAATTTATTTTTATATACTTTACATTTTTCTCAAGGAACTATTTTTTTGTTTTGTTTTGGCACAATATTGTTTTGAACGTTCAGTACAGGGTGGGTTGAAAGGAGGCCTGGAAGTGGTTAGACCGAAAGGAGAACGTAAGAAAATGTAATAAACAGACAATTCAATGTTTTGGTGTTGGATATTGAATTCATTTCACTCACGAGATGGGATTCCTGTCTCATCGTGAAATAAATTCAATATCCAACAACAAAACATTGAATATCCTCTATTTATTCAACCCTCAATGATCATATCCACCTTGGGCATAGTGATTTTTCTTGGATTGACTAAAGCTTCATATATACCCATCGTCCTGAATATGTAGGATGCATCGTCATCAAACTTCACATGGATGCATCTTGGCAACAATGCTACAATTTTTCTTGCCTTGGCTCAGTATTTACAGGAGCTGAAAGGTTCCAGGGTAGATAACTGGTGGCTGCCATGTATTATCTGGCAACTGCTACTTAATGAAATGGTGGCACCACTTCAACTAGGAGCTGCCACTTAGTGACTTACTATATGGTGGCCACCACTTATTAACTGGCAAATGCCACTAACTAGCAGCTGCCACACAAATTTTCTACTCTGGCACCCCAACAGCTAAAGTACATACTTTATCTGACCAACCTGGTGAGGGTGATTTCATCAAATTACAAACACAAATACTACTTGGTGAGAGTGCAAAGGCCAAGTTTTTTTCACCTTCACATTTCATGACCTTGATCTTTTCATTTATATGGTTTTTTTTGCACAACTACCATATTCAAACCTTTATATCTAGTATAAACAGTGGAGGGGCATGACTTGACATCAACTGGGAAATAATGGGTTTTTGCATACTGTAATTTCATCAGTAATAAATTCTGTGGTAGATATATAGATTATCTGAGAAATCCTTCACAACTGTGATGAATATTCTCTAAATATCAACACGTTTACCATCAAGACTTTGTGCCTTTAAAGCCTTCTTCCAGCAACAACTTGCAAGTATTTCTTCAATCATTATGTGATCACCTATCACCTGTATGAAGTGATGTGTGGTATTTATAAATGGAAATGGAACTGATCAGTCATCAAATTGGAGTACAAATTTATACTGATATCGGGGGGTGGGTGTTAGTTATTGATTCATAAATCGTCAGAAAAAATATCACAATGCATCCGTGCACCGATGTATCATCCCACCCCTAGGACCATACTGAAAATCAAACCTGGGCCCCTAAAACTCGAGTCGGATAGAAGACTCAAACTGGGTACTAAATAGTTACTACTACATGAATTGGGTATAATATTGTTTTGGATTCAGGTGATACAGTACATGAAATTATAAGAAAAGCCTTCTATGAAATCTGTGATATTAAAACCAGCATCCTCACTTTCTTTTCAGTTCTATAGAGACTGCTCTGAAATGAGATTTCAACAGTCCTATAGAATCCCTGAAGGTTTTACTAGTATATAACACATAAAATCTGTATTGATCCTAAGCTAAAGATATTCTACAAAGTACAGTGGGGTTTTCCACAGTGTATAAATAGCAACAATAGTGCAGGTACACATATTTTATTCTTGTGAATTAACAAGGTCTGTCCGGCATACATTATTAATTTCTTTTAACAGAATACACAATATTAATGCAAAAGTGAGACAAATCAATCAGCCATGTAAACACATTTATCGCAAAGCAAATAAACTTGTACCTTTCAAATGTACAACACAAATGAATAACATTATAAGACTGCAGTATACACAGACCAAGATCAATGTGACATTTGACTGAATTTTCCCAAACAAGAAAATCATGTACTAAATTTTTTCACATACAAATGCATCATTTGCTTTAATAACAAGGCTGTCAGTGACCCGAATATTAATTATCATCTGTCTTTAACATCTAGCTTTCATGTGCTCTCGCAGCACCGGGAGTTTATCAAAGTGTAACTCAGTTTGCTGACATGGACTTATTTATGTCCCCTTGACTATTTTTAGCAGGCTGATTGTTTATGGTACTTTAATCGCTCATGTCCATATCCACACTCTGTAGATTTGTGTCGTCTGCCGGTCGTGGAGGAGCAGACGGACGGTCGTCATCGTCCTCACTGCTGTAATCCTCTTCAATCTGCTTCTCCTCCTCGTCGTAATTGCGGACCACTTTGGTTTCTTTTGAGGACTTTTCCTCCCTGTCCCTGTCTCTGTGCTTTTTCTTTTTCTCCTCTCTGTCACGACTGCGGTCTCTGCGTTTCTCTTTCTTTGCCCTGGAAAGTATTTGTGAATATCAAAACCAATACTCAAATTTCAATGAATATTCATATATAATTTGATGTCATTAACATTAAGGTAAAAAAATTATTATTTGACTATTTGATAAATTAGGTTTAACATCATAAAATCCCTGTTATTTTTTTTAAGAACTTGGATTTATCCCTCTTTTTTTTTTTTTTTTTTTTTTTATATTTAGAAGCCATTTTAATTTATACATGGTATATGCCTCCTAGTTTTGTGTATTTCAAGTTTTTTACAAATGCCAAGTAGAAAAAAATCTAACTTGCCCTGTAGGTGTTAAAGCAGAGTTGTGTATTATATATCAAAATAAGATGCATTTGTGAAACACTGATGCCCCTATATTGCAGCAAAGTAATTCTGGTAAACAAAGAATGGCCTTGTCTTGGAATGTGAAAGCCTACCACAAACCATTCAAAAGTTATGGCCTAGGTTAAAGATTTTGGAAAGTAGATTAGCTTCCAAGGTGAAGGTCACAAAGTCCATAATTTTGGTACCAAAAGAAAGGAATACATACAGTATATGATCAGGAAAGCCCTATCACCATCCCGGTGAAGGTTAAAGTTTTTGCAGTCAAACAGACAGACCAAAAACTGTATCCCCAATTATGAGGTATAAAAATGAAATGGAAATATGGCATCTATACAGTTATAATTGATCATAACCCCCCCCCCCTCCCCCAAAATATATCCTTGAACTACATGTAGACTTGTCTTTACAGAATTAATTACCCCCCCACCTTCCTATTATGTTTACTATTTTAAATTGACCTTGACTTCAGCTAAATGACCTTAGGTCCTGACACATCATTCTGCTTTGCACAAGTTTCATTTGTTCCCCCTCCTCCCTTTATGAGTAATTAAGCTACTATAGGATTTCAACATTCTGTGGTGAACTGAAACACTAGCATTCTCTTCCCAAGAGACAAATTTCCCAAACTGAGCTATTATGGTAACATCTTTAGCATAGAAAGCAAATTTACCTGTGTCGAGATCCACTCCTGGACCTGGAACGCTTTCTGGATCTACTTCGGCTGTGTCTGGATCGTTTATTGCCTTTACGTCTGAAACATTAAAAAATAATCACATTATTTTATATACGGATAACAATATAAAATGTGCAACAAAGGTCCTTGGGCTTTAATGGTCACCCAAGTTTCACAAAGTTTTCACATTAAATCTAGAAGTGTTATAGAGCCCAAGTGTCTTTCTTACTGTTAAAAACTGGATTTTCCCCTCTCCACTACATATATATTAATGGCCCAAACAAATAATTCTATCTGAAAGTCTTGACCTTGGTCAATGTCACAACACACCAACAATTCACAAGCTGAACATGCCAAACATGAACTAATGTCTCTCATTGAGAAGTTATGGACTGGAGCAATGTCTTTTGGTTTGTTTTTTTTTACCATTGGCCTTGACCAATATCGTTTTAATCATTAGCAACCTTTCTGCCAGTATCAACTTGTACTGTTTCTTAATTGCAAAGATGTGGAATAAATATTTTTATTCGTGACCTTGACCCAAGGTCACAACAGTCTGCTCAAAAACAGTCTTTGCTGACTATGAACTTCTCATGGCCTGGGCATCTATTTCTAGCATTATTTTTTAATGACCGTTAAGGTCACCCTAATGATCTTATTTCAGGGTTAAGACATCATCAGGCCATTAGCAATTTTCCTGTAAAGTATGAGCTCCTAGTGTCACTCCATAATAAATCAAGACTTGGACACAAAATGGGACATACTGACAGATATGGCAAACCAAAGTTAGAATTGTTGCAGAAGCTGTTATAGCTTATGTCATTATATGGACACAATTTTTGCTCAATATCTAATGAGCCATATGGCCCATCCTAGGATTTGAACCTATCACCAAGGAGTCGGGAGTTTCACAATTTACTATCCAGTTTATGTGTTAATTTTTGAAACAAATTTCAAAAAATGTTATGAATTTTCAATACTTAAGCCATATAACCTTATCTTGGGACCTGAACCCTTAACTCAAAGGTCTGGAGTTCTGCAATTTTGGTAAAGGTCTTCATATGTAATATTACAATAAATGCAGTTTATGTGCCTAACATCCAGGTGTAAAGAAGATTTTAAAAGATATTCTGAACTACTGATAAGTCATATAGCTCGATCCTAGACCCGAGTACCTGACCCAGTGGCCATGAATTTCATAGAGGCTTTCAAGCTCATTATAACAAGAATGCAGTTTATGAGCGGAGATTCAGTAATAAAGATTTTCATACAGTTCAAGCATTAATAAATGACAATTTCCTAGAGACCCTGGGACTATTTCGATAGATTCTCCATCCTTAATCTAACTA
This sequence comes from Ostrea denselamellosa, assembly GCA_024699665.1. Taxonomy (NCBI): domain Eukaryota; kingdom Metazoa; phylum Mollusca; class Bivalvia; order Ostreida; family Ostreidae; genus Ostrea; species Ostrea denselamellosa. The sequence goes on from JAMZEH010000020.1 coordinate 26,004,809, forward strand.
TATACTCTGTTTGTTGCTTAGATGTTTATGACTATAGAAGATAATGAAAAAGGTTGTACTATTTCTTAATAATATGACCTCATCCCCAAGACTCTGAAGCAGCAAGGACCCTGAAATTTACAATTTTTGTTCATGCACCACATTGGTGAAAATTGGTATATTGTTTCAATGCAGAAGAGGGGGGCGGGGGGGCGGGTGGGTGAGGATGTCTTAACTATACAGATACATATGTATGTAGTTATGTGCAAGTACCCTCTGCTTCTGCTGCGTGATTTTCTGCTGCGTCCATTCCTTCTAGCCGGACTTCTGGAGAAACGCTTCGGAGTTCTTGACCGACGTTTAGGTGTGCGGGATCGACGTCGTGGACTTTTAGACCTTCGCCTTGGACTTCGCGGACTCCTAGACCTACGTCGTGGACTTTTTGATCGTCGCCGTGGACTTCGCGGACTCTTGGACCTTCGACGTGGACTCTTGGATCTTCGACGCGGACTCTTTGATTTCCGTCGTGGACTTCGAGAAACTCGACGTACCGGGCTTCTCTTTGGACTTCGTGACTTGCGCTTTGGACTTGCAGATGGTTTGCGTCTTGGGCTCTCAGACCTCTTAGGACTCTTCGATTGGCTTCTTGCTTCACTTGATGACCTGATAAATAAATCCAATTCCACGTATATTACAATTTTATAACATCAATACAATTGATAAAAAAATGTCAAGATTCACTGTCAAAAAAAAAACGAATCAGGCATGCAGCTTTAAATCTAACTGTACATTCTCCTATTATTTATATTTTGACACAATTAACTGCTGTCTAATAAAATAAAAATAGTATATTTGTCTCAGAAAATCTTGTTATCATATTTGTTTCTGTACCCTCTGAGGTTGATAAAACTGACAGAATGCCCCCATTCTTGTCAACCTCCTGGTTTCAATTTGATTATAATCATGTCCCTAAATCCACTCACAAATCAGGTTGACATCAATAACATAAACATGTTGTTTGCCTTAAACAGATCAACTCTCTACAAGATCGTCAAATCAATAAAAAAAAACAAAAAAAACAAAAAACTAAAGGTGTTGTTAATGATTGATGTTGCCATGGTTACCTTTTTTCTGGTTTTGACGATTCCTCAAGAACATCAGTGACACTATTTAAATAAAAAATCAAACTTACTGACCAGTGTCATAAGATGCTTGTCATAAGATGCTTGCTCTCACTGCATTTAGTGACTTTACTAGTTACAGAAAATGGACAAAACCAAGACTTCCGGATTAAACATTATTATCAATACTTGTGCTTAGTCATGTAGAGTTAACTGTTCACTTTCAGTGCTTTATGCAGCAGTATCACTTAAGTTACTGGGAAACATCTACTACAATATCAACCTACTAGCACCTCTATTCAAAAAATAAATTCATTAAATTTACTTTAATCATAATCATTTAATCATAGCAATTTGCATTTCTCTATAAATTTTCAATTGCAAAATCATGAGATGAACAAAGTGATTTATTCGAAAATCTCAGTATCCATAACTTCAGATAAACATTCTAAAAAGAAAGTAAGAAAAAGAAAGTAAGAAAAAACAAATCATTATTTTAATTACGTCATCATATTTTATGTCATGTGACAGACATCCTTATCAAGAAAATGTTTAAATCTGACAAGAAACTTTGCTGTATCTACAATAGATTTTTAATCAAGTATGAATATGACTGAGATTTTACATCTAGGAAATCAGTAAGATCATATAAAGAAATCCTAACCTTTAATATGCAAGTTAATTAGTATATATAGTTGAATTGTGCAATATTAAAGATTGACATTGGATAGAAAGTATTTATTCAGAACATGCTAAGTATTAAAAAATACATATCTGTGGTTCGTTTTCACAATGCAATGCACAGGGAGACATTTTGGAAGTGTATAGAAACAGCTATTTAAACCTGAATTGTCTACGTTAGATTAGTTGTATCAGGCATAGAAAACAGAGGTGTGAAGACATACACTGCAAGCATACAAATATAAAAAGAGCGGTATAACACAGTAAGATTTACAATCTAGCAGTCACAAATTACCTTTCTGCAACTGATTTCTCACATATGGAAGGTGGACTGAGAAACAGAAAACAGCTAGTTAGAGAAGCACTCTGACAATCGTGTGGTGTGTACGTATACAATGTTGTAACCCTAATTATAAAAGCACTCTGATTATCATGTGGTGTGCATATAAACTTAAACAATAAACTGCTTTCTTTATTTTCCTTTATCAGGTGATGAAGGTAGCAAGCATTTCAGAAAAATTTTCATTACCTGTGTTGGCGGGTTATGCAAATTTTTTTCTGCAATGATTGCTACCTTCATCACCCAATAAAACAACGAAGAAAGACATTTTATTCTTTATATTTATTTCTTATGTATTGTTTAAAAATATAAATTAGATTTAAGTACTAAAATATCATATCGTTGACCTATTTGTTACTTAAAATGGAACAGCCAATACACCCTTTGACCTCGATGATGCTCCATATTTGGTAATGATTATGTGGACAGGTGGTACGAAAAAACCTGATCAAACAAGTTTGCAAGCAAATATGTATTCAATGTTGCAGATAAAAGCAATAAGAAATCAAGAGAAAAGATTCAGTGAATGTAAATATGTTACAGTCCCATTTATAACAGCACTTTCACAACCTTGTGATGCATATGTATACAATGTTGTAATCTTAATTAAAAAGAACAAGTTCACACAATCGTGTGGTATGTATGTATAAAATATTGTAACCCTAGTTATAAAAGCACTTTCATAATCATGTGGTGAGTATGGTACATAACATCACTATCCCACAACAAACACTCCATCAATTGTGTTGTGTGTTCACATACATAACAAACCTTGAAAAGCCTTTTGTTTTTGTTTTTTTAAAACATATATTGCCAATCCAATTTTTTTCAACCCAGCAATTTCACGTTCTATGATTCATATACTGTACCTGCAAGTTCTCAGTGACTCATATAAAATACTAGCACCATTTTAAAGGGAGACAGCCATAATTTGATGCAAAATATTTAATTTTCAATTTCAATGTTTACATTGCATTATTGGGTATTTCCAACAAACAACTAAACTGTGAATGTCAGTTGTCAAATGACAAGCACATTACAGATATCAGTTCTTTGTTATGTAAACAATGCCTAGTGCATTTATTTGTTGTAAGCAAATTTCATATTTTCAACAAAGTGACTAATGAAAAATTGTGGTCATAACAAACATATTTTTACAAGACTTTAGGTTATAAAACACCTTATTTACACAACAAAAACTTAAGAGTTCTGTAACACATATGTAACTAGTTCACAATGCTCAAGTTAAAGACCCATGTGGTCATCAGAAGGAGTGTTAGCCACATGCGTTTAGTGGGTACACAACACTTTGCCATTATTTGCAGTTTCATGATGTTAACTAGTAATCATTGTAACGGGGACCGTTACAGATGTCCCAAACATCCCCCCAAGTAGGAAGTGGTGTCAGTTGTTTCAGGACAAATGATTTTGACTATATCAAACCGTATAAGATCTAAATATATAGCTATTATATAATGTTCACTCCATTTCATAGTTAAACAAATTAGTTATCAACACTCACCAATCAAAATTCAACTATATACATCTGCATTTTCTGTCAGTTTTTGGGTACTAAAATGGCCATAACTTTCAAATTAAAAGTGAATTGATTCGAGATTTTACTTGCTGGCTTATGATTCAAATACCTATTGAATTGTTTCGACAAAAATCGAATTTGCATGCGAGCGCACGTGCAATTTCATTTTTGACGTCTAAATTCAAGTAGTGGTTCATGGTAGTGTCAAAATCACTTCCCCCACACGCGTGCACGTGCGATCAATTCTGATTGGTCGATATTGAGTCAGATTTAACATTGGTGTTGATTCCATTCGATAGATATACTTACAGTATAAATTTGATGTCGTTTGCATCATTATGAAAAAGTTGTGGCAATTTGAAAATCGGCCAATCACAATTTAGCTCACGTTCATGCACGTGTACCAAAGTGATTTTACTATATATTTGTATTCAGAATACCAACATACATTGACAACCTAAGTTTCAAAGGATTTTAACAAAAAAGACAAATGTTAAGGTCATTTAAAGAATTGAAAATTCAAAAGACGATGCATGATGCATGTGCATGCATGTTTGCAAATTTTATATCATCAATCTGTAGATATTTGGGATGTCTACCTATTACTGTGAATATGATCTCATTCCCATCAACAAGAGATATATACATTTTTGTATTATCCTATCAAAACGAAGCACACGTGCATGCACCTGCAGAATCGTAATTTTGACCATACAAATCGATAAAGGGGCTGAAGGTATACCTACAATATAAATATCAAACAATTTTATTGAAAAGCAAGAGTTCGGCTGTTTCTAAAATTTGTAAACAAAACATCCAATGCACGTGCATGCACATGCAGGCATTTTCAGACAAAATGATGTTTGTTCCGCACATCTACATATGCTACACTATCATCCTATATTGGTTTCATATTGATCCCATGAGTAGTTACCGAGAACACTCGTGGACAAAAAAGTCCCAAGAAGAAAGAAATAATAATAATAAGAGTAAAACCAATATGGGGAACAAAACTAACAACATATTCATCTTAAAATGTATATATATACATGCACTTTACAGTCAGGGGCATAACATAAACACGTTATTTTAAACACACATGAATTTAAATATACAGATGCATACTTTAAAATAACGCATTATCATTATTTTCTTTATCTTATGCTGTCATTGATTTCGTCTGAAATCTTTGATCTTTTGTTTTTCCCGTCAATATATATTGCATTCTGAGATTCCAGGTGTAAGAAAAAAACAGACACAGTGCATATAAACAAATGGTACAGGAGACGTGTAGTGGGCGTAGACAAGTAGCATTTTACTCATTACTTTGAATTTTGGGTGAAATTTTTATTGACGAATAAATAACTTTCCACACTTTTTGAAGACTCTGAATACTTTTCCTTGATTAAGCAAGCTTTTAAATAAAGGGAACCTATGTTTTCATCCCAATGCACCAGTGGAAATCTGTGGTGCATGTGATGTGAAATGCATGGAGGCTGACACAAAATAATGTGAGTGCACTAAAAATAACCTGTTTGAGTTAACAATGAAGGAAAGAGTAATATCAGTAAAGGAAAGGAGCAACTGAGAACAAAGAGAGGTAACTCATAGTGACAAAAAATATCTATTTTTTTCAAAGGTGTTTGCATTATGCCCCTGATTGCTAAGAGAAATGTCTTCTAGTGTTTGCATGTATACGAGATGATAATACCTTGTGCCTTCACATCGGCATATTGAATGGGGCGTTTTAGATATGCCCGTGTGATAAGACCCATGGTACTTTAGATCATCTCATATATTTTCAGAAACTCAAAAACATTTCTTATATTTTTTTTAAATAGTTCTAATTGCATTTTAATAATGGTTAGCCTACGTATAGATTAGGTAAAGTGTATTCATATTAAGGCTGTCACGTTTACAAAATTGTGTAAACGTTTAAACGAAGCATTGTAAACGAAACGTTACCGTTTAAACGAAGTGTTGTATAATTTAATAAAATAAAATACGCACAGAATTTTAAAACCCATTAATGACCATTATGTTTGTGTTTCAGTTTTCATCGTTCTATGGACGATGCAGAGATTGTCACCAGACATTCCGGAGTATAAATATAAGACAGAATAAAATACACAAACATAAATATCCGGATAGCATTTAAATTGAATTCAATTTTATTCACACTGTAGTGACTGTACAACATTTGCACAATACAGATCACAAATTCACAATAAACTTCATTTTTCAAATTTTCATTTCAGTGATTTCACATTAGATTGTCCAGAGAGGGCAGAGCTGGTGCCGCGGCTTCTTCCGTCGGTTCGGTTTTAACACGTGCAGCCGGTGCAGGCAGAGCAGTTTATATTTTAATCTTTTGTTCAAAAAGATCAGTTTGTCCACGTTCTCAGCGTCAAGGGAGGAGCGCAGTTTTGTAACAGTTCCACCCGCTGTGGAAAAGACGCACTCAGAGGCAACGGACGTTGCCGGTGTGCATAGCAAATCCTTTGCGAGACTTGCTAATTTTGGAAAATTAATACGACTGGTTTTCCACCAAGTGAATGGGTTGGTATTTGTCAGCGCACTTTTTTCAGATAGATATAATTCAATCTATTCATCTGAAGTGGAAGGGGTAATTATTTTGCAATCTCCGGTGTCAAAATATGATCCTAACAGGAAGGATATATCATCCTGAGAAAGTTTACTTGAAATAATTATTCAAATAATTTAGATTGTAATTTGAACCCTGCAAGATTTGTGCCACATATATAAGACATCGTTTAAACGTTTAGGGATTTTGTAAACGTTTACCCAAACACGAAACGTTACCAGTTACACGTGACAGCCTTAATTCATATACAGTGATTAGCCTATTTAAAAAGTTAAAGTTTATGAGATATTAACCTTCAGTTTCAGTTACTAATCAATGTTAAGGGGAAAACGATATCCATGTAATTTAAGTCATATACACAAAGTTTACAATAATCATTATGATGGACCTATTTCAATTGATATTATTTCTGTTAGCAAAACAAAATAAAGAGAATCAAAATCACTGAGTTAAATGTCGGTTTTTGTATTTTAATAACAGACACATAAATGATACTATAGCTCTTCTGTGATGTACGTGCATACAGAGGGAGCGTACACATTATGAGAAGCTGTAGTTTTTTTCCTTCAGACGGTTACCCAGATAGTGATTAAATTTCAAATCAGATCATAAGACCCGATAAGCAACGTTTGATATGGTACAACCAAGCTCTTCTAACATAATATGATACATGAAAACTTTCACATACACAAAAATCAACAAATTAATTTCTCCCAAATGAAATGAGCTCGATAATGCAAGAGAAAAGTAAGATATAGTAAAACAAAATAGCACACAACTGTAAAGTAATCAGTGGAATTCATGATTCTCTAATGGGTGACACTACACACATGTTCAATTAGACATTGACAATCTCAACCCACACATCTGGATAACTGACCTGGATTCTGGGCCATTTCTGTCAGACTCGTCCCCAGCTGGGTTTGAATTCTCCCTCTCCAATCGGGGTGGGGACAGAGATTTGGAGCGTGACTTTTTACGAACCTCAGGAGAACGTCGCTTTGGAGTCCTGCTTCTTTTTCTACTTCTGGATAATAAATGTGAAACTTAAAATTACTGATGTAATTTGTGTTTATTATTTCTGCAAAACTATCCCCCTCTCTAAATTTACAGTATCAAACTTATAAATATAATTATACTTTGTACTTAATAATTCTGTCAGGTTTCACTCCAGTCTGACTTATTCAGTATCAATAATCAATTTCATATTTCAAAAATAAGATCTGTTTGTGAAACACCATGTCCCTGAATTACAAAAAGTGGAAATGTAAGACATGGTAGTTTTTTCACTCCAAAATTAGGTCAAAGGTCAATGTCAAGGCCACAAGGTCAACAAATTTGGTATCATTGGAAAGGTTTCTCACAAGATATGCACACACTAAGCCTCTTATGATTTGAGAGACAAGGCTTATATTCAAATTTTCCAGAAGTTGGTCAAAGGTCAACGTTTGGGCCACTAGGTCAAAGATTTTGATGCCCATGGAAAGGTCTTGTCAAAAGGAATATACATACCAAATATGAAAGGTCTACCTCTATAGTGTAAAATATATGCCAAAGGATGAAGTTTTTTGCCACAGACAAACAGACTCACAACAAAAGCTGCAAGGCCCCCCCCCCCCCCCCCCCCCAATCTTTCAATTATGGGGCATAAAAATATTGAAATGTTACAAAGAATAGAAAGACAATCTTGTCTGCCTCATTTATTTTGAAAATTTGGCCTGAGAGACTAAATGTTAGGTTTTTTCTTTTTTTTTGAGGGGGGGGGGGGGGGGCACACATCATCAATCTGAAAGAAATATCTGTCATTCCCAAACTGAAGATCTGATTTCGGTTACACTGACCATATTGTTCTAAAGTATACATTTCCTGTTCCTATGTCATCCTAGATTTTTCGGACCTTACCTTGACCTTGATCGTCTGCTGTAGGCTCTGGGCGGAGTTCTAGATCTTCTCCTGAAACCAAACATTCAACTCATTTAGCAAACAATATGTAAAAAGTTAAACTTTATGTATGTAAAGCTACATGATAAGAGAATGTTGCTAAAATAAAGAAAGTTCTACTATCATGAAGGAATATGTAATATGCATCATAAACTTTGCATACTGTCCAGAGTCAGAAGAAAAGTACATGTATGTATGATACGTTACTCTATGTATCAGAATAATTAGATAAAACTACGAAACTGAGTGAGGTGCCATAAGTCTTACACACTTTACTTGTTTTCCAAAATATATTTCATATTAAAAAAATGTTATTTAAACAACTACTAACATTAAAAGATAAATCAATGCATGAAGCACTCATGTATTATGAAAGACTAGATGTGTAAATACAATAAAAATCCACACACCCTTCCCCCAGTAGTGAATAGGTCTAAATCCACTAAATTACTACTTCAAATGGTGCAAATAAAATGTATATACAGGAAAAATCAAGTTAACATTTTGTTTGTCTGAAGTTATCTTAAAACTCCACTGGATGCACTGCAAGTAAGACAATAGAAACAAAATTTAAATCTTCACTTTTAACTCTTCAATTCTTAAATACTATTACACACCAAAAGCAAATACATATCTGTAAGCATAGCACACTAACGTCCAGAAAATTGTCAAGCGTGGGTCAGATTCAAAGTCCACGAGCGAGAACTCCATTGAAAGTGATCTCATTTGCTAAACTACACATTTCAACCTCCCTACCCTTTTGAAAAATGTAATCATAGCAGAAATAATCTAGGAAAATGTATTCTCTACAAGATTTCATAAACCCAAGGGCCATAATTCAAATGAAATTTGGTCCACCAGAGGACAACTTAAAATTGATTTGTACATATGCAAATCATAAGTGTACATCTATACACCATAAATTCAATTTATTTTCTGTTGCCACGGTAAATAGACGTCAGCGAACTGACTGACAGGGGAAATTGTATGGCATTTTCAGAGTACAGAGCTTATGACTTGACCTGCAATGGCGAGACAAAAGTGAGTTTGCAAACAAACAATTCCTGTCACATTTCTCACAAACCACCATTAAAAAAAAGAAAAAAAAGAAGGAAATTATGAAGTCATTTCAGATTCAATTTACATGAAAATAAAATACAAAATGTTCACAATTTTTACCAAATCTTTAAATGATTTTATGACCAACCAAAGCAGAGATGATCTAAACAAATTAATCTCGATATTATTTCTCTGACTGTAGATTTAATTTTCATTTTTAAAGAAATCAAATATGCAAGTAAATTATTATCTTCACAGTAGTTTGTTACAAAATTATTATATAATCATGATCAGCAACTATTGACATTTTTGAGATTACTATGTCATCTAATTGGACAAAGGAATTACTTTTGATAAGATTATTTTGATTGAAATCAAACCAACATATTGTTTGCATACTCAGTCTTGTTTCCCAAATGTATAACTCATTCAAATTAATTGCTCCCCAAAACTCATCTGAATTTCTGCAAGCTATCAAAGATTCTGGAAGCCTACAACTATGATGGCTTGACAGTATTGGAAGGATGGACAGAGGCAACATTACATACAAGTGCCAGTCATTTTCTGGCAAGGACATAATATGCTTAGAGTTTTCTCCCAAAAGCTCTGTAATATAAATATAACATTACAGAAAAATAAATTAGAAATATCAAGAGTGGTCTTTCTTTGACAAATTTTTTATTTGGTTGAAATAGCACATTTTCGAGTTACTACTGGAACATGTTATTTTAGATTTTATGTACTGTGATCATGTGATTTCAAGATTTAGCCTTCAATACTTTTGGTAAAATAGTGTCTGTTAGTAACACTGTTAAGAGAAATGGAGGGATCAAAAGCAAGATCTACTGTTCAGTGGATGGCTGTATTGGGGACACAAGGAGGAAAGGAAAATATGGTTATATAGAAAAATTACATTCTACCCCATTCTGACAGAGAAAAAGGATCTGTCATCAGAAGTTGAAATTATATCTAGCTTCAGTTTCACTGCAAACTTGCACAACTTAATTAAACCAATTTTTCAACAAAAGGAACATGATACCCCAGATCTGAAAGAAAACACTTAAGTTTTGGCACTTTCCATGAAAAAATAAAAAAAATAAAAAGATGGAAGAAGTTGTTTCCATCATTTTAAAATCTACTGCTATATTTCGGTTTTAAAACCAGAAATGTGTTGGCCTCACCAAATCTGAGGGCACGTGTAAAATTCAGGCAAAAATGATGTTCCGACAGTAACTCGAAAATGTGCTATTTACATGTGCACGGTGTTGAACACTGATGTTTCATATCTCTTTCACCTCAAATATTTTTGACAATTTTTCAAAATTCCTTTAAACTACATTAAAATCTAAGTAAGATCAGAAAATTGAAACACTTTGAAATTTGTAATTTAACCATAAAAAATTATGAAATCAAAACCAGAGCATGAAAGACCTATGGTTTGTCACTACATATTTCAAACATTCACGTACCGTTGCATTGCTATCTTAAAATTAATGCTACATATTAAATGGTTATCCTTACATTTCAGAATATGATGCATATTTTTAGCAGTGTTTATTCTTAAAGGACAACACAAATCCTTGTTCAACAAATATCCCTCAGTGGATTCAGTCAACAGTATGACTTTAAAAGGAAACAGTCTACAAGTATATCAAATGTTTAATGCGATTTCTAAATGAACATCGCTCAGCTCTTACACATACAGCTGTTTCACAAGTAACACAATTAAACACTCCCAAATCATCCAGTCCAGTTGAAAAAATGTAGCTTAGGAAAATGAAGCATGTGGAATTTGCTGGGATAAAAAAAATGTCCCCGCAAGTTATATAACAGAAAGGATATTTGTTGTTAATACTTCCCCTTAATTTACCTTATAGGAAAGATGGTTTGGCCCTTCAGCGGCCCCCTTCAAGTGGAAACAAAGCCAAGGTTAGATAATATGGTCATCCCATTGTTCGAGGTTTAAAAGGGAATATTTGTTTTTAAAGCTAAATATATGTGCATCTTTACAAATTCCTAGAAAAGCTGCAATACAGGTATTTAATATTAAATGTAAAGTTGTTTAAGTATTTTGTATCATCAGAATATCTGATGGCAATTAAAATTAATAGTTTTTCATGATAATAAAAAAAAATATGCATATCAGTCAAATACTATACAAGTAAATACCAATTTCGATCACTCTTTACCTTTTGGGAAAGCCATTTGCCCCTTCCTTTGGGCTTCTGATTTGAAATATAAAGATGAAAAAATGCACAATATTAATAATTCATACAGGATGAAAAACAGACATCCTTAGTACATATTACATTTGTAAATTTCATCAGTGTTTGAGAATTTTTGCAGTATTTTTGACAGAGACAATTCCTTTCAATGTTGTTTTATGTGATATTTTGAAGTCCTATTCTGACTTAAACGCAAGTGTTGTTGTCTAGATCAATTTTTTTAAGTGGGACATTTCTCCAAATAATGAAACTAAAACTTGTTTGTCCTTATGTGTCCCCTTCAAATGGAAACAAAACCAAGGTTAGATAATAAGCTCACGAAGTTCAACCCATTGCTCAATGTTTAAAAGGGGGTATTTATCTATAAAGCTAAATAATTCCTAGTAAAAGCTGCAATACCATTAGAATATCTAACATCAATGAAATCTAATAAAATCCATTATGATATTGCAAAATATATGCATATCAGACAAATAAATACCAATTTTGCTCTCTCTTTACCTTTTGGGAAAGCCATTTGCCCCTTCCTTTGGGCTTCTGATTTGAAATATAAAGATGGAAAACAATATGCAAATTATTAATGAAGCAGTGTATTAAGAAAAAAATTAATAAAGGATGAAAAATATACATCCTTAATCCATAATCACATTTGTAAAATTGATCAAGTGTTTTGAGGATTTTAATTTTGACAAAGAAACAATTCCTTTCAATTTTATTTGGGTATAAATTCCTTTCAATTTTGCTTTTACTTTGACCAAAAACATAGTGTTTTTATGTCCAATTCATAAGATATGTACTGACTTATAATCAAATCAGAACCAGTGAGCAATAAGGAATCCACTAGTGTCATCGTCTTTATCATGTTCTAAGCAGACCACTTCTTCAAGTTGTGATAAGAAATGAAATTGTTAGGACACATGATGTTACTGCAAGAGATGTTTTGAAGCTGAACAACAAGTCTACTGCACTGGTATGCATGCCATAATTACCTCAGTACAGACATATTCTTCCTGCCGTCTTTCTGAACACTTAATCGTAAATAAAGATACAGAATTTCAAATATTTTACACAAACCACAGACAATATACATAACACCTTTTCATTTCAATTCTTAACCTTTTAGTCCCTATCCATATCTTTTTTTTTGGGAGGGGGGGGACTTTAGAGATCTCACCTGTTCACATCAGTCATACTACTTAAAATCTCTGCTTGAGTATAATATTAAGTGGGCTATTTCCTAACCATCTCATGGGACTTTGTCCTATTCAATGCCATGGAAACATTTCAGATATAATGGATTTTGAAAGACAAAGCTTTAGGGTGGTAACACTGACATCTTTTACACAACATGACAAACAATTAAAGCCTCTACCTTGATCTTGAACGTGATCGCCGACTTCGTCCCCGAGACTTGGAGCGAGACCTTCTGGACTTGGAACGTCTACGTGACCTTCATATTAAATAAACAGATTTATTCTCTAAATTTAAGAACTTTCGTAATGTGCAATATTAACTTATACTTTGAATGTTTCCGTATGTATGGATCCTATTATTATGAAAAGCAAGTGTTCAATTTTGGCCCAGATACAGCTTACTAAAATTCTCTACAAATTATGAACATTGTATTACCATATAAATATTTACAGAATATAATAAACACACAGTTATTTCCTTCTCTACCAAAGACATAAAAAAAAAAAAAAAAAAATGGATAAAATCTTAAAGCTATATTGATTTATATTCGCACCTTGATCTTCTCTTCCTTGACTTTGAGATTGACCTTTTCCGTGACCTTGACCTTTTCCTTGATCTGGATCTTCTGGACTTGGACCTCTTCCGGGACCTGGACCTTTTTCTTGACCTTGACCTCTTCCTTGAACGACTCCTCTTCCTTGATCTGGATCGTGACCTTTTCCGATATTTGGAGGGAGATCTTGAACGACTTCTGTCATCTACAACAAAACAACTTAACATAACAAATGTGTCAAAAATCACACCTGGATCAAATAGCTTAATAACAGAGAAGCACAAGCTATTGAAATGAAGTTCAGTTTATGTCAGTCAAGACCTTTGGTGGCTACAGATCCCTCCAATGGATGATTCTTTTTCAATACTTTGATTTTGTACAAAGTGTATTATGAATAGTGCAGTCACTCTGAAAAAATATGATTGGTCTCTACCACTCTAATCTATGGCAACAACTATCATATTTGGATCACCACAAAATGCTACATTGATTTGGTACCAACTAAGGTGCATTCAGCTATTTGGAGAAGATTGGTATGTTATTATTAACTGATGTTTAGATAGATTTAGATATATAGCAACAGCTTGCATGAACCTCCAACCTACAGAGCTAACAGATTTGTATTTTAAGAATTCTGATGACCATATATTGTGCCTAAAATTTCTTTGAGATCTTAAAATACTTTTTACAAATATTTTCAAAGCTGAACAATTGCTATAATTTGCAACTGCTGTAGCTCTACTGTCTAATATAAGAGACTGCTACTGCATATTAAAACCTAAATAATGCATGACCTTTGAGTTCAACTGATTCATGCAACAAATTTACTGACGTGGTTCATCAACAGCTGCAGTGATTAGCGACTGGGCCTCCTTTACTTTCTTCATGGCTTCCTCAATCTCTCTCTGGGCAGCCTCCTGGGTCTTCGAGATTGGTTTAATGATGCAGGTTGTGGCATGGGTCACACTACAAAAGAAAGTCAATAAATCAATTATAAGTACGGTGTTGAATTACATGTATACATTTTCTGAAAAGTTACATTTTCTAACTCAACAGTATATGAAACAGAATTCATTTTCCCTTCATTTCTTTGTTTCTTTTATTTTTTGAGTTCAATGTAGTACAATGTACTAATTATCATAGTCAGAACTTGCAAGACACATTGGCTTATACAATGGAAAGGATTGTCTGTTGACAAGAAATTCACTTACCTGATGGGCAAGCTCTGAAACATAACCCCATTGTATGTCAAAGCAGTTGAAATTGAGCGTTGGTCTGTGAATTCAACAAAGGCGTTGTTTGTAGGCTGTGTCTCATCTCCTGCCATTCGGACATATTTCACCTCTCCGACCTGAGAGAATAAACTCAACAGTTGTTCTGTTGTTACCTGTTTAAAAATAACAGAAATCATTAAAAGTAATACAATGTATTACCAATCAATAGCAGTAGTCAGGACTTGCAATACATATTTCACTGATGTAAATGCGATGTTCGTAACTGCAGTTACTGAGACACCCCAAGCTAGAAGACACCTGATTCTGCTAAAAATGATTATCTTCATTTCATAATAGTAAGGGATTATTCTTCCCTGTTTCATGCTTTAACTGATTTGTTACTAGATATATAAATAAAGTTTAATCCATAAATAAAGAAATCAAATCTACCAAAAACAAAAGTAATGCAAGTAACTGTAAAAATAACTGATCATTAATATCTGCAACTTAAAAATTGATGTGCATAACTGATACTATTCCTTAATAAGAAAATGACTTTAAAATTCATGTTCTGAATGAAATAACAGCAAATGTATTTTATAATGGTCATAATCAACTGGAATCTAGAATGTTTGTGAAGTCTACAGATGGTCGTGATTGGTCTATAACTATTTCCCAGTGCATCTTCCAATGAGAAAATGCAACTACCCTTATTAAAAAAAAAAAAAACACTATGGGAAAATATACCACTTTCTTATTTGACCATGATTTTAAACTTTCAACAAAAAAATAAAAAGACTTTTGTTTGAAATACATCAGGTTTCCGATTCTGTTTTTCTATATATCCACCAGTATGCATAGCATACAATGAAATGAAAGACCCTTGTGTTTTGGTTTTGTACCAACATTACCTAACCTAGTTTCACATTTCACTGCTGAAGATCAGGTTTGACTCAGGTGTTTGGTCTCCAAGAAGCAAGAATATCCGAAATTGCAGGCATTTCCATTAATGGTAGAGTCATAATAACACAGAGTAGTATTACAGATTAAAGACAAAATTTTAAATACCTGTCCTCAACATAGACAAAATGTTGGAAATTAACCATTCACCAAATAGAAATTAAGAATTATATATCAATTACTCCTACAGTGTGTTTATGATCATTAACCCAAACCTTGGGTTTCTTTTATCTGAACTTTCTATCCTGAATAGTTATTTGACATGAAGCAAAGCTTCTACAATCTCAGTACAACTTTCGACTCAAGTGCGTGTTTTATCCTTACATTTTTGGCCAGATTCCCTACATAAACGGTACGTCTTATTTCCTCAATTTTAGCTGGGTCAGTATTTCCTGGCAACGGTGGATACTGAGGAAGACCTAGGGCCGTCAGTTTGGGGTCGTGAGTGGTGAACATTTGTGTCAGTCCTGTACCTGTCATCTGAAATCAGAAAGCCAATATAATTGACATCAAAACTGACAATAACAGACTGTGAATTATGCAAAAATCATATAAAATTTCACACATTTGTCATGTAAAAGCAATAATACACGATACAAAAAATGTATACATGTATAAAACATTATAGAGTTCACCTTTTGATATCTTTACGTATTGTTATGATGACCATTTCCTCATGAACTGAGAACAATGTGCATATGAATCTTGATATACATATGGTATATATTTTAACGACTGGGAATCAGACAGAAATGAAAGCAGAATGTAAATAAAAAATAATGTTTATTTTCATGAAGCACTAACGAGCTTCATAAAGTATGAATCTTGATATACATATGGTATGTGTATTTTAATGACTGGGAACTCAGACAGAAATGAAAACAGAATGTAATTACAGAAATAAATTTGTTCATTTTCATGAAGCACTAATGAGCTTCATAAAGTATGCCGGTGTGAAGCATCACTTCATACCCTCATGTATTTTCAAAAATTCTTAATCAATGTTAATCTAATATTGTACATGCACTTTTTTGGAATTCATACATGTATTTCAGTCACCTTGATTCAATTATAAGTGCAACAAGATTTAGTTTCTTTTACCCCATCAAAGATTTGATACAACATATCATTTACAAATAAAAGAATCCTTCATGTCTTCCTTTTTAATTGAAAATGTACACAAAACACAACAATTGGAGGATATATAAGTAAGATGAATGGATGTACATATTTTCCACCTCCTATAAACCCAAATACACTAATAAATAAATCTTAAAATCTAAATATTTTTGTCTATTACAAGATGCAAAAACCAATAAATTACACAATTTATAACTACAGTACACATTATATGTGGTTCTCGCATTTTTAAGGAAGCTGCGAGTGGATATGTGTTTAGACAAGTTATTTATATGTACACATACTTTTGATCATAAGAAATCACACTCTCTGTCTGTTGGAAGGGGGTTGTAAATTTCATTTTAGTTGAGGAAGAAATGCTTTAAAAGATATACAGAGTTATCTCTAAAAGAGTTTGTTTCAAATCAATAACTATTCCAGGAAATTGCATCCATTTAATAAAACTATATTGCAAGACAAATAGACTATTGGGCTGACTGAAAAAATCCACAGCTTTGATGATAAATGTATCCTTTCCATTGTATAGACATATCTCAAAACTTCTAATGTGTGCTATAAAAAAACCCTGCATAATCTGTAGGTTTTACTTGATAAGGCCAAAATAAAATATATGTGCATTTCCATTTTCCAAATCCTGCCTACATTTTTTCCTGCCAACCCTAAATATTTTATTTATGATATATATATCTAAAATAAAAATAAGAAATTCTTTTTTCTTTTCATATTCAAGTTTCTCTGATTTACATCTACATTACTATCAACCATCATAATATTTGAAAAATCATTTGTAATACAGAGAGGCCTGGATAAAAAACTAAGATTTTGACTAAAATCTTTCACTAAAATAAAATGTTTTACCAACCTACAAAACCTATTTTCTTTTCATGGATTGAAATAGAAAATACACATATATTTCATTTTAGCCTAACAATTAAATTTCTTTCACATACCTGGCTAATAACATTGCTTGGCCAGCTGGGTGTCCCTGGAATCATGCCAGCAATGGCTGACGGTGCTATCTGCATGGCGGTGGTTTCATCTGGGATTTTACCTATAACAAACATGCTTTCAACATTGATAACAAGGAATTTCAAACCATACTTTATATCTATAAAATGTAACTTCAATACGGTAACTTCAAGTGAATGCAGAAGAAAATATTTTTTGCATTACATTAGTAGTTTATGTTTTATATAATAATATTGTACTTTGTAATGTCTGAATTCTTACCATCCATGACTGGAACAATAATAAGAGCTCGATCAATGAAGACAGTATTGGTCAAGTGGAGAGCAATCCCTGTGCTCACAGAGTCATCGTACTTCACATAGCAAACCTTGGTGGATGTATCCCCCTCTGGTAAACTAAAGTTACAAAAAATCAAAATGGTTAGTTACTACATTTCTCCATTCAATATGTACATTACCTTATTCTACATTCAACAATATTTAATTCAATTAAGACTGGCAACATATATAGGTTTTTGAATTCCATAGACAACCCAATACTGG
This sequence comes from Ostrea denselamellosa, assembly GCA_024699665.1. NCBI lineage: Eukaryota > Metazoa > Mollusca > Bivalvia > Ostreida > Ostreidae > Ostrea > Ostrea denselamellosa. The sequence goes on from JAMZEH010000020.1 coordinate 26,022,869, forward strand.
ACAAATTAATATACTTCCTGAATTTGGCATGATAGTTCATTAACAACCACAAAACACAGAGATGAAAGTGCATATTATTGAAAGAGGCTGAAAATTTAGCTGGGGGGTGGGGGGGGGTCTGGAAGCAAGCACTTCAACATTTTCAGGGATAAAAGGGAGCATTCCCTGCACACTAGAATGCAAATTTATGGGCCTCTTTCTTTACAATTTAATTAATACTTATTTCACTTTAAATTGAAAAAAATTTGAACTCTGAAAAAGCAAAAAGTTCCAAGCTTTATCCACTTTACAACGAGATTCTCCCACACTTACTTCCTTAATATCAGATTTCAACTGCACAGATATTTTTATCTGTGTCTAGTTGAAATTCCATTCATTTTTACACTGTTGTCAAATTCATTTATACGAAGGATGTCTTTTCCTAAAATGTGACACCCTACCATGCTCTTTATCGTAACACTTGATTTTCCAACATCTGTGGATTGTCTCCCTTCATACTTTCGATTTAGATTGAATAAAAACTAAATTCAATTCTTTAGACACAGTTTAGTAACAATAAGGAATGAGAAAGGAGAAAGAAACATGGATACACCTACCCCCCCCCCATTTTTTTTAAAAATTAAATGTATACCGATCTTGAGAATGACTTTTTTGAAGCATAAATGGTGGAAATTCATCAATTAGCAGAACGCTTTCATCTCTGAAAATAGTAGGCATCTATTTTTCAGGTTTTCTTTAGTTCACAGTTTTATCAAACAATCTGTTTGCTTTCAGTATTGAACAAATTTGTGCTAATTCTAGTAGTTTTGACACACACATCAAATAATATATTAGGTGGAACTGTAGCCCTGTATTGTTTGGCACCTTTTATTTTCTACAGATTTGAACCACAATAAGTAGCTGATTTAGTTATTGCCATTCTAAGCTAAAGATAGTAACTATAAAAAGGAACACTTCACTTAGGTGTCAAGGGGCTTTGTCCTAATTGTGATACCTGATTCACCTGTAACAGATTGTAGAAAATGTTAATGAAAGAAACCAGAACTCAATATAGTTCATTAAAACACAGTAAGAATGATACATTTGTATTACTTTGATATATTCCTGTATTCACTTGATCCAACCAAATTCTTCTGATTTATTGCAGCTGTGTGTCACTTTCGGAACAATAAACAGGTCCAGAACAATCTCCATATTTAGCTATACAGGCCTAGCTGTATTAAGCTATATAACTTTATAAAGCTATTTGGAATAGCTTGATTTAGATATATCAAAACGTCTATCAAATTAATTTTTAAAAGCTTAAAAATCTAATTTCATTGAGTAAACATATTTCATTTTTGTACTCCAACAAACCAATTGTAAACAAATAAAATATTTCCTGAACTATGTCCCTTAGGATGAAATTCGATTCAAAATTGTCACATGTTTAGGATTATTAAGTTGTTAAGCAACAGTTATCCAATCCACTGCATAGAATAAAAAGTCAACGAGTATCAACAAAATAATGGATAAGCAATCAGATTCAACATTGTAAAGTCCTTGTACTTATCTATGCTTCAATAAACACAGGAGAGTTAACAACACGAGAGAAAAAATTCTATTTTCATAAAAATCCTTAAAACGACGAAGCATTGTTATGAATTCTAATGAGAATAATGTTATGGTTAGCTCAAGCATGTTCCAAATTATGCAACCTCTTGGTTATACCATTGCACTTCAAAAATCTATCTAAATTTAAAATAGCTAATCCAAGCTATTTCAAATAGCATTATAAAGCTACAGTAGGGGGACAAAAGTGTTGAGAAAAAAAATGGCGTCACGTTACCAATGCAAGCGAGATAACTCATACGGAAAACCTTCTTGACAGTTGGTTTACTTAGATAAAATAAAATAACTTACCTCAGTACTTAGTTAAGTGTCCCTTCAATCGAATTACTTGCTGTATTCTCCTGGGAACAGAATTATAAAGATTTCTCACATAATTTAAGTTAATGTCCTGCCATATCCTCAGCGTGTGTTGAAAAAGTTCATCTGCGGAATTTATATTGTGCATCTGTGATTGAAGTTTCCGTTTAATATATAGCCAAACATTTTCGATAATGTTTAAGTCTGGAGACTGTGCAGGCCAGCTCATGCCTTTAATTCGATTTCTGGCAATGAATTCCTGGGTCCTACGAGATCGATGTACGGGGGCATTGTCATCCTGAAAAAGGTTGCTTCCATTGGGAAAATGACGCACTATCACAGGCCAGAGGTTTGTATTTAATATGTCAATGTATTTTTATATTTATATTTCCTTCCACTCGACATAATGTCCCCACGCCATGAAAACATAAGCAACCCCAAACCATGATGCTGAACTTTCGGCCATTTTGTCGCGGTACTAAGTCGGGTCTCCAACCTTCACCGGCTTTTTTCCACACATACACTCGGTTGTTCTCACCAACACATATCTGAGACTCGTCACTGAATATAACTTTCGACCACTGATTTTGTACATCCCATCGCCTCTTCCCTCTACACCATGATAAACGTTTCTTTCTGTTGACACTCTTTATCACAACTTTTTTCCTATATACACCCCTTGAGAAACCACTAGCTTTCAATCGGCGTCTAATAGTTTTCTGAGACACTGATGTTGCTCTTCTGTCATTAAATTCAGCAGTAATGTCCCTAAGAGGAGCCCGACGATCCTTGTTTACAATCCTCTGAAGCCTCCGATACTCCCGATCGTCAATAGAACGAGGCCGACCTGATCTTGGTAAATTTTCCGTAGATCCCGTACTCTGAAACTTCCGAATAACACGATACACTGAAGCTAGAGATCTGTTGACACTGCTTGCAATATCTGATGCCTTTTCTCCATTCAAAAACAATTCCACGATCACTTGTTTCAAGGGTGTTGACATTTCTTGTCGATTTGCCTCCATTTTGTTATCGAGATATTATGTAAACAAAACTATGAGCAGACGATGAATTACACGTAATGTTCTACGTCACACATGCTAACCTATTTATATTTCAAGGGAATTTCCATAACTCGAACAATAAACAGTAAATAAACAGATTTATTATGCGCGATATTTTGATAAGGTAACGTGACGCCATTTTTTTCTCAACACTTTTGTCCCCCTACTGTATATAGCTAAATATACAGATTGTATTGGACCTGATAAACGTGCAACAACAGTAAACACATTTTTGGTACAACCTGCTTAGTGAATACTAGAATGTATCTTAGGTGTTTAGTACCTGCCCCTAATCATTTTGTTTCTGTTTAGGACAATAAGTTATACCATGTCTCTGATAACTTACTCGTTAGATGGATATATTTTACACTCGTCTATGCGCCCCAAGTATCCGAACAGCGTCTTCATCTGGTCCTTCGTGGCATTCGGCGCAATGTTGGTGATTTGAATCACCCTTGTTGTAATTTTTTCCGTCATTTTCCCTCACCCTATAAGCCTAGTAGACTCTACGGTCTACTGCAACTGCAGTGTAGGCTCTTTCGGAAAGACGTGAGACAAACGAATTTTTCAAAATGGCGTCGCTAATTTATGAATGTTAATTCGTACAAGAAATCTTCGGGCGTATTTTCGTAATAATTCACGCCACCAGATTGATGATGCCAAGATGCAGTGCAGAGGGTTAGTTGAATTAGCTTTCGCTGCATTATAACGGGGGAGGGGAGATCTATGCATGTCCTGATATGATGACCTGATTACAAATATGAAGTTATCAAGTGCATTTACCGAACATTTTCTTGACTTGATATACGCCGGGGTCCTATGATACCGCGGTACTTAACGATTTCGATTCGTTTTAATATACGTTGGCCTGAATACCTTATATACTGTTGTTTTTATTCATATAAATAAATAAACAGATATAAATGTAATTGCTTGTTTACAAATAATCAATCGGGAGGCCATATCTGTATACATTTGATTGTTGTTTTCCTCCACACTCAACAATTTTTCAGTTATCTGGTGGCGTCCAGTTTCTAATTGTTGGAGGAGAGAACCCAGATACAATGTAACCGGGAAGAGATCACCGACCTTCCGTAAGTAAACTGGCAAACTTTCTCACATATATCGGCGCGAGGGAGATTCGAACCCGCGCCGACTAGAGGTGAGAGGCTTTGTGATTTTGAGCGAATGCAGTAAATAGCGGTCTAATGCTGTTACTATTGTGAAATAGGTTGTTATTTTGTGAAATGTACATCGGGGTAAAGTTAAAAGAATGAATAAACTTCAGCAATTTTAATGCATTGAAATAAATGTTTCAAAATGTAGAAGCACAAAAATGAAGAAAAGTGACTTTAAAAATGCTGAATCTTCACTCGTTATAAATTCAAAGACCATATTTTCCAAAATTCTGAACATTTTTACTTTTTCAGTTGTTTATTATCTGCACTCGTCGATAGATGGCGCGGTTCATTCGTGATGTATGTAAAAGCGGAATACCTCGGTACCGTAGGACCCGCGGCATCATAGGACGGATATTAACGTATTAACATTTTCTATAAGAATTATGATAACAAATATGTAAATGCATCTGATTTTTTTTTATTTGAAAAAAAAATTACAAGGGTATACGATGACCTGATTTAGGGGTATAATGACCTGATGATTTGATCTGATAAAGCATTCAATTTAAGACAGTTTCTCCGGTTTTGATTTTCATAGTCATGTGTTGTGATCAGTTATCTAAAAAAATTACTTATTTAAAGCAATATAAGCTGTCAAAATTGTTATTTTGGGGTCCTAAAATTTAATCGAAAATTTTGTAAACATCTACCTTCTAATACCTGATTTTATCGATTAAACTTTTGACATGTTGTATTTTTTGCATTAAATGCAAAAATGTTCGACAGTTGAAATTGGGTCTTCCCGTACCTTAATTTTCCCGACATTATTTCCGTATGCAATGACCTAAAGTTGAACTCATTCGGCAAAATCAAATGCACAAGCGCAATATTTCCGGTAAGCACGAAAGATGTCTGACACGAAAGGTTCAAAGCGAGGGAGAAAGCCGACTTTGGAATTTTGCGTAATGTTTCGAGCGATCCCTTAAAACTATCATAACTAAAAAACATACTATCATAACTTAAAAACATATAACATCGTTAACAATGCCAAAATAATGATGGTAACTAGAATTTTATCTCGCCTCGCCGTCCATATTTTAATGACCCGGATACAACCCGATCCACCCCAATCAGCATCAGAATCATTCGTGTCAACATCGGTTATCTTCGGGATTGTCGCCGACGATTAATCAGCTGCCATTGTTAGGGTCAAACGGAATGTCGAGGAGTATATTTTTCATCACGAAAAGGTGTGTAAATGATGCATAAGAGAGGAAATTCGATGCAGTTCTTTTTTTCAATCATATCAACGTTCATTTAACCTCTTTTAATGCCACTATAAAAAATTGCAATTTTGGCAGCTTATATTGCTTTAAACATTATTCTGATTTTTCACACAAATACCCCGAGGATGATCTATGAAAAAGATGCTGGATTCCTCGTTGACAATATTTAAGTAATCCTTGTAAATCCTTTCAACAATTTGTTGGAAATACCATGGGCGTGAATGGTGCTCCTTCGTCATCTGACCTTTTTCGTATTCTTATGAGGAAGAATTTATTCAAAAGCTTCTTTATCATGAAAAGGAAATAAAATTCTTGCTGTGGCCTTCAGCTCGGCACTTAGATACATGTACATTGACGACGTTTTACGAATTCAGAATTAAAAATATTCACTTTCATTTATGTACCGATTCAATATATATCCCAGAAAACTCGAAATAAGACCGCGGAACATTAATTAATACAGAGTTCGTGACTGTCATCTGTTACAGCCAACAAAACACTTGACGTCACAAGGTATAAGACAGTGAAAGCATTGGAGTGAAATTATAGTTTCGAATTCAACCTACTTTGGAGTTTCATGTAATGGTTATCGGGCACAGACGTGTGCTGTCTTCTAAAATTCACTGATGATCATTAAACACTTGCAGTATATTTTGAGACATATATTTGAATATGGATATTATTTGAACCCTCGTAAAGAATGATTGTATGCCACTTCACAAAAACCTTTTTAAAAAATATGCTAGAGGTTTCTGAAGAGATCATTAAGACGCGGAACACTAACTTGTAACATTGGGAAATATCGCATTCGTGATAGCCGAAGCATTTGCTGTGACAATGAAAAGGGCATTTCAGGTACGAATCAGCACGGACGACCGTAAAAACGTTGGATTAAAATTGTCGTTTTTGAAGTCGATTTGTATTTATGTGTCTAGTGGATAGTAATAATTTAAAAGATCATCCTGTTTTTACCTTCAATTTACGTCACTGGAAATTTCATTTTGCTAATTGAATTCCAATCCATTTTCATTCAGTCTTTAGTGAAGTTTTTGTCAATCAAAAGCACGAGAAAATGCTTTTCAACAATGACTTCGTAAAAATAGAATAGAGCGTCTATCTTGAGGAGGAATGCAACACCGAGATTTTAAAACATAAGAAAATGTAGCAAACTATAACCAACGTTTTCAAAATTTGCAAGATTTACCCAGAATGCATTTTTAAGTTCAAACAGTAAACACGGAGCAAGATTCAAATTGATCAAAGCTGACGTCGTAACAGACTGAGCTATATGTATATAGACATTTAAATACAGATGAAGATAAATAATTACATAAAAGTTGGGGTTAATTTTATTTCCAAAGGAAGTACGTCACATAATGGATGTGTCCTATGTCACATAAAATTTTACTACATGTATACATGCATGTAAAAAGTGAATTTTCTAAATCTATATTTATGAAGTGTATATAATTATATTATATACAAATATATCTCTTGAAATTTAAAGTACTTAATGATCATCAATGCATTTCAGAAGACATCGCACGTTTGTGCCTGATACCCGTTATATTGGTGTGACATGTAATTGCGAAGTGGGCATAGGTTCACTTCAAAAACTACAATTTCTATCCAATGTTTTCATGGTTGTGCGAGCTGAATCGTATCTGTCCTTTTCACTTTCATTTCGTCAGGTGTTTTGACTGTTTGTTTGTTTGTTTGTTTGTTTGTTTCACGTCCCGTCGAGAATATTTCACTCATATTGAGACGTCACCAGCTGTAAGTGAAGTACCACAAATTTAGACCTATGCTTAGCGTTCAGGGCCGTAGCAGTGAGGGTTCTTTAACGTGCCAACGCCTACCGTGACACGGGATCTCCGTTTTTAAGGTCATATCCGAAAGACCCGTGATTCTCACTTCTAAATGCCGAGCGTTTGGCGAAGGAGCAATCACTACCTATTTTTCGTCTTAGGTTTGACGCGGCCATGGCACAAGCAGGGCTCGAACTCACGACCTCCCGGTTACGAAGCGAACGCTCTTTTTTTTTTTTTTTTTTTTTTTTTTTTACGAAGCGAATGCTCTAACCACTGAGCTACCGCGACCGGTGTTTTGACTGTAAAATGCAGTTATTTCGAAACTTGCCGTCATGCTCCTGACTCCTACAGACCAATATCACTTACATCACACCTGTGCAAAACCCTCGAAAGAATGCTCAACACCAGGCTGAGTTGGTTTCTGGACAAACAAGGCACACTAGATCCTGCGCAAGAAGATTCTGCCCCGGACAGTACAATAGACAATCTTGTATAGCTAGAAACCAAAATCATAAAGGAATGGCAAAATCATTACACAGGTGTAGCCTTCATTGACATTTCCAAAGCATTTGATCTTGTTTGACTTGATGGGCTAATATACAAGCTCTGTCACCAGTTCCATTTCACTGGATTAATTGATTATTTATTATTTATTGCTTTCCGCCACACTCAACAATTTTTCAGTTATCTGGTGGCGTCCAGTTTTTGTTGGTGGAGGAGAGAACCCAGATACAATGTACCTGGGAAGAGACCACCGACCTTCCGCAAGTAAACTGGCAAACTTTCTCACATAACGCCGTCGCCGAGATTCGAACACGCGCCGACAGAGGTGAGAGGCTTTGTGATTTTGAGCCCGATGCTCTAACCACTCGGCCACGGAGGCCACTCCATTTCACTGGTAATACGCTCTGCTTCATCAGGTCTTCCCTCAAAGGCAGGAAAATACAGGTCACTGTAAATCAGTAAATTTTAGATCTGCACATTTTGGACAATGCTACACCTCAAGATTCTGTTATCAGTCCAATACTTTTCAATCTCATGACCAGTGAATTATCATCAATAATTCACCACAACAAACAGCCATACCAGTAGCTGATCCCCCTCCATTTGCAGATGACTCACAAAAATCCATTACACAAATCAGTCTATCAAAGTCTTATTTCGAGTTTTCTGGGATCTATCGAATTGACATATGAATGAAAGCGACTATTGCTAATACATAAAATGTCGTCGATGTACATGTATCAAAAGGTGAAGGCTGAAGCAAGATATTTTTTCCCACTCACTTCGATCTAAGCTTTTGATTGATTGACTGATTGATTATTTATTGCTTTCCGCCACACTCAACAATTTTTCAGTTATCTGGTGGCGTCCAGTTTTTGTTGGTGGAGGAGAGAACCCATATACAATGTACCCGGGAAGAGACCACCGACCTTCCTCAAGTAAACTGGCAAACTTTCTCACATAACGCCGTCGCCGAGATTCGAACACGCGCCGACAGAGGTGAGAGGCTTTGTGATTTTTAGCCTGATGCTCTAACCACTCGGCACGGAGCCCCTCTAAGCTTTTGAATAAATTCGTCTTCATAAGAATACCAAAAAACAATCTGATAATAAAAAGCACCATTCGCGCCCATGGTAATTCCAATATTGTTGAAAGAGCCGATCACCAGGGATTACGATAGTGTCAATGAGGAATCCAGCATCTTTTCCCTGTCATCTTCAGAGTATTTTTGCGGAAAATTAAAATGGTGTTTAACAAAGAAATGTTTTGGATGACTGATCACAGTATGTGAATATGAAATTCAGATCTAATAGGTTATTATACCCACCAAATCAGGTCATTATACCCCTGTCATTTTTTTCTGTCAAATGATAAAAATATATTTAAGGTGCATTTTACATTTTTATCAGAAGTTTTATAGAAAATGTTACAGGGGCATGGGCACGATTTAAACTGAAAATTTTCTAATTTTTATTTTTCAATTTTTAATTACTATATTACAAGATCGAATGTAGGAAACCAATCTATTCGGTGATCTAAGTAAGTACACTAGGACACAAAAGCAACAATTACACACACTGCCAGATCCCAGAAACTATCGTCCCTTACTTATTAGATTTTCTTCCACAACATACCTCATACAAACACTTTATGTAGTAGAAGCTCTAAACTCTGATATCCATATACACAAGTGAGAACTTCATCTCTATAATGAATTCTTTCTAAGATTACGTAATACAATGATCTAAATATGAAAAAGAACTTTTATATTGTCAGATGTATAAAAAGTAGAAGAAGAATATTGAAATCACATATTAAACACATCAAAACAAAAGTGCTTACCATCTGTCCTCCTATGTTTTGTAAACCAGAAGTGATAAAAGAAATATATTATCACCTGCATATTGCATTCATATGTCGCAACTAATTCGATATACAAGAGCTTATTTTACGATCAATCAATTTTTAAATCGAGGCAGGCTACTGACAAGCAAGTTGATGTTACAGGGGTTAAAGCAGTCTCGTTTAAAGTCAGCATTTCGCAAATTCTATGGTCGTTACAACGATCTAGTTTGCCAATACAACCTGTCATTGAGTCAAATGCTGTATGATGCGTTTCATATGAATTGCTGGGCCGTTCTTAACACACTGCGTCTGACTACGGATTACTCCGTTAATCTGATCGGAATATAGGGATTATGTGACGGATCGACAGCGGATGCGTACTCCTCCTAGGCACCTGATCCCACCTCTGGTATATCCAGGAATCGGTGTTTGCCCAACTTTCTATTCCATATAGGAGTTATGAAACTGATCGCCGTTCGTCATCTTTGCCTTTTCATATATTACATAAGGAATATGTTTTGGATCCAGCTGACAAAGTTTGTTACAGCATGATCTTTCTTTGTAAGGCTCATTATTATATAATTGTATTTCAAACTTGGCGTTAATTCCACATTTGGTAATTCTACTTATACTCCAAAAGATGAACTTCTTTAAAATTATGTTTCAGTTCTAAACACATTTAATATCCCAGTCAATCGGATAAATGGATACGAGTTACCCTTCCTGCACTGAATTTCTAAATTTCACAAAATCCTTGCAATCATAGATTGCAGGATCCAGTAAATGTTTTACCAAGCCACCATCTTTGCTCCTCAAGAAAAATATCAACTGCTATGAAGGAGAAACTTCAAACGTAATGTGACACGACATATGCCAAAAGTGGTGTAAATCAAATGTGGATTCTAAAAACTTCTAAAGAACCTTTTGTAAATTTGAAAATCACAAAACTTTTCTCAAATCCACAACATCAAAACGTGCAACATCAACATTTTACACGATCATTCCTTAAATTAAAAATTTGACTTTCTGACACTATAGAAAGTTGCTTCTTCAATAAAAAAGGAAAAAGGAAATATTCATATCTTGTGATCAGTCATTCAGAAAATTTACTTTCCTAAACACCACTGTGATTCTACGCACAAGTACTGTGAAGTTGATATTAAGAGATGCTAGAGTTCCTCATTGACAATATCTTCGTAGTCTTTGGTGATCAGGCCTTCTAACACTCTGTTGGAATTTCCATGGGTACAAACTGTGTTCCTCTATTAGCTGACTCGTTCTTATATTCTTACAAGGTAGAATGTATTCAAAAGCTTCTACATGAGAAGAAAAACCCTCTTGCTATGGCCGTCAACTCGATATTTAGATATATCAACGTTTTATCTAATAATTACTTTTATTCACATGTTGATTCGATATATCCCAGTGAATTCGAAATAAAACACCAAAGTCTTCCAAATATGTTTCATAGTTAGAGATTTTTTTGAACATAGATGTTCACGGTTTCTTTATGGAGATCACCTTACCTCAACTGATGGCGCCATATTTATGGGGACCTTATACTAGTATTTTAAATCGCCCCTCGTATTATAAAATTTTATATTCTATTCATAACATAGGAAGGGGTACCTCAAACTAAAAGTGCTTGACACGCATGATGGTGATAGTCAATACGTTCATGATTCGCATCGAAAAGAAAAATGTCTCAAACGAAAAATTACACAGATGATTGTTATGGCCAACATGGCGTCTTTGATATCGTCAAGACGGAAGATCACAACGGTCATGATTCGACATCAGTACGATATCGACTGGAAGGACTGACTATGAATACAAGTACATAATTCGGATGATAGTCAACACAATAACAATTCGATGTCGATACGATAACGGCCGTATCGACAAGACTAAAAACCTTCCATATTAATACGATACCAAATGTACAAACCCTTAGGATTACAGCCCAAGTACAAAACCCAGTATTGTTGAAAAAGTTAATATCGTTTCAGTATTGCCGATATCGTATCTTTGGATGACTTCAGCTTCTCCAACGTCAACTCCCATATTTATGTAGCAATATTCATTATCACCAGTACATTGTTTTTATGTTGAAGTTTACAGGTGTTTCAACAATCTCTTTTAAAATTAGCATTCCGCAAATTTTATGGTCATTGTAACGATTCAATTTACCAATACAACCTGGCATTGGGTAGGCGTGTTTCATACCAATTGTTTGGCCGTTCTTTACATACTTATTTTGACTACAGGATTACTCCGTTCACCCGCCGCCCGCGTGGCGCAGTGGTTAGAGCGTCGGGCTCAAAGATCTGTCGGGGGTTCGAATCCCACTGTGGGATGTGGGTGCCGGTCTTTCGGATGAGACCGTATAAACCGAGGTTCCGTGTCGCAGTAGGTGTGGCACGATAAAGATCCCTCCCTGCTCAAAGGCCCTGAGTGCCGAGCATAGGCCTAAATTTGCAGCCCTGTCACCGGTAATGGTGACAGCCGCCGGATAGCTGAAAAATTGCTCAGGCGGCTATAAACAAACAAACAAACTCCGTTCACCCAATCGAGATAATGGCTCACGGCAGATGTGACCAATCAACAAGGGTGCTTACTCCTCCTCGGCACCTGATCCCGCCTCTGGTATATCAGGGGTACGTGTTTTCCCTTCTTTTAATTTTGTATTCGTTATAGGCGTTGAGATCGATCACTGTTCTTTAATACTTATATTCACTACTTGTTTATTCAATTATTAATTTTACTTAGCTAAAATATACATTCAATGAATTTTGGGGGCCTCCGTGGCCGAGTGGTTAGAGCATCGGGCTCAAAATTACAAAGCCTCTCACCTCTGTCGGCGAGTGTTCGAATCTCGGCCGCGGCGTTATGTGAGCAAGTTTGCCAGGTTACTTGCGGAAGGTCGGTGGTCTCTTCCCGGGTACATTGTATCTGGGTTCTCTCCTCCACCAACAAAAACTGGACGCCACCGGATAACTGAAAAATTGTTGAGTGTGGCGGAAAGCAATAATCAATCAATCAATCAATCAATTAATTAATTTTAATAAAGTAAACATGAAGTTGATTTTGTACATCCAATGGCGCCTTTTAAATTTCTGCTTCCACGTCTCTAGCTTGTTCTTGGACAAATGCTTAACTGTTGCTAAATAGAGAACACAGAGAACATTGCCATTAAATGAAGTACAAAGTTTGCTTTTTCGAACTCCTTGTATTTTTGTTTTAATGTTTCAAGAAAGGATGGAATAAAAAAGACAACTATTTATTTCAAATATTTGTTTATAATTATTCCGATAGTCCATGTTGGCTGACTGTTAATTTGACGTCTAAAATAAAAATAAAAATGTACATAGAATTTGTCTTGCACTTTAGGCGGGTGTCTTTATGCTAGTACATAGACAATAGTGCTAAAATCCTTTGATATTTAGTTCTGTTGAAGATACTTGTATACTTTAATAGTTGTACAGTCATGTTGACCCAAATATAACTTCCCTTTGTCATCCACACAAAGTCCCCAAGGATCCACGACGCCTTCCCTTTCTGCAAGGATAATGGACAAAAACTGCCCATTCATATTAAGTATATGAATGCTTGGGTTTGAATCATGACGATTGCACACGATCACGTGACCAAGTACATCGTTACAAATTCCAGTTGGAAAGAAGTCGGGGTGTTGTGGTTTGCCATCATATGAAAATTGAAGTACCCCTTCCTTATCTACTGCTTTTACCAAGCATGTATCGATATCGGCAGTACAGATATCACCATTAATATTTTCTGATAAATATAATGGTGATACATACAATCTCTTCCCTTCATAATATTCTATCTCTGACAGAAACTGTCCATTTCTAGTGTATCTTGCAAGTCTCGTACGTGAACCTTTCTCTATCAAAACATAAATTCCCAGTAATATGTCTCCCGTTAACTGTGATGCATAGATGCTTAAAATTGTCCATTCTGGTGCTAGCAGAGTTTGTTTATTTCCATCTATCGTAGTTCTGATCACCTGATCGTTTTTGATAAACAGAACATCTCCATCTTTCTCAACTGTATGTGATGCACTTCCCCAGATATCGTCGATGCGGAAACTACGCAAACTGTGACCACTGTGATCGATTTCCATAACGTGCTTTCTGTCACTCAACCAGATTTTTTCAGATGTAACGTGGGCAATATGATTCACATTGTAGACATTCGGAATGGAAATGGGAGACAATTCTTGCGGAAACGGAAGTAAAAGCATTTTCCTAGCAATCTTCTGTAGGGGTTCTGTCCCTAAAAAAGAGACACATGTATATTGATAATCCAAAGATGAGACAACAGTAGCTAAAATAACTACTGGAAAATCTTCTGTACTTAGAAAACAGTGACATACATGAGCAGATCAGCTGATGGAATTGCAATTTCCAGACTGGTGTTTCATCAAAATCATGAGTTAATAGCAGAGCAATATTTACGTATGAGCAAATTTTACGGAACGTACCCATTTCTGGTGGATGTCTTTTTTCACCTTTTCCCTTCACCTTTTCCTCTGACATGCCCTGAAAAAAATGAATGCTAAAAGACTTACGAAAATCTGCTTTCCCAGAATATATCTAAAAGATGTGCACATTACAAATATCAGTACCTTCCAGAACTTGAGAATGTCTTGGATATTCACTGTATGAACAGGTGTACATTCTGAACAATCAAGTTCAGATTTTGCCATATTTTCTTCCAATATAATGTGACTTGGTGGGTTGCCAATGAACGGTTTTCTCACACATCTGTATCCAACTTTAAAGTGCGGCTGATCTATAGGTAATGTTTGTGTAAGATGGAGGAGGATTTGCTGAACATTTTGTTTTATTTTGAAACACAGACACTGATCTAATGTTCTTGGTTTTGTCACAAAAGTTTGAATTTCGATGGAGTAAGGATACTGATTTCCTTTGGAAAAAGTTTTGTTTTCATTTATGCCGATCAGTATCCTAAGAGTGTTGCATTCATTGTGTTCAAGTACAGTTACAGTATGGAATATGCATTCTTTTTCCCTTTTCCAAATTGACCAGTTTAGTTTGTTTATGCATGCAACAATAAGGCGATGAAATACAACAAATGGCAGAAATTCAAACACAAAGCAAAGAGTTGAAGAGACATCGCAGTTTGCTAGAATTTCATCAGAATATTTTTGTTTATTCATACAAGGCACATACCAAAGATTTTGATTCAACTCTGCCAACATACCAAGATGTTTCATATGAGCAATTAAACTTCTTTTGTGCTGTTTCAAGCTACTGTTTCCCCACAAAGCATCGAGCAACTCGTTTGACAACAAACCAAGATCATTCAGTTTATCCTGATCAGCGAAATTTTTCTTTCCAATATGCCTTTCATCCATAATGATACACTGAAATGCATTAACAAGCCACTGCACATCTAATATGATGATATTTTCAATTTCTTTTCGAAAAAGCACCACCCCTGTGTCATGGAAAAATCTTACTGCAGTCAGAAGTTCATCTTCATTATTGATGGGTACATCGTGTGTTTTCTGAACCATCTCCCACAGATTTTTAAATAAAATGATTTTGCTAGTCTCCCCAAGTTTTCTCAGGATGGATTCCAACTTCGACCAAGCCAATGGGACAAATTCACCCCAATGGCTCTGTGATTTTAAAGTAGCTGCTATGCATTTTTTCAATTCTTCCATATTTATGTTGGAGATCTTCTCCATTGAGAAGACTTGCTCTCTGTCTAAATGTTCCATCAGCTTTTCTGGAAGGTGTGAACAGAGCTTGCGAAAATATTTCTCGAGTTCCTAAAAAGTATTCGAAATCAAAATTATTTTTAAAAATGTCTAAATTCGTGAATACTTTTTGGAACAAATGTTCTAGTTAAATTTTCATTTTTCGTCAAGTCATTGATTTTGTTTAATTAATTACAAAAGTTTTCAACATGACACACGGCATTTCAATATTTACTTTTTCCAATGTACACGTATGTGTTTAGAAATGTTTTAATATTTTGTTAAAATTTCGGTAGTATCACTCGTAGCAGTGGGTGTATATAGAATTTAGCACAACCATCCAATGTTTTCCATTATTAATCTTTATGGTCTAATCAGTCTTCAACTATTTGGGTACATATGTTTACATTAAAATAAAAATATCCAAAAAATTATAAGTGATCTGTATGCTTCGATCTATGTTTTGGATTTCTTACACTTTCATTACCTGCTCCTTTTCATCCTTTCCAATGTGCT
The DNA here is from genome assembly GCA_024699665.1 of Ostrea denselamellosa. NCBI lineage: Eukaryota > Metazoa > Mollusca > Bivalvia > Ostreida > Ostreidae > Ostrea > Ostrea denselamellosa. Next base: position 26,038,673 of record JAMZEH010000020.1, read on the forward strand.
CAGAATGCGAGGCAACGACGATAACAGGGGCTGATTCAGAACTGTATGTATGGATTGAACCTAACCAGTATCGAACATAATCTATATTCAAACGAAAAAATAATTACATCATTTACGAAAAAGGTGAAGATAACAGTGATCAATCATAAATCCAATAAAGAATACATATTTGAGATTAGGGCAAACACGGATCCCTAGAAACATCAGACACATTTGTGATGGCGATTCATCAGTACACATATAGTGCATAAATAAAATAAACTTGGGAGAAGGAAGAAGGACTTTGAAATTACAATAATTCACATATAAAATATTGACCTGCATAAGTCCAGTGACTGTAAATGAGATCTGTTCTCTCACACGCCTCCTTAGCAACTGCGTCTAAACATTTGGACATGTCAACAACAAGGATGTAGAAAGCCCGTGGACTGAAGAATATGTGATGACAAGCATAGTATGCGCTCTGACCAGCAAAATCTAAAAGACTAAGCAATTTAAAATTTTCCTTGCTCACAAAGGCAAAACACTTGCTTGAATCAACTTCCGGTAAAGATTTTTGACTCAATTCCTCATGGTCTTGCAGTACTGTCACGGTTTCAGTTGGAGACTCGTGTGAGGTATCAGAAAGTGAACTTGTATCTTTTGTAACTCTGTCCAAAGTAGGTTCAGCTTCAGCAATGGACTCCTTGTTTACATCCATCAATTTTGTTTTCTTCTTTTGTGCTTCATGGGAAGGACTTTCCACTTCTTCATTAACAACACGTGAGTTTTTTCTACTCCTTTCTTCTTGCTGGTCAAGTGTCGTTGGCGTGAGGCTAAGGCATGTTGCATTCCTCTCAGCTTCTTTACACGCTTTTAAATACAAATAAAATGATGAGTTTATTACGCAGTGAAAAACTCATTTAACTGCATGGTTTTTTGTTTTGTTTTTTGATTGTTTGGGGTTTTTTTTTTTTTTTTACATTAAATGCCAGTATTTCAGCTATATTTCAGCAATGAAACAAACAAATTGCGTGAACCAGTTTTAAAGTTTTGGAGTCATTCCTTGGATTGATCTTGACCCTGGACCGCCATCTAGCGTCGGCATCCAGCGAACCAAGAAGCACACTGAGGGTACTCAACCCGTTGATTGCTCCATTCGAGTCACGGACTTAGTTCTTTTAAATAGATACATGCGCATGTAGTGACAGTACTGTTCACAAGCGCTCGACATTATAGGAGAAAGTCACGGCTCTCTCGTATGAGATCCTAGATGACCATGTGCCACAATAGTGCTCACCCGAGTCATAAAGAGCTGTAGTCCTTTACTTTAAGTTTTAACAAATTTGAATGTATTGACTTAGCAACTTGTATCGCAGTAGATCTTAAGAAGATTTTTCCTACATGACAGAGGAGACACCTTTTCCATGTTCAAAAAGGGAGGTGAAAGAAATAGGTCAATGTGCTCCAAAAAGATTTTTCTATAAGAAAGTCAGAAAAGTACCTATTATTGTAGACTCTTTTTCATCAAGCTTGAAGACATGTGTGTGTATTTCTATTCCTTTTGTTGGTTGTGTTTCTAGATCTTTTTCTCTTTTCAATTTTTTAACGAGAGTTGTCTTCCCTGCTTCGGCGCACCCTATCACCATCCCTCTACCGCTGTAAACATGGATACGTCCGTTCTTCATACTATTCACAAACTTTTTTATATTGTCTTCACTCCAAAATAGGATTTCCACGGGTATATTCACTGAATGAAAATAAATTTTATCTAATATTCGAATTCGTTTAAAATTGTTAAGTTGTATATGATATATTGCTATATATCGTCATTGTTTATTTCCAAAAACATGAGAGAAATAAAAAAAGAAAAGAAAAAAGAAACACGTACGCCTCTTCGCAATACCAGGATATAAGGTTTTATTCTTTGGCAAAGGTTGTAAAAGAAAGTCAATTTTTAGATGATCTATTTCAGCTGCCAATTCTCCTGAAAATTTAAGACCATGTAAAGGTGAGGATGACAAACAGTGATCAATCTCATAATTCATACAAAATTAAGAGTTGGGCAAACGTGAAACCCTGGTTATACCAGAGGTGGGATCAGGTGCCTAGTGCTTTGTAATCTTTTTCATTGTTCTGATCTCTTAATCTGAAAGTCTTAAAACTGTTCTCGTGGCCTCAAGCAGCTATGCCTAAATTAATACAAAATAAAAATTATCAAATTTGTGCTTTTCACATAAAATTATTTATGATGCATGACTAAAAGAAATGAATGAATTATAAAACTTTATAATTTAATTTCACTTGTGAAACGCAATTTGATTGGCTTATTTGACATTCTTTATACCGAGCAAAGCAAGACTCTAAAGATAACATGTATGTAAAAGGGAAGAGTCAAAATCGGAAATTTTGTTTGTTTGTTTGTTTTTGTTTTTTGGTTGTTATTGTTGTTGTTTGATTGTTTGTTTGTTCATTAGTTGTTTCAACAGTCATTCGTGTTTTAATTTTGAATACCAAAAATATAAGATTTGGTGTGTAATTTGTAGTTCAAACACTCAATTTGTCAAAAATGAATGGTATAATTATTATAGCAATAGTTTTTCAGCAAATCATTCGATAGAAAAACAGTAATTCGACAAAATAGATGAACGAGTTCATGAATCTCTTTAAATTTTCAGCTGTCTTTTAAATTGCAAACAGACTGGTCGCGGTAGCTGAGTGGTTAGAGCGTTCGCTTCGTAACCGAAAGGTCGTGAGTTCGAGGCCCGCTCGTGCCATGGCCGCGTCAAACCTAAGACGCAAAAATAGGTAGTGATTGCTCCTTCGCCAAACGCTCGGCATTTAGAAGTGAGAATCACGGGTCTTTCGGATATGACCTTTAAAAAAACCTCGGAGATCCCGTGTTACGGTGGGCGTTGGCACGTTAAAGAACCCTCACTGCTACGGCCCTGAGCGCTAATCATAGGTTTAAATTTGTGGTACTTCACTTACAGCTGGTGACGCCTCAATATGAGTGAAAAATTCTCGACGGGACGTAAAACAAACAAAGAATCAATCTATCAATCAATAAATTGCAAACAGGATGTATCGTTTGGTTTGAAAGAAAAACACCGAAGCGTCACAATGCACTGTTTACGTCATTGGCGTAACATTCCCCGCTTTAAATGAATGGGCGGATCAAGTAGTTATCCTCATTTATTCCTTTTTTAACATTCGGATGTAAAATTCTGGGCATTTAGCACCAGGGGAAATTTCATAAATAATATACATTTTCAAGTGAATGTGTGCTTTTATTTCTGATTTACCGTACTTAAATGAATTATGGTTGAAAGTTGGACAACGCTGGCCAATGACTACTTCATGCTTCGCTTGGCCCAACGGTAATACCGTATATACATATTATCGTACAAACCAAACAATCGCAACTTCTCGTGTGTTTCCGGCAAGCTCGTGAAAGGATCCTCGAATGTATTACAATCACAGGAAGTATACGAAATTTGTACAACATGGATGCTTGAACGAACAATCACTAATTAGTGATAATTAACATGTTTTTAGACTTGCATTGGAAAAATCTTATCGTTTCTAGCAAATAATATAGAAATATTTTTATAGTCGTATATTGATTTGATATAAAAAATGGAGTTTATCATGCGTTGTCTTTCCGCTTGCGATTGATAAACAAAGAACTTGCCATTAAATCGCGCCATATGACTTCGTAAGAATTGTGTTTCAATGCATTGGCTTACTTCGTTTCAATTTTGTTACTCGGAACTTCTCGCGTGGCTTGTATGTCACACAGTGTAGTGCTGCTAAACTCATCGGAATCATCCGAAGATTGTCAATTGTCAATTTTGTTGCTTACAACAATACAGTCTCAGAGTTCCGTGCGCTATTCTGGTACCAAACTGGTACCCTGTAGGCCTCGCTTCTCTCGAGTGTAGTGCCAATCAAGCAACAACAATCAAACAAAAACCCACCATCATTATTTCTTTATAATTGTTGATCAAATTACATCAAATTCGTTTTCCTAAATTAAATTACAAGGAATGAAAGTAATTTCTACTCCTTTTATATGATTTAAGGAGTAAGTTGCGAAAGTTGACACTTCTTCAAGTATTATAATGAGTAAACTGTCCCATCTTACTTTTTACTGTATAAAGGGGTAAAAGTTACTTTCATTCCTCAAATAAATGTTATTTGTGAAATTAGATTATTAGATCGAAATCACTTTGCTTGTGGTAGTGATATTGGATATGGGAATATGTAATTTAGATAGAACATACCATGTCCTAGATCCAGTAGAGGGTTGTCTTCACCATGATTTGGTACAATATCTATGTATATCAAATTTACATAAATACACAAATATATACTCCAGATTCAGAAAGGTAAAGAGACCGTGAAATAATATTAATTCTTTTTTTGTGATTTGAAATAAACTGTAAACGAACTTTTTTCTTTGGGGTTACATACGTCTTAGATGTACTTCAAGTTCACTGGGAAAAATTTCTGCGCGCAGTTTTTGATCGCGTACATAGTATATATGATTCCCAAAATGACCAGACCACACATTGCAACATAAATTGTGGGAACAACACGACATTATAAGATGGGATCTAAAAATAATCCCACAAGATTTACATATAATAATTATTTTTAACAAAATAAACCTTTTTCCCGCTGTCGTCTCTTCCACAGAAGATAAATGAAGAGTACTCCTATACATATTACCACCACAGCTACAACACCTACAACACTTGCTATCACAGTGTCAGTTTCATCGTTCTTTGCGTTGGGTGGATTCGGATGAGTTTCATTATATGACGCAGTGACGGTGTAACTATCGTCAGCTGTGCTGCAAAAAGAGAATACTAAGCACAATAATCCATAAATCATACTTACAAGATGTAAAGGAAATTAAAGAAGAGAGAATACTCCACTTTTATTGAAGTCGCCGAAGAAGTCGGTCCCTGATTTTCAATATATCTTGAACAGATCTCTATCTATCTATCTATCTATTTATCTATCTATCTATCTATCCTCGTTTTATCTTTAATCTCGCTAGGTAGAAAACAGTCATAATACATGTTTTATTGTAATATTATACATACAAAACAACAAAAACATTACCTGCATATACATTTCTTACCTTGTAGTCGTTTTGCAAGAAGACTCTGCTAAGTAACACCGTTTTATAGGGTCAATTTCCAAACATCTTGGATCTAACAAATTGAGAAAATAATGACTTCAAAACAGACACATGAAATATCAAATAAATGTCATTTATATTTTAAGCTTTATTTTCGCTGCAATATGATTTCGCTATTTTCGATAGAGGCCACACCCGTGAAATTAAAACTGTAGTGAACATAACACAGATATAACATTTATACAGAACTGACAAAAGTTGTGAGAATTAAAAGATGGTGACTATGGCATTTGACAAGAAGCGTGAAAGTAAACAAGATCAATTTAAAAACGGTAAAATAATGCAAAAGGATTGTAATTAATTTATATGTTTATTAACAGTGTGCTATTTGACATGACCTTTGACTGCTGCGATTTTTACGTATAATATTTGTTTGACATAATTCAAAAACAAGCAAATCAGGTAACAACAGAAAATGAAATAGTTAAATCAGGTAACAACAGAAAATAAAATAGTTAAATCAGGTAACAACAGAAAATAAAATAGTTAAATCAGGTAACAACAGAAAATAAAATAGTTAAATCAGGTAACAACAGAAAAAAATATAGTTAAATGGGTTTCGAGTTTATGGTCATTTATTCAAAATAATGAGAAAAATATTAAAAATATATTGAAGTAACGAAATTAAATTTACCAGACAAGGTGCACAGATATACCAACGATTACTTACAGTTATAACTTTCGTCACTGAAATAGTCACTGCTTGGACAACCATCATCAAATTTATCACACTTGTAGTTATTCAAAATGTGTTTGGACGGTACTAGAACCATGCAGTTGTCTGAAACAGGAATACATGCACTTGAACATTTTAAAGAGAACTAAGAAGCAAATTCAGTGGATTTACGTCCCCCGCTTCCAGTCGTTGCATGTGGCTCATTCATTGTGACCTGAGCTATTCGTACCTTGGCCGCTCCGAACCTACGACGTAAAAAGGGGTAGTTAATTTTTTTTCGCAAAGCGCTCGGCATTTAGAAGGAGTCGCAGATAATCCCATTTTATGAAAGGCGTTGGCACGTTAAAAAACCCTCACTGTTACGGCCCTGACCACTAAGCATAGGTCTAAATTTGTGGTACTTCACCTGCAACTGGTGACGTCTCCATATGAGTGAAAAATTATCGAAGGGAACGTAAACAAAAGTAAAAACTAAACGTTTACCGCTAGAGTTATATCAGGTTTATTTGATTCTGCTCTGAAAAGAACGATACGATTTTACGAAGACAATCAAGCAAGTTTCTACTAAATATCACATATTGGATATTTCGTCCAGTGATTGTTTGTTACTTTATGTAAATCAATGACATTGAATCTTCAAAGTGATGGGATTCAACTTTTCATGACAGACTTTTCAAGTGAATTTTTTTTATTATAATTTCAATATTTTTATTACCCCAGTATATTTATGTGTGTCCTTATAGCCGAGGTTGGGGGCCTTGGGATCTATAAGGTAATTCAACATGATAATACATTAATGTGACATGGGTTTATTATTATTTTTATACATTCATCTTTCAGACACCATTCACCTTGTTGCATGTATATGGATATCATAATCTACTATAGTAATTCAAAATCATTGCTCTATAATATCAAAGGCCGTAGAGATAATAATTTAATGTATCATTATTGATTTTATTGCAAGATATAAAACAGTATTTATAACATCATCCGGAAACGATTTTTCACCATACGTGACCCAGTAATTTCAAACTGTGGACCTAATAAGTAATATGGGAATCATTCATAGATCATGGAGACTTTTTCACGGATGATTCATTGATAAAACTCCAATGGCTATTGAGATATCACAATCATTGAGATATCCAGCAATGGTTATGGAGATATCACCCAACAATGGCTACTGAGATATAGTTACTGAAATATCATCCAGCAATGGTTTGAGATATCCAACAGTGGTTATTGAGATATCATTCAGCAATGGCTATTGAGATATCCAGCAATGTTTATTGAGATATCACCCAGCAGTGGTTACTGAGATATCCAGTAGTGGTTATTGAGATATCATTTAGCTATGGCTATTGAGATATCCAGCAATGTTTATTGAGATATCACCCAGCAATGGCTACTGAGATATCCAGTAGTGGTTATTGAGATATCATTCATCAATGGTTATCATCCGGAAAGCAGGCATTGATGAACAGAAATCTACAGCCCCAATTAATATTTCTCACTTTCACTAAAGCGGGTGACTGAAAGGCACTATTTAGATTTTCATTCGTGAATCTTCTCATAATATTTTTGTCTGACTTGACAAGAATTTTAATACACCCAGCATATCACGACTGAGGACATTTCAACATTGTGTATGAAACTCTCTAAACAGATAATACAATTTTACATGTAAATATACCTCTTTGAACTCGAGGCCTTGTGTCACTGTAACAAAATTCCAGCAATTTCGTCAATTCATTGTTGGGCAGACAGTGATACTTGTTCACCGGGTTGATGTCGTCATCTGTACAGTTTAGTCTGTCGGAAGCTCTCTGCCATTCCGTTTTATTTTGTGGACACTCCAGCACTTGGTAAAAGTTTAATACGGTTGTCTAAAGCACAAGAAATACATAATCAGGAATCATTAGCAATTTCAATATATTCTGTGCACCCTTAATTAGTTTTGAATTTTATATCTAATACATGGTTAATGTACTGTGACTATATATTGTACGACACCCATCACTATCAGCTTTGTTTCACCTGCGCCAATTGGTAGCAGTGAGCGCGGGTACTTTAAATACCTAAATATACGCGTGGAATTCATTATCGCGTGCTTTAGCAAGATAAAACTTACTCGATTATATTTGTAAGAGGGCGAGTCAATATGTAACCAGCCTAACTCATTTCCGGTTGAGATCCACCTCTTCGATGTATTTGCCCTTTAGTGTGATGCATTTAGACCAACGGTGTACAAGTGTCATCAGTCCAAACTGAAAAAGTCAGGGTCCTTTCCATTGACCCACTGCTCGACTGTCGTCACGACTTCTTTATCAGGCCGGAAATGACGTCCATGGATATCCTTTTTCCATTTTGGGAATAGGAAGAAGTCGCTAGGAGCTAGGTCAGGCGAACAGGCAGAATATGGTATTAATTCATACCCGTTTCGCTCTACAGCATCCACTGCAACTTTACAATCATGGACTTTCGCGTTGTCCTGTTGCAGCAAAACACCTTTAGTGAGTTTTTCGGCGTTTTTTACGGATGGTGGTTCTCAGCTGGTCTAGCAAGTTTGCATAGTACATTCCAGTTATTGTACTTCTGTTCGGTAAAATGTTCAAAATAATAACGCCTTTTGCGTCCCAAAATACTGTGGTCATTACCTTGCCAGCAGATGGTCGCGTCTTGAACTTCTTTGGCCTCGGGGATTCCGGTCCTACCCACTGACGACTCTGAGCTTTATTCTCTAGCTCATAATAATGAACCCAAATCTCATCTACAGTCGCCAGGCGCAAAAGAAAATCATCTTTTGGCCTAAAACGCTTCAACAAGGCGCTGTATACTGATGCTCTGGTTGCCATTTGTTCATCGCCAAGGGATTTGGGGACCCAACGCGCTGTTAGCTTGGCATACCTAAACGATCATGCATGATTGTTGAAACACCACCATGTGAAATGTCTAATGCCTGCGCTACTTCTTCCATCTGAATTCGCCTACCAGAGTATATCAGATCCCGAACTTTGTTACACATTCTTTATCGATGGCATCTAGTGGGCATCCAGACCTGGCTTCATCTTCTAAAGACGTTCTACCGCGTTTGAATTCCTCTACCCAGAATTTAACCTGAGCATAAGATGGTGCTGAAGACCCATAAATAACGGCTAATTCGCCGTGTATTCCCTTGCCAGTTTTACCTTTTAAATACAAGTACCGAATTAAAGCACGGAACTCAACTTTAGATGAAGAGCATGCCTTTGCATCACAAGCCATTTTTGATATTCAATATCTTACTAAAGAATGACTCGATACGCGTGCAATTTTGTACCGCGTATAAAACATGTATTGAAACAAGGCATGAAAATCGTGACCGTCTCTGTCGATCGGAAATGTGATAGGCTGGTTACTAATTGACTCGCCCTTGTATATTGTTGAAATATATGTAAACTCTCTTGATCAGCAGTCCACTCGACAATTCATGTTCTCGTGTTTTGACATGTACGGATTATTTCGCCATATTAAGTGCTTGCATAAAATAAATAATATACAGTATAGAAATCGCTAAAATCAATCCGTCCGTTTTTCCACAAGAACACTTATTACATTTGTTAACAAGCCTTTTACATTTGTTAACTAGCATTCTGATTGTGTTGCGGGAAATACAAAGCCCCACACCGATAGGATAAATCAATCAAAAGTAGGTTAAGCGTAACGAAACGAAACTTGATCTGTAACTGTAGAAGACAAGGCCATGAATAAAATTTCCGCTGAATATCTTCATCCAATGCAGAGAAAAGTCCGAAAACCCTCAAGAGGAATGGCCGAGAGTAAACTATAGTCCCCTTCGACAAAGCCGGTAGGGGACTAATAAAAGGATATAGGGATTTCAACTTTCGTAATCCTCTTTTCAAAGTTTGGACATTTGTAGTGATCATTGAAATGGAACATGACCGAGCATTCTGTTCACATCTGGGTGTCCACAGATTTTCTCCTTCTCCAGCATTACACGAAGAATTTGAATGGAAGCCCTCCTTACTATAGACACTGTGTGAACGCATACATTTCTGAAACCGTTTATTTCTATACGAACGATAACCACATGGAAAAAAATTCTTTTTTAAACATAAGTCAGTGTCATGTCTAGAAGGATTATTATTATTATTTATTGCTTTCCGCCACACTCAACAATTTTTCAGTTATCTGGTGGCGTCCAGTTTTTGTTGGTGGGGGAGAGAACCGAGATACAATGTACCTGGGTAGAGACCACCGACCTTCCGCAACTAAACTGGCAAACTTGCTCACATAACGCCGCGGCCGAGATTCGAACACGCGCCGACAGAGGTGAGAGGCTTTGTGATTTTGAGCCCGATGCTGTAATCACTCGGCCACGGAGGCCCCATGTCTAGAAGGATAACTCCTGATCAAATAGAGAATCAGAATTTCTAAATTCTAAACATACATATCACAGGTTACTGCATCTTTACAGTGGCGAGTTTGAAAATATTATGAGAATGAATGGTTGGTAAAAGTTGAATACTTCCAAAGTTACAGCTGCATAAAGATATCAAAACAAATTTTAGCACTCAGGCTGAAAATTATTTTTCGATGAATGTCTATAACTGCACAAATTAATGCTCTCTATTACCAATTAGAAAAGAAACACCCTGCAATATACAAGATAAATACCACTTCCTGCTACACTGTACAATATACTCAAATCTTAGAATACGGGGCGGGCCTCCATGGTCAGTGGTTATAGCATCACGCTTAAAATCACAAGGCCTCTCACCTCTAGTTGCTGTGGGTTCGATTTTCGCTCGCGCCGATATATGAGAAAGTTTGCCAGTTTACTTTCGGAAGTTTGGTGGTCTTTTCCCGGGTACATTGTATCTGGGTTCTCTCCTCCACCAATAAAAAACTGAACGACACCAGATAACTGAAACGATTGTTGAGTTTGGCGGAAAACAACAGTCAATCAATCAATCAATCAAATCTTAGAACTGAATTGATTATTAACACTGGTTGTAACCCACACTATTTATGTTAAATTTAGATCGTATTATTTTTGTAATAGCGAATTTTCAAGGAACAACTGCTAAATTTACATGTATACATTGAGCTTATGTACGGACAATCCTTATGAAAAAAACGATAACGAATAGCAATCAACCTCATATATACTATAAAAGATACAGAATTAAGAGAATGGCAAACACGGACCCCTAGACATAAGACAGGTGGGATCAGGTGTCTAGGAGGAGTAAGCATCCCCTGTTCACCGGTCACACCCACCGTGAGCCATATATTTTGATCATGTAAACGGACTTACGAGTAATCCGTTGTCAAAATCAGTATGTAAAGAACGGTCTAACATTTAATATAGAAAATGGTTTGCGTAATGATTTGTGTTGTTGATTTTTCTTTTTTTCTTTTTTTTTTTTGGTTGGGGGGGTAGTTGGTTGAGTATTATTGTTTCACAGTGACATTTACATGTAGGTCCGATGGACTGGGTGTTTAACAATGATTAAACTTAGATCACTGATAGCAAACACATTTGAAATATTCACTTCCTTGTTGACCGGTTTGAAAAAAAATGATTCATCCAATTTCCATGTAGAGCAACTTAGTTATGTTTGTCATGTTAATGATCTGAGGTTTTATTCAGTAATTCGGTTTTTTATCAAATAGTTTGGTTTTTTATCCACTAATTTAGTTTTTCATTGAGAAATTTCAAATTTGCAAAATTTGGTTTAACTTCATGGGCTTCCGTAGTAAAACGAAAGTACAAATTCTCAATATGTAGAGCTCGGTGGTCCTTTTTGTCATGGTATGGCGTTTGAGGGTATCTTACTCTGAAGACTGTCAGCACGTGGACCCCATAACCTTCTTTACATGGGAAGGGAGATAGGGACATCACGTACACAGTTGTCGTTATGTAACACATTGCACACACACACACACACACACACTTTAAAATGCAGTCTGTTTTAAATCGATATGGTGTTCCTAAAGTAGATGCCAAATCGATTTTTAAAATAAACAACGATCTTATTGTCGCAAAGCTTTATGAACGATGCAGTCCACATGAATGGTGACTTTATACTTACTGAGTCCGCTAGGTAAATTTCGATCATTAGAAAAATGAAGACACACGAGACATACTCTATTATCCTGTGTACATTTACTGACGCCATTTCAAAAGCAGGTCACCTACATACTGTTCATTATCAAGAGGTTTCCCTCTTGCGTAAAGAAGATACGTTGGCGTGTTGAATCCTCTCCGGTGTGTGTTGATTATACAGTATGCTAATGGGCATGCGCCGCGATAAAATAAATTGTAAAAAAAAAATTGCAAACGTTTTATATTTATAAGGAACGAAGCTGGTGTTTAAGGTTTAGATCGTAGTGTTTTTCAGTTCTGCATTATCGTAAATCAAGATCAGTCATATCATTATAGGTTTTCTATATACCGAAGGGCGGTCATTGTAAATTAGGTAACAAACAAACAAGCGTCAAATTCGGCTCCAACTACTTGGTAACTCTCGAACAGTGATCAATCTCATAAATACAAAAAAGAATACAAAATTGAGAGTAAGACAAACATCCCCTGATAACTACCAAAGCTATGAAATGCAAACATTTAAAAAACCTTCGTGTTTTTATATATCGAAGCTTATTTTTTTCCTGTATTAGTCGTCCACTATAATTCATTCCGGCAGGCTAAGGGTATTGTTCACACTTTAGATAATATTCCATTGTATTAAGTACCTTTCGTCTCTTAAGAAATATAAATACTGATATATAAAATGTATTTAATTGTTTAAAACATAGCTACATCAATTTTTAGAGTAATGTATGACTATAGAAAAAATGAATAAAACAAAGAGCACAACAAAGAGAAAGTAAATACTACAAATTGATTACTTAAAATAAAACCATAAAGTTCAATTAGTTCATTCAATGCGGAAATGAATAAGACAAGTTCATATACACCAGGCACCAAAAGGTGGTAGGAGACAGTTTTCTTGCTCCTGAAGCATGTGGGTAGGGGGGTATAAATCAGAGTCAGATTATGACAGATTAAAGAAAAATCATATTTCCCTTTTACGTCAATACTTACATTTCAGATTGGTATAGTTAATAAATTATAACACTAAATTACATCTATTCCGTACATACTGGTGCTGGTGCTCAAAGCAGGTGCCCTTTTTTCGCTTTGATTTTCTCTCATTTGGGTGAATTCCGCACCACCCATTCCCATCAGAGTATCGTAAGAGAGGGGATTTAGACACTGTGCACAATTAAGAACCATGTTTGCTCTTTTAAAGATTCTACCTTTCATTTGGGGCTATCCACAATCCCTCTCAGCTAAAGACCTTTTCTTGGACCATATAGGCTTCCATCTGAATTTCTGCAGCAATTGACCACGTGTCTTAGTTTCGTATTTCCATCCATCTATATCCTAGGAATCATGGCGACCCGACACCTACATGTTGCATACATTTTTTTTACTCCTCTACAATGACATGTATCCTAATATAATTTAACACATATTTACACACGTGCAATATCATTTCAAACAGGGAACTCTTCTACGTAAATTGATCGTTGACCTTCAGGACTGGTATTGGTTTCAGTCTTTACAAAAAGCCTATTGATTTCCGTTACGGTTGATGACTTTAGGCCACATGCGTGTATTTATTATTTATTTCTCATGCATCGCGTTAGTTCTAGTCAATACACGTAACTTGTAGAGGCAGAAGAAACCAATTTACAGGCGTTATCTGAGCAGTGTGAATTGTGGACGCATTTTTAGTTCCTTATCTTGAAATTTCATTCGTATCTCTTAATTTACTTTTAACAATGCAATTATTTCATATGCGTTTACTCATAATTCATTTCTTTGGAAATGATATTTTAAAAAGTCATTGGCGTAAGAAATACATATTATGAACATGAAATTCTAGAAATTAACTGTCGTTGCTGAATTGTAGCTCTACAGCTTAAAAACCCGATCAGGTTATAGAGTATTTACAGATACATCCTTTGTATGAGAGTTCTTACTTGATGATGCCTGGATAATGGAAGCGGGACCTTAACTGACCCAACCCCACTCGTGTCTAATCTGTAAACCTTCCTCTAGCATTTTTGGCATGAAATATCGCCAATGCATACAGTTTTTCTGAGGAATGAACTGCACCTTCTCTGCGCCATCTCTCCCCCAAAAGTACCATTTCCCATTGATGTTCTTGAAAGGAAATCGCAGCAATATTTGCTCGGCATGATGTTTTCCTGACACTTGTATCGAGTGACACAGAGTGAATGATTCTTGTCCTCGAATAAAGTGTGCTTACACTGAGGTATAGTTCCGGTTGATAGTTTTTAGTTACAGAGAATTTATGATCTGCATTCTCATAAATGTCTTTTATATGAAGAGCAAACATGCATTTAAGGAAGAAAATTGAAGTGAAATACACAAGCCTGTATACAAAAAAAAAAATTAAAATTAAAATGGTGTTTATACAGGCGAAAATTTTAAAACAGTAAAACTGCCAACAAGTGGATTCGAACCATGACACTAAAACATTGATTGTGAGGGTCTGCGATCTAACCATCTGAGGAATACAAACGGCATAAATATGAACCACGATGATAGAAATAGGTTATCACATTTTTTGTAGGTTTGTTTTGTAAATTTCGACCCAAGGGCAGGGGTTTCCCCCAAAAAATCCTATTTTAAATTATTCCTTAAATCAAAACCTATCAAAATACCATTAGTTTTATTTTGAGCAGCCCTGCTCTGAAGGACTTCTAAGCCAAAATTCATGCCAAAATAGGCGTTTTCACGGATAAAATGCTGTTTTAGCCAACTTTGAATGTTAATTTAAAAATTGTTAATACGAAATTTTAGGTTCAAATGCAAATTTGAAAAATTTAGAAATATATTTGGAAAAAAAAATAACAAATGGACATTGATTTTTAAAAATGATTTTTCCGGGAAATCGTTCTCTCCTATCGGTCAATTCTTTTGATATTCCGAATTCATCGTTTGTAGCACTTCACCTACAACTGGGTATGGGTGAAAAATTCTCGACGGGACAAACAAATAATCAATCAATATGTAAAATCTACAATTCAATTTAATGAAATAATCAAATGATAATGATGAGTTTGGATATATATTTATAATTATGTTAATAAATTTCACAATGTAGGCCCGCAGTGAATCACGGTAGGCTTACTAAAACTTCAACATACAATAACCCGCCTCCTGGCCGTCGATAATAGGTATATGTATTGTCATCATATCGTTCATTCTTCAGTCTACAAGGCATTGAAGACATACAAAGAAAGAAAAGAGAACTGAACAAAAGACCCACATGTTTTATCGATTGCCTGAGTATTACTTGTAGGTATTACTACGCCCAAGGGCTACAAAATTTATAATATTTTCAGCATATTGACTCCGCCCTTAACTTAAACTTCTGAACAAGAATTTAGCTTTTATACAGTATCAGCAAAATTATAAATGATAAGGACATTTAATTACTACGACCATTTTGCCCCCACCCTGGTACCAAACAAAACCCCTACCCCTGGGATCAGAAATCTATAATGTTGGCAAAGGGCTACCTGCTCCTTTTAAATACCCATTTAATTTCAATTTGTCAGTAACATTAAAGATGTCATTCAATGGTTTTACCCATACACACTGTGTATGTCAAATTTGGTCCCGCCCTGGAGTCAGAACCTCTCCTAGTCACTGATTATATTTAATAGTGCCCTTGTTGTATGTTTGTGGGGTGGGTGGTGTGAGTTCATAAGCAAAGACGTAACAAAGTATATAAATATCAGCCCTCGACTTCTTTAGGTAAGGATCAGGATGTCTGTAACATATCAGCAATTCTTAATCAAATATTTCAACGAACCAAAACATAAATAGATATACTGAGAATGCACGTGCAATCAACGCGTGTACGTTATCGTGATTTCCCCAGGTAAATTACAGACTTCTCAACAGCTTCACTTCATAAAGAAACGTTTTACTTTGCCGTTGCAAGTGCATAAATCCCAAGGGATAATGATTTATTCATTTAAAAAAAAAAAAACAGAATTAAAATGAGTTTAAATTACTAGTACAAGTCATTTCCTGCAAATAATGACAATTTTATGCATTTATTTCCAAGTTTATAACAATTCTAATCGTTCCCGTAATTTTCGCTTCTTCCTGGACAAAAAAATTCATTATTCAATATATACAGATACTTTGTTTCATCTATACGTGTACATTTTATTAAATGCATTCATGTACTTTAAAATATGAATGCAAAATTTGACTGTATAATATCTTTAATCCACATTTATTTAAAGGAATTTTACAAAAGGTAATATTTACTAGGTTTGTTACATACAAGTGTAAATCAAATATAATGCGTTAATTTCGATTTTTTTTTAAAATTTAACTCAACTAATTTTCACTTTATATAATTCGTATTTTAGAACAAATAAACAGCATGCAATTACCACGGTTCTATTATTTAAACCCCCGTATTGAGCCCCTATAGGTAACGCTTACCTGTCATCACGCGAGAATGTAAACAGAACATGTTGACGTTGTCCATAAATTAGGTAGTCGTAACACCACGCTCGATCTACAGTAGAATTACTCAAACAGAGGTAAGAGTCTTAAAGCTTAAATCAAAGCCATTCCTCATCGACATACTCGGAATTGCGAGGGTCTTCCACGCGTGTAGTTCGTATAGTATATGTCGAATGTAAACATGACAATTTTACCCTTGGTTTTCTAGCAGGATTGTACAAGAAAACTGTAAAGTAGTTGGATATCGACAGTCATACGTGTGCATTAATTTTGTAAGTAAATGACATATCAAACAAGATACGTTTGTATATGTAAATGCGTTGCAAAATTTACAGCGTCGGTACAGGTAGTACAGTAATCAATGGCATGCAAGTTGTTTATCTCGGTCGAGGAATTCCATTTATCATTGTCTTCTTTTTTTTTATCTAACTTTTCTAAACTGAAACAAGGTACATTCCATTCGTGTATTTTGCAGGGGGAAAATCAGTTTATGTTACGGAAGAGGAGAATTGTCATAATTATTACAGGAATTCTATGTTGTGGTGGTGTTTTCTTATCAACAAAACATTACCTGGGACACAGCGAGGACGAAGAATATGACAGAAGCACAGTTAAAATCAGAAAGAGACGAGACCACATAGATACAGCGATCCACGACTCGTTCTATATTCACCAGTTCGATCGTATTGTACAGAACAATACCGATTCCATTAACGTACACCAAAATAATGTGAATATCTTTCAGAGCCAGAAGCTGAAAAATCCACCATGCGTCCCTTTCCAAACGTGGGGAGGGACGATAAAAATATGTACGCACGACCCCAAACAAGACACCATGATCTCGGCTTTTGTCCATAAATTTGCGACATGGGAACAGAATTTTCTTAACGCTACCGGGGATATTTTGATCAAGAATCCGGAAATGACGTTCGTTGATCTGGGTTGTAATATTGGAGTGTATACGCTTTTTGCAGCCAAACTAGGAATTCCGGTAGTGTCCGTGGATATTTTCTATAAAAACCTTGCGCTTTTGACGGAATCCATAGAAATTAACTCCTTAGAAGACAAAGTCACGTTAGTACTTAACGCCATTTCTGATAAACGTCAAAACGTTACGCTGGAAGTTGTAGAGAATAACATAGGTGGCTCGTATGTAAAACCATTAAAACACGACAAAGTGCCACGACAGAAGATTGTTGGGTCTATTTTAATGGATGATTTAATTCCCCTTATCAAAACCAAAAATGTTTTTGTGAAAATGGACATAGAAGGAACAGAACTCCGAGCGCTAAAAGCTGCAAAGCGTTTCTTCCAAACCCTGAACATCAAATGCATTTTGATGGAATGGGTTTTACACAAGAATAACCCCAGTGCAAAGGAAATTATAAAAATTATGATTGACAATGGGTTGATGCCATACTGGGATCACCAGCAGTTGTTTCCCTTGAAAGTGAACGGTTATATCTACTGGCCGGAAAATGTGTTCTGGATAAAGAGATGATCTGACCAGTGCCATGATAATATACATAGTCGACAAATCGTTCAAATTTATATACATGGTCAGCAGTTCATATTTCTGATTGAATGATGTATGATTTTCTACGTCTTTTTCAAAAAGATTTATAACTAGTAGTTTTAATGATATACATTATGAATATTTATATTTTATAAATGGATGTCTGCCTTTATACACCACAAATTATATTTACAATAAACCGGTCAAACATATAATTTTTCATTTTAGACTTAACTAGACATGAAGATTTACAGATTCTACATCGTAGTATACATTTAGATCTATAACCGCGTAGTCTAAGTCATCAAGATTGACCATGGAATCCAAGGGAAATTGGGGTGTTGGACAACAAGCAAATATTTTTTTTGACGGGACCTCCTTGGCCGAGGGGTTAGAGCATTGCGCTCAAAATCACTTTCGGAAGGTCGGTGATCTCTTCCCGGGTACACTGTATCTGGGTCTCTCCTCCACCTACAAAAACTGGACGCCACCAGATAACTGAAAAATTGTTGAGTGTGGCAAAAAACAATAAACAATCAATCAATCAACCAAACATTTTTTAAAATTAAGATTAAAAATATAGTATAAAACATTCTTTAAAACACCTTTATTTTTGGTCAGGTACCTCTTGAACCATTTTAATTTAATGTAAAAAAATGAAAGACGGTAAGTAAATCATGATTAAATCACTATCATCATAATTACTAATGAGAGTACTCCAATGTCTTCTAACCTTTTCTGTCTTATATCCCCCCCCCCCCCCCAATAAATCTGAAAAAATACTATATTTCCAAATATCCTTTAAAGAGTTTGACAAGACAGAAAATGGGTGTATTAACTTTGGAAGTGCTAAAGTTTGAATAATTGAGATTTTTCCTATGTGGATTAATAATTACACGTTATCATATCTTCAAGAGTTTTGGTGAATTGTATTCCAAGAAGTTTAAAACTTGAGGTTTGAAAGTTTTTACCCCAGGATATTTCCATATCTCTGCTGAACGGGTTCTACTGCCAACCCAACTTGTGATCTGCTGAAAAGGTGATTGCAACAGTATTTTGGGACGCAAAAGGCGTTATTATGTTGGATTTTTTTTACCCAAGAGGAGTACAATAACTGGAATGTAGTATGCAAACTTGCTAGACCAGCCGAGAACGGCCATCCGTGAAAAACGCCGAGACGAGTCTCTAAAGATGTTTTGCTGCAACAGGACAACGCAAGAGTCCATACTTGCAAAGTTCCAGTGGATGAGAGCGAAACGGGTATGAATTAATACCACATCCTGCGTATTCGCCCGACTTAGCTACTAGCGAGTTCTTCCTATTCCCAAACTTGAAAAAGGATATCCGAGGACGCCAGTTTCGGTCTGACGAAGAAGTCGTGACAGCAGTTGAGGAGTGGCTCAATGGAAAGGACCCTGACTTTTTCAGTTCTGGGCTGATGGCACTTGAACACCGTTGGTCTAAGTGCATCACACTAGAGGGCAGTTACATCGCAAAAGAATACATGAATCTCAACCATATCTAAATATGGTTTATTTACATTTGCAAATTACATAGTTAACTGTCTACTTTGTATTTCAATACACAAAACAAACAGATACTAAGAACCCCGAGGAACCCTTAGGTACCTCAAGGAATCACAAGGATACCCTATTTACAACCCATTCAATTTGTTGTCACTCATGAAAATTCTAAAGACCGACAAGAGCACCCCACTATTCTCCAAAGGGCATATGATATGTCCAAGGAGAAGACTACATAAGTTATGGAGATGATGTATGAAAATGACTCTTTCAAGGCCCCAGGAAACTCAAAACAAATTCGGAACAAAAATACAGAGAAACTACAATATATGCACCAATGAAACCTGTGAATGTGGCAGAAGAAATCTACCAAGTCTTGTGCTCACTTCAGACATCCGACTTCACCCAGCAATTATTTTTTTTTTTACAAATATTGATTGATTGTTTGTTTGTTTTACGTCCCGTCGAGAATTTTTCACTCATATTGAGACGTCACCAGCTGTAGGTGAAGTACCACAAATTTAGACCTATGCTTAGCGCTCAGGGCCGTAGCAGTGAGGGTTCTTTAACATGCTAACGCCTACCGTGACACGGGACCTCCGTTTTTAAGGTCATATCCGAAAGACCCGTGATTGTCACTTCTAAATGCCGAGCGTTTGGCGAAGGAGCAATCACTACCTATTTTTCGTCTTAGGTTTGACGCGGCCGTGGCACGAGCTGGACTTGAACTCACGACCTCCCGGTTACGAAGCGAACGATCTAACCACTGAGCTAAAGAGACCCATCACAACCCTATACAAGACGGAGCAAATCAAAGACACGAAGGTCAACTGCATTGGTGAAGGCGGGAGCATTATTGGCATAGAAAAGATCTTCAGCCTGGGATCCCGTTTCTTTTCAGCACTGACTTATAAATAAAAGGCAGTGATTCAAAGAGAGACACGTGACCATCCAATTCTATTAGGTTCAATGATGCTACATTATGACAGTGACTACGAAACATACTTTACATTCCTTTCGCACATCAAACAGAAGACAGGGGACACAAACATCATCGTCGGATGCGACAAAATAAAATTGCTAAATTAATACACATTACATTCCCTACTGCCACCCACTTCTTATGTACCAAACATATGAAAGACAACATTAACAACAAAGTTGGATGCTACCAAGAAAAAAATAGTATAGACAATATTTGGACCACATGGTATAGCCAATCACAGCGATGATTCCAAAACCCTCGAGCCCCGTGGAGATCCGGGTTGTTAAAATAGATCCTCAGTATCCCTTGCTTGTCGTAAGAGGCGACTAAATAGGGTGGTCCTACGGTGAGACCACAAAAACGGAGGCCCCGTGTCACAGCAGGTATGGCACAATAAAGATCCCTCCCTGCTCAAAGGCCCTGAGCGCCGAGCATAGGCCTATATTTTGCAGTCCTTCACCAGCAATGGTGACGTGTCCATATGAGTGAATATTGTCGAACGGGACGTTAAACAATATATAATCATTCAATCAATCCATAACCCTCGACACAAATTTCCACAACTTGCAGCCATTTTTCAATAAATATCCACTAGTTGAAACATATTTCAAGCACAAATTTCAATAGAATTTAATACGTCATGTAATTCAGCCCATCAACGATGCCTTTATACAAACAATGAATAAAATAAAAATGTAGAGTGATTGGAAACGCAGAAAATGTCTTCCTTGATCAACACATTAAAAACAATTACTTCTTCTCAAATGCGTAATTTAAGGAGGTCTCTGTATGGATTTGAGAATTACAAATTATTGACGAACTTCTCCAGATTTACAGCAGAGTTCAGCAGGAAAACAAGCATTATTTTAGAAATGTTTTAAAGCCAAGAAAGTTGGCAATCGACGTTTAGAATGTTATACATTTGAAGTTGGCCTCGGACAGAAAGAACAAGGCCACACAACAAATTGAAAAAAAATCAAACAAAAAGTTCTACAATACAAATGACAGCGACTGACTTTCTCAAATGCCCATTCCCGAAAAATTGAAGATGACGGATACTAAGTTCTGGGATGAAGATGATTTGACATAACTGAACTTAACTTTACAATGATTGCTAGAAACAGGCCAATTTCTAACAAGGTGCTGAACATCCCCATGTTAATATCTTAAACACATACTTTATCAAAGCTGATTTTACTTTCGAAAGGTCGGTGGTCCCACCAATAAAAATTGGACGCCATCAGATAACTGAAAAATTGTTGAGTGTGACGGAAAACAACAATCATTCAATCAATATTAAAGCTGATCAGATTTGATTAATTGATTATATATTGTTTAACATCCCGCTCGAGAATTTTTCACACATATGGAGACGTCACCATTGCCGGTGAAGGGCTGCAAAAGTTGGGCCTAAGTTCGGCGTTTAGGGCCTTTGAGCAGGGAGGGATCTTTATCGTGCCACACCTGCTGTGACACGGGGCCTCGGCTATTGCAGTCTCATCCGAAGGACCGCCCCATTTTGTCGCCTCTTACGACAAGCAAGGGGTACTGAGGATCTTTTCTAACAACCCGGATCCCACGAGGCTTAACCAGATTGAAACGCTAGTGCATATAATCGTGAACAACATGAATTTAAAGTAAGGCTGTGATTAACTTTTCCAAATGAGTTCATACAATACAGATGATAGTGTTTAAACTTTCTTAAAACTATTTCAAGCGCGGATCTAGAAGGGGTGGGTCTGGAACCCAGACCCCCCCCCCCCCCCGGAATTTCCAACTGAAAGAAAACATAGTTATCCTTTACCCTAGCATCGCGTTTAATATTGCTTCATCAACTCTCTCGGTCGCTGTGGACGATTCAAAATTCATAATATTAAAATTACCGTACCGCAATTTTAGATGCAGATTTCGCATAGTCTGCTATCTGTAAAGACGTGGAAATTCCAGAGGCGTCGCCCTGGAAACAGGTCCCAGATTCTTTTGGACCCCACCCCCGATGAAAAAAGCTGGATCCGCGCCTTAGATTTAACTGACTTTGCAGATGACTAATAAAAATTCCAAAGTTATTATAATTAAATGGCTGCAACAATCTTAATATTCGTTGAAAAGCTCTGGAATGTAGAATTATTTATTATTATGAAGTTTATTTTGTGCGAAACTTTCAAAAAATTCAATGAGAAATCTTTAAAACAGCTGAGACAAGTGAGCTGAGATCTGATTGGCTATACTGTCGATATAACTTTATTAGTTCTCAACCAAACAGGTCATGGTTCATAATGTACGTAGATATTATGGTATTGTATGCCCCTACCTTATTATCATCAAAATTATGCCAGGAAAATTGCATGAACATGTCGAATTCTGGTCAAAAGTGGGGTTCTTTGGGGTATGTTGGTGTGTAATTGGAGTACCTTGGGGGTACTCCAGGGATTCCTTTGGGCACCTTAGAGTGTCATTGGGGTATCCCTGGGATACGTTGGAGTTCCTTGTGGTAATAAGACGTGTCGGTTCCCTGAGCAATGCTTCTTTGTAGTGTTCATTCACGGTTTAGTCTAATGGCTGTAGTTAATCGGCTCGGGATGTGTGCATGGCACTGAAGGCCGTAAAAGTGAGGGTTGTTTGTTATATAGTGTCAACTCCCACCGTGACAGGAGACCTTAGTTTTTCAGGTCATGTTCGATAGACCATAGGTGTTCACTTCTCACCCCTGGCGCATTAAATCAAGTAGGATGATATAGTATAGAAGACAAACATGCGAGGTCTAAGGTTCATCGTTCTCCACATACTACAAATGTAAATGAAAAGGCTAAGATAACTAACAGTATTCAATCTCGTAATTCCTATAGAAAATACAAATCAGAGGGATAGGCAAACACGGACCCTTGGTCTCAAAATCTCATGGGTAACCATAATAAAGGATATTATCACAGATCTGAGCAAAATTAGGGTTTCATTAAAGTAACATTACACATTTTGCTTTGTGTTTGTCTATGTATCATTTCTCTATCAGTGATGCAGCATGTACTGGTGTACAAAATATGTAACTGAGGTTGGCAAGTGCATACTTTCTGTAAAAATATACAGTACAAATTTGTTAATTTATGGCCAAAATCAAGAAATTCGAACTTTTCGTTTACTTTGTGACTTTTCCGTTAAAATGATACTTATATTGAGTTGGATATAAACTGAGGTACTAAATAATGATCTAGTGTTTGTCCACGATGTTCTCAAAATGGGAGAATATACGACCCTTATCTTACCTTCTCCTTTCATGTTTTTGTTTGTTTATGTAAGGAATTTTCACTCATATGAAATGCCACAAAGACGCATTCTTAAACTCTCAGGTTCGTGGCAGTGAGGGTTCTTTAACGTGCTAACGCCTAACGCGACCTCCGTTTATGAGGTCATATCTGAAAGACCCTTGATTCTCACTTCAAAACTAAGTTCTAGGATCATAATTCCATATGAAAAATGGACAGTTTTTCCCTTGTAAGATGCACATCTACACATAGTGATTTTTCTTTGTACCAAGTTTCATTAAAATCACCCAAGTATAATGGGGGATTTGCGAAGACAAAATTAAGGGAGCATACGGATGACAGCGGTATTACGTAATACGTCTTCATTTCGTGTATTTTATTTGAAAGATGATGCATAAAGAATTTCTTTTAACATCAATAGAAAAAAATCAACCCCTTGTGACCTTTTTCTGGCTTATTGTGCCAGATTGTGATTTGAATAGATTTATGAATCTAGTATAAGATTTTATTAATTGTGTTTTGTGTATATTTCTATTGTTTTAAAATGAAGCTTGATCATAATAAAACTATTTTAACGGTTGAAAAAATATTTTACTATATAATGTATGCAAAGCATACGCTTATAGTACGGAAAGATAACTCGTATAATACGGAAAGGTAACTCTTACATATTAAAGAATCGAAACTCTATTTCCTCAAGATAGCAAAAATTCAGTTCATCGCCAAATTCGTTATAACGCCAAAAATGTCACAGAACAAAACGTGGCGGTTTATCGAGAGTTTACTGTATATGAAGTGTGCTTGTAGAAAATATTCTATATAGTACGTTGGCAGGTTAAAATGTTCCATATATTTAGTATTACTCCTATATAAACACTCTTTATATAGATTGATTATCCTACTGAAAAATATGGAAATATTAAGATTTTATGATAGGATTTTTGTAGGATTTAAAATGCTGCCATTCTCCTATAGGAATTTTTGCCTTTGGAGGCTGATAGCTATCATTCTACAAGGATGTGTGAGCGCAACCTTGGACTATGACACACTGCTAAAAATTCCCACCACATGCAGTTTGATTTTTCACAAAATCTTCATCATAAAGGGTAACAAAAAGTCTGGACTTCGTCGTTGTCCAGAGTTAAATGTCGCATTGTTCTGTACACATGCATTTCTATCATGTGCATAACAGAAGAATATGCATCAGTAATAAAAGATTCCGTCAAAATTTGCAGAGAAGAATGACAAATAGCGTACATTAATTTTAAAGTCAAATCGGTGAAGGACTTATATTCTGACAAAATAATAGAGATAGGAAGAACACTTTAAATCCTCTATCTGGGATAAACAGTGGAGTTCTCTTATCTATTCTCCTTGCTGTCTGTAGAAATCAACCCTGTGAGGATCCGAGTTTGAATAGGTCCTCAGCATCCCTTGCTTGTTGTAAGAGGCGGCCCCGTGGGGATCTGGGTTAAAATAGGCCCTCAGTACCCCTTGCTTGTCGTAGGAGGCAACTAAATGGGGCGGTCCTTCGGATGAGACCGCAAAAACCGAGGTCCCGTGTCACAGCAGGCGTGGCACGATAAAGATCCCTCCCTGCTCGAAGGCCATAAGCGCCAAGCATAGGCCTAAATTTTGCAGCCCTTCACCGGCAACGGTGACGTCTCCATATGAGTGAAATATTCTCGAGCAGGACGTTAAACAATATACCATCAATCAATCAATCAATCGTAAGAGGCAACTAAATGGGGCGCTCCTTCGGATGAGATCGCAGAAACCGAGGTCCCGTTGTCACAGTGGTAAGATAAGAACCCCCCCCCCCCCCCCCCCCTGCTCAAAGGCCGTATGTGCCGAGGATAGGCCTAAATTTTGCAGACCTTTACCGGCAATGGTGACGTCTCCATATGAGTGAAAAATTCTCAAGTGTAGGAATCAAAAGCATGAGAAATTACGACACCTTCATACCCAGAACGTTGATGTTATAAACTGAAAAATTCTATTATACACTAATGGAGCAAGTACATACAGTACGGAAGAGTGATAAACAATTAAACTGACCATACACTGTGAAAAATGATAAATTCTGATAATTTAAATGAAAAATTAACATATACATTAACAGTAAGTAAAGTTCTTTTAATCTTCAGTACTTGGTCATCACAATAACATAATGTTCGCCACAACTCCACTCTCCCGTCCATTTGTCACTAAATCAACCAGAGGCATACTGGAAACGCGTTATTAGAAAAATGACGCACGTTATTATAATTATTATTAGTTTTCTTCACAGTGAGTTACCTCTCTTTGCTCCTGTAACTTCACCGCATGGTACTCGTTACTTTGAGATAGTTCGCGTGTTCGTGTATGTTGCAGGATAACCAATTGTTCTTTTGAAATATAAAAGCCGAGGTGGTGGCAGAGGGTTCTATATTTCAGACAACAGTTAGAGACGAGGAGATTATCCTGCATCATCCAGTCCACGAAAACGAGAAAAATTCTATTCTACTACGGCTCAGAGTCGTTTACATGTACTTGTTTTTTGGGGGGTTTTTGTGGGGTTTTTTTTGGCTGATGAAAAAAAAACCCAAGTGAGATGGCAGGGTATACTACTTTGAAAATCACGTATTTTGTTTGATATTGACGGGTTATAACAACTGTTTTGAATACACAGTCCAAGAAAATTACAGATTCAGTGGAAGAGGCCGAGGGTTTAACTTGTCTGTGCATCGCCATGTCTTTATACATTTGTATCGATCTCGGAATGCAGATGATTGATTTATATGAATGAAAAACATTCTCCAGTCATTTATAGATTTGTTCTGCATTGATTAATTTTCATGACAAAAAAATTGTTATTGATTTCATTGTTGTATTAACAAAACACGAAATACAAATGGAATGTGTATCATTTTTCTCATAATCAGAATGATCGTTATTTTCCGCCACACTCAACAATTTTTCAGTTATCTGGTGGCGTCCAGTTTTTAATTGGTGGAGGAGAGAACCCAGATACAATGTACCGGGGAAGAGACCGCCGACCTTTCGAAAGTAAACTGTCGAACTTCTCACATATAACGGCGCGAGCGAGGATCGAATCCATGCCGACTACAGGCGAAAGGCCTTGCGATTTTGAGCGCGATGTTCTAACTACTCGGTCACGGAGGCCATGAAAATATATCGCAGAATAAAGACCGAGGCATTCCTTTGTTCTCTCTCTGGGGGGGGGGGTCTGGGATAGAATAGGTCCTCTGTAGCCCTTGATTGTCGTAAGAGGCGACTAAATGGAACAGCCTTCGCACGAGACCACAAAAACTGAGGCCCAGTGTCACAGCAAGTGTGGCACAATAAAGATTCATCCCTGCTCTACGGCCATAAGCGCCGAGCATAGGTCTAAATTTTGCAGCCCTTCACCAACAATGGTGATGTCTCCATATGAGTGAAAAATTGTGAAGTGGGACGTTAAACAATATACAGCAAACCAACCTTTCGTCTAAAATTTGCACGCTTGAAGTGACACGTTGTAGGTAAAATGTTCACGTTTTGGCACGAGCGGGGCTCGAATTCACGACCTCCCGGTTTGGAAGCGAATGCTCTGCCAATGAGCTACAATGTACCGCGGCCGGTCTCTCTTTTTCATGTTGCACAACCAAATAAGCACTGTGTGTAAATATATGTAGTGATGACTTTTATAGGGATGATATGATATGTCACGTCTGTCACGTTCATCAACAAAGCTGTAAAATACTGATACAGGAATGAAACCTAGTTCGCTTCCTGTTTAATGTTCACTCGACTTCCCCTCATGCACCGAACACACTAAATATAGAGCAAGTATTGTAAATACATACAATCGCAGTGATCTAAATGTTTTAACTGTTTTAAATGCACTATCAAAATTGTGAAATGCATGACCCCCATGGGACAGTAATTCAGGGTGTATGGTGGGGTTCAAATGGCTTGCCCTGAAGAGTTCCTCTAAATAAGTCATAAAAAATGTCACATGTGCCACTACCTGTAGGTGACTAAAACAAAGTACCAAACCGTGCTGAGGTTCGTTCATATTTTATAAATTTTTGATACCACATTCACCCCACTTTAAAATAGCTTTGGTAAGGTTGCCTCATGTCACATAAAACCTAAAAGAGAAAACAATATCGATCGATTCCGGACGACACGAGAAAGTCTTTTTAATTTAGGAAAGAAATATTTGATATTTCATAATGAATTAATTTTTGAATAAATAATTTGGCGCTACTGCGTTTCACTGACAAGCTGCTTGGTTACAAACCCTCGTGAAGTTTGGATTTTGGTTTGGTTGAAAAGTTGATAAAAGAATTGAGTTTTAATGGTGATGTGACTGAGTTTGTAAAAAGTGAGTATTTGTATCGGACGTCACACAATGCAAAAAATAACAAAATTACATGTTTTTACTTCGGGTGTTGATATTACGTATCATTCGAGATGAAGGTACAAAAGAATTCATACGGATAATACACGTTTATATGCAAGGATAGCGTTTGTCTAGACAGACATTTAAATGAATCCACCCCATACCGCAAGTAAGATTTAGTATATTGTTATTGCATGTCGTATTATGTAGATACATTAGATATGCAAGGAAGATAGAAGTCAACAATCGTCAGTAACGAATGACTCCTAGCAATGTGACGAAAATATAATTTTACATCCTGGAGTATAAATGCAACAGAAGGCATAACATGTTAAAGTGCATACAGAGCGTACTCCGTATTGTTGTAAACACTACGCTGATTCGGGATTTGGATGACGTAAGCCTCCAGTTTTTCAGTAAACAACACATGACGCTCTGTCAAAAACTGATATAAAAAGAAGACGGGCACTGGAGAAGGCCATAACAAAGCGACAATGTCAGAGAAAACATCTGTACTCCTATGGCTGTTGGTGTATATCCTGTCTACCCTTGTTCTTGGGACTGTGGAGGTGTGCCATTACCTACACTCCACTAGTGAGTATCTGCATTTGTCTAAAAGAAAAATGCTTGAATGTTCGATCCTTTGAAAAGATTGTATCTTTAAGATGACTTTACATGTATTTATAATGTAGATTGTAAAATGTGCCTAGAAATTTATTTCCACCTCAAATGAATTTTAGTGAGTTTGTCGCGGTAGCTCAGTGGTAGAGCGTTCGCTTTGTAACCAGTTTTAGTCCCACTCATATCATGGCCGCGTCAGGCCCAAGACGTATTGCTCCTCCGCCAAACGGCATTTGGAAGTGAGAATTATGGAAGTTAAATGGAGGTCCCATGTCGTGGCAGGCGTTGGCACGTTAAAGAACCCTCACTGCTACGGCCCTGAGCGCTAAGCATAGGTCTAAATGCAACCGGTGACGTCTCAATATGAAATGAAATATTTTCAACGAGACGTAAACCAACAAACAGCCATACAATTAATATGTCTTCGAATGTTAACATTAAAAAAGTATTCTTAAAAATGTTAAAATTTGAAATTAAAATTAATTTTTAAAAAGTTTGCTTTTTTTTTTTTTTTTTTTTTAAAAAGTCTAAATGTGGTAATTCGCCTACAACTGGTAACGTCTCGATATGGAATGAAATACTCTCAACGGGACATAAAACCAATAAACAGCCAAACAATTAATAGGTCTTGAAATGTTAACTTTGCAAGAATAGTAATATTAACGGTGTATGATATAATACAGATAAAAATGTGGTTAACAGTTCCTTTAATGGATATATTTATTTTGTATTTTTAGTCTTCCGCCGGCGTGACGAAGAGTCTTATGCTTCACCAGCTGAGTATGTGAAAGTGTATGGTACTTGATGATAATCTTCAAGGAAACTTTCTAACAGGCAAGACACCTTCCAAGCCGTCAGTGCTGTCACACTGGTCTTCCATCTTACTCGTCGGCTTCATTAACGATGGTTTTGAATAAACATTTTGCACTACGATGTTGTAATGGACAATGCTTTGAAACAAAGCGATCAGTCATGAACTTTGTATGGTCTTGCATTTGGTCAACAAACGTTTGCTCTCTGAAATAAACTTATTCAAAGAGGTTAAAACATGTGTTAGTTGGTGATTTTTGTAGTAAGACTTTTGCATATATAACTAGTTAGTATTCTGGTAGATTTTCTTCATAATCGGGGACCATTCCTCGCGACCTAACCAAACTACAGTGTTTGAAATTTGTTTAATGTAGAGCCATTTCAAAAGAGAGTTTATAGCGAATTTAAGAAATGAAAGTATTTTTAAGTTATACAGCCACACTTTCACGAAATTCATACACAGATGAAAATATTTGTGAAAATTTTGAATTCTCGTGTTAAATGGTCACAGAGTTTGACAGGCATGCCATTGAGCTTAAGAGTGTTGTTTACTACTCACATCGTTAGAGATGGCTACATACCTGGGCTTTCCATGAGAGTATTTTGGTTTAAATTTAGAAACGCGAGAATTGACTTGTCCCTAATTTTAGGACATGGCCTAAGATTTTACACAAGTAATGACGCAAGACAAATCCTAAGGTGACGGTGCAGTCATTGTGCACTAGGTCCTGAATCAAAAATAGGAATTCTGTCTGATATACACATTCAGGAATGCTATAAAAATTTGGGTTTTATGTTTCATATCGTAATGAATATGATGTGAGCAAATTTCGTGCGAGTCTTTGTGAAGCTCTCTTGTAACCACCTTGCAACGTATATTCTCTCAATCTCTTTTTGAAATATTTCACAAAGATATAAAAGAAACGACACACATTTTGAATACATTGCATTGCTATCATCAACGTGACAAGATACGTGTATTTATGTTGACTTGGAATCAATCAAAGACAGAAGATGGCGCATTGTACTGGGAGCATGATGGTACTAAACAAATATTCGCAATGATAATATATATAATAGTCAGAGGGTTCACAGCGGGTGTGATTGGTCAACAGGAGATGCTTACTCCTCCTAGGCTCCTAATCCCATCTTTGTTGTTTCTTGGAATCCGTGTATCACATATTCTCAATTTTGTGTTTTTTAAAAGATGTATGAGGTTTCATAAATATTCGTTATCTTCTCCCTTTTCATTGTATTAAGTTTATTTCAAAAATTTAAATCTTGTAGTTTGCCAGATGGTTTTTTTTTTCTGGAACCCGGAGCTGAAAAAGTGGAACGAACGGGGAAAAAAAAGATTTAATCCATCGCAACAGCTACCCCACCCCCTCAAGGGCAAAATCACACCTGAAAAATCGATATGTACATGTGTAACAGTACATGTATATGAAAGAAGGTGGAATCTGCTCACATTATACGTTCATAAATATATAGCATAAAACATTGAGTGGAGTTAATCACCCGTTTCTTTATTTCGCTAGGTTGATTGGTTGGCTGTATATTTTACTCATATGCAGACATCGCCAGTGCTAGTGAAAGGCTGCAAAATTTAGGCCTATGTTCGGCGCTTATGGCCTTCGAGCAGGGGGGGATCTTTATCGTGCCACACCTGCTGTGACACGGGGCCTCGGATTTTACAGTTTCATTCGAAGGACCGCCCCATTTTGTCGCCTCTTACGACAAGCAAGGGGTACTGAGGACCTGTTCTAACCCGGATCTCCACGGTACACTTTCGCTACGAAATCTACATCTACTCTGCATGGTAATTGAAATCTATATACTGTCGACCATGCAGTTTTTCTTCAAGAATATAATATCATTTGAAATATATCATCTATTAAATCCCTTTATCATCGAGACCATTCAGTTAATCTCTCTATCTAAGCATGCGTTCCTTCTCATTTAGTATCAGCTAAGCAGGGAAAGCTATCTTTTGCACTATACACACCAGTGCAAAACATTCTCCTTAGGAAAAAAAAGAAAACAAGAACAATGTCAACATCGTGATGAAATGTAAGATGTAAATAGAGTAATTTTTTTTAATACGGAAAAGGTAATCTAGTGCAACGAATGTGATTCTGTCTGTTTTATAGTCTAGAGGGTGTCGGCTGTTTACAGCGAGATAGTATTTCAAGTAGATAATTGAAAATAAACACAGATAGCACCTATTTTCCTTCTCCCTTTCCTTCATGAGTGACGCATCTCTGCAAGAGGACATGATGCATACACGCCTCTAATTACATTTCATTTTACAAGCACTGAATCACACTTTTTGAAATATACGTATTTCAACTTTCATTCTATTCTTTTATATATATATATATATATATTGTAAATATGTACATCTCTCTCTCTCTCTCTCTCTCTCTCTCTCTCCACACGATGCCATGAGGACCCAGGTTAGAATAGGCCCTTAGTACTCTTTGCTTGTCGTAAGAGGCGACTAAATGGG
Organism: Ostrea denselamellosa; assembly: GCA_024699665.1. Classification (NCBI taxonomy): domain Eukaryota; kingdom Metazoa; phylum Mollusca; class Bivalvia; order Ostreida; family Ostreidae; genus Ostrea; species Ostrea denselamellosa. The sequence continues at coordinate 26,070,748 of JAMZEH010000020.1, forward strand.
GCGGTCCTTCGGATGAGACCACAAAAACCGAGGTCCCGTGTCACAGCAGGTGTGGCACGATAAAGATCCCTCCCTGTTCAAAGGCCATAAGCGCCGAGCATAGGCCAAAATTTTGCAGCACTTCTCTCAATTCTCGAGCGGAACGTTAAACAAGATATAATCAATCAATCAACTCGACACACGTATATATATATATATATATATATATAAGAGATAGATTGATTGTTCGTTTTACGTCCCGTCGAGAATTTTTCATTCATATTGAGACGTCACCAGTTGTAGGTGAACTATCACAAATTTAAATCTTTGCTTAGCGCTCAGGGCCATAGCAGTGAGGGTTCTTTAACGTGCCAACGCCTACCGTGACACGGGACCTCCGTTTTTTAAGGTCATATCCAAAAGACCCGTGATTGTCACTTCTAAATGCCGAGCATTTGGCGAAGGAGCAATCACTACCTATTTTTCGTCGTAGGTTTGACGCGGCCATGGCACGAGCGGGGCTCGAACTCACGACCTCCCGGTTGCGAAGCGAACGCTCTAACCACTGAGCTACCGCGACCGGTAAGATTTCCAGACAACGTTACAGTGAACCAATACTTTATATACTTAGGTTGTGTGCACAGTAGAGTATAAAACAATGAAAGCTTCTATCAGCCAGTAATACAGACATCAGCCCATTGTTTTATTGCCATTATAATATAAACAAATCCGATAACTCTTCCAAATACATGTCTTTACGACGGGACGTAAGACAATCAATCAATCAATCTTAGCGTATTCCGGTGCAGGAGAGTGCGTATTTCTTTTAAAATACTAGATAATGCTATGTTTGAATTGTGCTGTGGCTTAAGAGTACACAACAATTCCACAATATTTGGAATCATATGACAGAAATGATAACTTATAAGATAATTATATTATACATATACTTAATTACGTATATGTATAATATAAATATCTTTGTGTGGGGCGAATCATCTGTTTACCAGACACTGATGAGTAGTTCAGTCAGTAAATGCTGTGTCTGACTGCAGTATGATCATTCAACTCCTATTTTAGCGGCTGTTTATGGGTTCCGCACTTCTCATGCAGTATTTGTAGGATTTAAATGAATTGCTGTTATTTTAGAAGCACTCAAACAAAAAGACGATTGACGATTGAAGAGAGTGAAACCATTGCATCAAATATGATCGGTTTCAGCGAAATATGTAATAGTACTTACGTAACAAGATAATTTTGATACACATCATAAAACCGGCCGCAAAAACTATAAATATTCCAAGCTATTTTCACACAAAAATTGTAATAGGAAATATTTTATTTAAAAATGGAAACGAAATTAAGATATATTGTTTAAATATTAAAGAGTGGATATATTTGAATTGACTTATGGGGGGAAAATTCTATTTAAAAAGTAACAAGGAAGAGATAAAAAGTTGTGTGCTGCAAGTGGAAAATTACAAGCAAAAAAGTGTGTTATTTCTGCAGTGGTAAAATTCAAAGTCGTGTCCATAATATGCCTGAAGGATTGTTCTGTTGTAATTAATCTATTGAATAAAACACTCGTTTTGTACAGAATCTGATTATGGCTACAGAAATATACGATTGAAATTGTATGTTTGTTTGTTGGGTTTTTTTTCTTCTTTTTTTTTCTTTTTGTTTGTTTGTTTGTTTGGTTTTTTTGGGGGGGGGGTGTTTGGTTTTTTATTGTTATCAACAACCATTACGTGCACATTTTCCCCAGTTAGTAAGTTTTGGAAACACGCATCGGACCAGCATTGCATGTTACAAAGTTGTCATCACTAGGTAAAATTTGGTTATCGTAATTCTCACCAAATCCTTACCAATCAACTGGAATTTGAAAAATATATGAGTTAAGAAAATATAATTGATTTTCGTGTCAAAACTTCTCCCTAATACTATTCTTTTTAAAACCGTTATATTTCTTAAAGGCTAGCGTTACAGTAATAGTTTTTACGACATTTTGATCAGCTCCCATTTACATTGACACGTGACTGTCGCATTATCAACATGACGTCATTTAATAACGTAAAAAAACGATGAGTTGGATCTGGTGAATTTAACCTCACAAAGAAGTGTTACGCACACACTTTCTGATTGAAAATAAGATTTCTGATAATGTGAAAAGGCTAAGATAACGAACTGTATTCATGTGTGATTTGCTTTGCATTTTTCAAAAACAAAGAAGCAAATCTCATATTTAAACAGGTTTGACCCCTTACATTTTTGTACGTATCACTGACCAAAATAAATTTTACCAAAGAAAGGCGTCCATAATACGTGCTTTGACTATTTAGTGATATCATAGATGTAGAGTTTACATTCAGATGATGTTTTGGGGACTTTTAAAATATCTTTTAAAATCATCACTGATTTCTGGTTCATATGATTAATACTTTTTGGCCCAGTGTCATGCAACATATGTCTACTTCATGTAAGAAAAGAGAAAATTTCAAAACAATTGATAGAATTTTTTAATGAGAGATTAATACAACGAAAAAACCCTTTTTCATGTTTGTAAAGAAAATCTAACTCTGCAAAGTAGCATGTAACATTGACAAAACAAACAGAGAAACCTGTTTTCACAGAACTTCTGATAGTACATAAAAATAATGATAATAATAAAACCCACAAATTTAAGTCCAGATGATGGACAATATTTCGAGATAAATATATCTGATACTTGATTTTTATTGATTCAAGGAACCATTAATCTGAATACTGTCCATGTTACATACTCAAAATTCATCAATTCCTTTGTTCCATACTGAAACAAGTTTAAAAACGATTTTGTCCTTACACACTGAAAGACCCCAAATACAGTAATACTTTGCACAAAAATTTGAAAGCTAATGAATATTTCTATTTTTTATTACTATTATTATTATTATTATTATTATTTTTGCAATGTCAACCTTGGAGTTAGCGAATTCTCGAGTTCTTGTCCATATATATATATATATATATATATATACATATACATATACATACACAAGCGCATTAGAACTATTATTTGAAATACCATGTAATAAAAGTTTTAAAATTATTAATACAATAAGCACATTATTTGAAAAATTACTATTTACATGTTGTGAATGCATGGGTGTAGCAATTCAAATGCAATGCATGTATCTGCCCATTAAATAAAAGCAACAGAAAGAATTTTTAAACACACACACACACACACACACAAGAAACTTCCATCATCAGGAGACTTGTTTGTGCTTTTCATAGGCTTTATTTTGAGTTTCAGGTCTATTTGGATTTGGAGAGCTCATCACTGGTTAATGCAGTTATATGTCCGTTATCAAAATACAATCTTCAATTTTTATGGAGATGCATATAAATAACATAAATAATGTCGATCAGTTCATTAACATATCATTAAAAACCCACAGGAATATCATCAAAAGCATGTTATTTCTTCAAATCGAACTTTAAATCTCACCGTTTGGTTTCAGGATATCCATGGTTCCTGTCAGAAGTGCAGCAGAAGTTATAACAAATATTTTGAAATCGGCAGGTGCGCCTCCAAAGATCTTAAACGTTCAAGAACTAGAACCTGTATGTCGAGGGAGTTCAGAGAAAACATAATTACCCACGAAAGATGTTCACAATAAATTTCTATATGTACGATGTTGCAATCTTCATTAAAGCTCGTACAGATGAACTTTCCGACTCCATATTATCATTAGCTTGTAGAAAATGTCTCACCACTAGTCTGTCTAATCAGTGAAAATGTCTCACCACTAGCCTGTCTAATTAGTGAAAATGTCTCACCACTAGCCTGTCTAACTAGTGAAAATGTCTCACCATTATCCTGTCTAACTAATGAAAATGTCTCACCATTATCCTGTCTGACTAGTGAAAATGTCTCACCACTAATCTGTCTAATCAGTGAAAATGTCTCACCACTAGCCTGTCTAATCAGTGAACATGTCTCACCACTAGCCTGTCTAACTAATGAAAATGTCTCACCACTAGCCTTTCTGACTAGTGAAAATGTCTCACCACTAGCCTGTCTAATTAGTGAAAATGTCTCACCACTAGCCTGTCTAACTAATGAAGATGTCTCACCATTAGCCTGTCTAACTAATGAAGATGTCTCACCATTAGCCTGTCTAATTAGTGAAAATGTCTCACCACTAGTCTGTCTAATCAGTGAACATGTCTCACCACTAGTCTGTCTATTTAGTGAACATGTCTCACCACTAGCCTGTATAATTAGTGAAAATGTCTCACCACTAGCCTGTCTAATTAGTGAAAATGTCTCACCACTAGCCTGTCTAATTAGTGAAAATGTCTCACCACTAGCCCGTCTAATTAGTGAAAATGTCTCACCACTAGCCTGTCTAATTAGTGAAAATGTCTCACCACTAGCCTGTCTAACTAGTGAAAATGTCTCACCACTAGCCTGTCTAATTAGTGAAAATGTCTCACCACTAGCCTGTCTAACTAGTGAAAATGTCTCACCACTAGTCTGTCTAATTGGTGAAAATGTCTCACCACTAGCCTGTCTAACTAATGAAAATGTCTCACCACTAGCCTGTCTAATCAGTGAACATGTCTCACCACTAGTCTGTCTATTTAGTGAACATGTCTCACCACTAGCCTGTCTAACTAATGAAGATGTCTCACCATTAACCTGTCTAACTAATGAAGATGTCTCACCATTAGCCTGTCTAATTAGTGAACATGTCTCACCACTAGTCTGTCTAATCAGTGAAAATGTCTCACCACTAGTCTGTCTAATTGGTGAAAATGTCTCACCACTAGCCTGTCTAACTAATGAAAATGTCTCACCACTAATCTGTCTATTTAGTGAAAATGTCTCACCACTAGCCTGTCTAACTAGTGAAAATGTCTCACCACTAGTCTGTCTAATTAGTGAACATGTCTCACCACTAGTCTGTCTATTTAGTGAACATGTCTCACCACTAGCCTGTCTAACTAATGAAGATGTCTCACCACTAGCCTGTCTAATTAGTGAAAATGTCTCACCACTAGCCTGTCTAATTAGTGAAAATGTCTCACCACTAGCCTGTCTAACTAATGAAAATGTCTCACTACTAACCTGTCTAACTAGTGAAAATGTCTCGCCACTAGCCCGTCTAACTAGTGAAAATGTCTCACCACTAGCCTGTCTAATTAGTGAAAATGTCTCGCCACTAGCCTGTCTAACTAATGAAAATGTCTCACCGCTAGCCTGTCTAACTAATGAAAATGTCTCACCACTAGCCTGTCTAATCAGTGAACATGTCTCACCACTAGTCTGTCTATTTAGTGAACATGTCTCACCACTAGTCTGTCTAATTGGTGAAAATGTCTCACCACTAGTCTGTCTAACTAATGAAAATGTCTCACCACTAGCCTGTCTAATCAGTGAAAATGTCTCACCACTAGTCTGTCTAATCAGTGAAAATGTCTCACCACTAGCCTGTCTAATTAGTGAAAATGTCTCACCACTAGTCTGTCTAATCAGTGAAAATGTCTCACCACTAGCCTGTCTAATTAGTGAAGATGTCTCACCACTAGTCTGTCTAATTAGTGAAAATGTCTCACCACTAGTCTGTCTAATCAGTGAACATGTCTCACCACTAGCCTGTCTAACTAATGAAAATGTCTCACCACTAGTCTGTCTAACTAATGAAAATGTCTCACCACTAGCCTGTCTAATCAGTGAACATGTCTCACCACTAGCCTGTCTAACTAATGAAAATGTCTCACCACTAGCCTTTCTGACTAGTGAAAATGTCTCACCACTAGCCTGTCTAATTAGTGAAAATGTCTCACCACTAGCCTGTCTAACTAATGAAGATGTCTCACCACTAGCCTGTCTAACTAATGAAGATGTCTCACCACTAGCCTGTCTAACTAATGAAAATGTCTCACCACTAGCCTTTCTGACTAGTGAAAATGTCTCACCACTAGCCTGTCTAATTAGTGAAAATGTCTCACCACTAGTCTGTCTAACTAATGAAAATGTCTCACCACTAGCCTGTCTAATCAGTGAACATGTCTCACCACTAGCCTGTCTAACTAATGAAAATGTCTCACCACTAGCCTTTCTGACTAGTGAAAATGTCTCACCACTAGCCTGTCTAATTAGTGAAAATGTCTCACCACTAGCCTGTCTAACTAATGAAGATGTCTCACCATTAGCCTGTCTAACTAATGAAGATGTCTCACCATTAGCCTGTCTAATTAGTGAAAATGTCTCACCACTAGTCTGTCTAATCAGTGAACATGTCTCACCACTAGTCTGTCTATTTAGTGAACATGTCTCACCACTAGCCTGTCTAATTAGTGAACATGTCACACCACTAGTCTGTCTAATCAGTGAAAATGTCTCACCACTAGTCTGTCTAATTGGTGAAAATGTCTCACCACTAGCCTGTCTAACTAATGAAAATGTCTCACCACTAGTTTGTCTAATTGGTGAAAATGTCTCACCACTAGTCTGTCTAATCAGTGAACATGTCTCACCACTAGTCTGTCTATTTAGTGAACATGTCTCACCACTAGCCTGTCTAACTAATGAAGATGTCTCACCATTAACCTGTCTAACTAATGAAGATGTCTCACCATTAGCCTGTCTAATTAGTGAACATGTCTCACCACTAGTCTGTCTAATCAGTGAAAATGTCTCACCACTAGTCTGTCTAATTGGTGAAAATGTCTCACCACTAGCCTGTCTAACTAATGAAAATGTCTCACCACTAATCTGTCTATTTAGTGAAAATGTCTCACCACTAGCCTGTCTAACTAGTAAAAATGTCTCACCATTATCCTGTCTAACTAGTGAAAATGTCTCACCACTAGCCTGTCTAATCAGTGAAAATGTCTCACCACTAGTCTGTCTATTTAGTGAACATGTCTCACCACTAGTCTGTCTAACTAATGAAAATGTCTCACCACTAGCCTGTCTAATCAGTGAAAATGTCTCACCACTAGCCCGTCTAATTAGTGAAAATGTCTCACCACTAGCCTGTCTAATTAATGAAAATGTCTCACCACTAGCCTGTCTAATTAATGAAAATGTCTCACCACTAGTCTGTCTATTTAGTGAACATGTCTCACCACTAGCCTGTCTAATTAGTGAAAATGTCTCACCACTAGCCTGTCTAATTAATGAAAATGTCTCACCACTAGTCTGTCTATTTAGTGAAAATGTCTCACCACTAGCCTGTCTAACTAGTGAAAATGTCTCACCACTAATCTGTCTAATCAGTGAAAATGTCTCGCCACTAGCCCGTCTAACTAGTGAAAATGTCTCACCACTAGTCTGTCTAATTAGTGAAAATGTCTCACCACTAGCCTGTCTAACTAGTGAAAATGTCTCACCATTATCCTGTCTAACTAGTGAAAATGTCTCACCACTAGCCTGTCTAACTAGTGAAAATGTCTCACCACTAGTCTGTCTAATCAGTGAAAATGTCTCACCACTAGCCTGTCTAATCAGTGAACATGTCTCACCACTAGTCTGTCTATTTAGTGAACATGTCTCACCACTGGCCTGTCTAATTAGTGAAAATGTCTCACCACTAGCCTGTCTAACTAGTGAAAATGTCTCACCACTAATCTGTCTAATCAGTGAAAATGTCTCACCACTAGCCTGTCTAACTAATGAACATGTCTCACCATTAGCCTGTCTAATTAGTGAAAATGTCTCACCACTAGCCTGTCTAACTAATGAAAATGTCTCACTACTAACCTGTCTAACTAGTGAAAATGTCTCGCCACTAGCCCGTCTAACTAGTGAAAATGTCTCACCACTAGCCTGTCTAATTAGTGAAAATGTCTCGCCACTAGCCTGTCTAACTAATGAAAATGTCTCACCACTAGCCTGTCTAACTAGTGAAAATGTCTCACCATTATCCTCTCTAACTAGTGAAAAAGTCTCACCACTAGTCTGTCTAATCAGTGAACATGTCTCACCACTAGCCTGTCTAATCAGTGAAAATGTCTCACCACTAGCCTGTCTAACTAATGAAAATGTCTCACCACTAGCCTTTCTGACTAGTGAAAATGTCTCACCACTAGCCTGTCTAACTAATGAAAATGTCTCACCACTAGCCTGTCTAATTAGTGAAAATGTCTCAGCATTAGCCTGTCTAATCAGTGAACATGTCTCACCACTAGTCTGTCTATTTAGTGAACATGTCTCACCACTAGCCTGTCTAACTAATGAAAATGTCTCACCACTAGCCTGTCTAACTAGTGAAAATGTCTCACCACTAGCCTGTCTAATCAGTGAACATGTCTCACCACTAGTCTGTCTAAGTAATGAAAATGTCTCACCACTAGCCTGTCTAACTAGTGAAAATGTCTCACCACTAGTCTGTCTATTTAGTGAACATGTCTCACCACTAGCCTGTCTAACTAATGAAAATGTCTCATCACTAGACTGTCTAACTAATGAAAATGTCTCACCACTAGCCTGTCTAATTAGTGAACATGTCTCACCACTAGTCTGTCTAACTAGTGAAAATGTCTCACCACTAGTCTGTCTAATTGGTGAAAATGTCTCACCACTAGCCTGTCTAACTAATGAAAATGTCTCACCACTAGTCTGTCTAATCAGTGAAAATGTCTCACCACTAGTCTGTCTAATTAGTGAAAATGTCTCACCACTAGTCTGTCTAATCAGTGAACATGTCTCACCATTAGTCTGTCTAATCAGTGAAAATGTCTCACCATTAGTCTGTCTATTTAGTGAACATGTCTCACCACTAGCCTGTCTAATTAGTGAACATGTCTCACCACTAGTCTGTCTAATCAGTGAAAATGTCTCACCACTAGTCTGTCTAATTAGTGAACATGTCTCACCACTAGTCTGTCTAATCAGTGAAAATGTCTCACCATTAGTCTGTCTAATTAGTGAAAATGTCTCACCACTAGCCTGTCTAATCAGTGAAAATGTCTCACCACTAGCCTGTCTAATTAGTGAAAATGTCTCACCATTATCCTGTCTAATTAGTGAACATGTCTCACCACTAGTCTGTCTAATCAGTGAAAATGTCTCACCACTAGTCTGTCTAATTAGTGAACATGTCTCACCATTAGTCTGTCTAATTAGTGAAAATGTCTCACCACTAGTCTGTCTAATTAGTGAAAATGTCTCACCACTAGCCTGTCTAATCAGTGAAAATGTCTCACCACTAGTCTGTCTAATCAGTGAACATGTCTCACCATTAGTCTGTCTAATCAGTGAAAATGTCTCACCATTAGTCTGTCTATTTAGTGAACATGTCTCACCACTAGCCTGTCTAATTAATGAACATGTCTCACCACTAGTCTGTCTAATCAGTGAACATGTCTCACCATTAGTCTGTCTAATTAGTGAAAATGTCTCACCACTAGCCTGTCTAATCAGTGAAAATGTCTCACCACTAGCCTGTCTAACTAATGAAAAAGTCTCACCACTAGTCTGTCTAACTAATGAAAATGTCTCACCACTAGCCTGTCTAATCAGTGAACATGTCTCACCACTAGCCTGTCTAATTAGTGAACATGTCTCACCACTAGCCTGTCTAATCAGTGAACATGTCTCACCACTAGCCTGTCTAATTAGTGAACATGTCTCACCACTAGTCTGTCTAATCAGTGAACATGTCTCACCATTAGTCTGTCTAATTAATGAAAATGTCTCACCACTAGCCTGTCTAATCAGTGAAAATGTCTCACCACTAGCCTGTCTAATTAATGAAAATGTCTCACCACTAGCCTGTCTAACTAGTGAAAATGTCTCACCACTAGCTTGTCTAATTAGTGAAAATGTCTCACCACTAGCCTGTCTAACTAGTGAAAATGTCTCACCACTAGTCTGTCTAACTAATGAAAAAGTCTCACCACTAGCCTGTCTAATTAGTGAAAATGTCTCACCACTAGCCTGTCTAATCAGTGAAAATGTCTCACCACTAGCCTGTCTAATTAGTGAACATGTCTCACCACTAGTCTGTCTAATCAGTGAACATGTCTCACCATTAGTCTGTCTAATTAGTGAAAATGTCTCACCACTAGCCTGTCTAATCAGTGAAAATGTCTCACCACTAGCCTGTCTAACTAATGAAAAAGTCTCACCACTAGTCTGTCTAACTAATGAAAATGTCTCACCACTAGCCTGTCTAATCAGTGAACATGTCTCACCACTAGCCTGTCTAATTAGTGAACATGTCTCACCACTAGCCTGTCTAATCAGTGAACATGTCTCACCACTAGCCTGTCTAATTAGTGAACATGTCTCACCACTAGTCTGTCTAATCAGTGAACATGTCTCACCATTAGTCTGTCTAATTAGTGAAAATGTCTCACCACTAGCCTGTCTAATTAGTGAAAAAGTCTCACCACTAGCCTGTCTAATTAGTGAAAATGTCTCACCACTAGCCTGTCTAATTAGTGAAAAAGTCTCACCACTAGCCTGTCTAATTAGTGAAAATGTCTCACCACTAGCCTGTCTAATCAGTGAAAATGTCTCACCACTAGCCTGTCTAATTAGTGAAAATGTCTCACCACTAGCCTGTCTAATCAGTGAAAATGTCTCACCATTAGCCTGTCTAATTAGTGAAAATGTCTCACCACTAGCCTGTCTAATTAGTGAAAATGTCTCACCACTAGCCTGTCTAATTAGTGAACATGTCTCACCACTAGCCTGTCTAATCAGTGAAAATGTCTCACCACTAGCCTGTCTAATCAGTGAAAATGTCTCACCACTAGTCTGTCTAACTAATGAAAATGTCTCACCACTAGCCTGTCTAATCAGTGAAAATGTCTCACCACTAGCCTGTCTAATCAGTGAAAATGTCTCACCACTAGCCTGTCTAATCAGTGAAAATGTCTCACCACTAGCCTGTCTAACTAATGAAAAAGTCTCACCACTAGCATGTCTAATTAGTGAAAATGTCTCACCACTAGCCTGTCTAACTAATGAAAAAGTCTCACCAGTAGCATGTCTAATTAGTGAAAATGTCTCACCACTAGCCTGTCTAACTAATGAAAAAGTCTCACCACTAGCCTGTCTAATTAGTGAAAATGTCTCACCACTAGCCTGTCTAACTAGTGAAAATGTCTCACCACTAGCCTGTCTAATTAGTGAAAATGTCTCACCACTAGCCTGTCTAACTAATGAAAAAGTCTCACCACTAGCATGTCTAATTAGTGAAAATGTCTCACCACTAGCCTGTCTAACTAATGAAAAAGTCTCACCACTAGCCTGTCTAATCAGTGAAAATGTCTCACCACTAGCCTGTCTAATTAGTGAAAATGTCTCACCACTAGTCTGTCTAACTAATGAAAATGTCTCACCACTAGCCTGTCTAATCAGTGAAAATGTCTCACCACTAGCCTGTCTAATTGGTGAAAATGTCTCACCACTAATCTGTCTAACTAATGAAAAAGTCTCACCACTAGCCTGTCTAATTAGTGAAAATGTCTCACCACTAGTCTGTCTAACTAATGAAAATGTCTCACCACTAGCCTGTCTAACTAATGAAAATGTCTCATCACTAGTCTGTCTAACTAATGAAAATGTCTCACCACTAGCCTGTCTAATTAGTGAAAATGTCTCACCACTAGTCTGTCTAACTAATGAAAATGTCTCACCACTAGCCTGTCTAATGAGTGAAAATGTCTCACCACTAGCCTGTCTAACTAGTGAAAATGTCTCACCACTAGTCTGTCTAACTAATGAAAATGTCTCACCACTAGCCTGTCTAATCAGTGAAAATGTCTCACCACTAGTCTGTCTAATTGGTGAAAATGTCTCACCACTAGTCTGTCTAATTGGTGAAAATGTCTCACCACTAGTCTGTCTAATTGGTGAAAATGTCTCACCACTAGTTTGTCTAATTGGTGAAAATGTCTCACCACTAGCCAGTCTAATTAGTGAAAATGTCTCACCACTAGCCTGTCTAATTAGTGAACATGTCTCACCACTAGCCTGTCTAATCAGTGAAAATGTCTCACCACTAGTCTGTCTAATCAGTGAAAATGTCTCACCACTAGCCTGTCTAATTAGTGAAAATGTCTCACTACTAGTCTGTCTATTTAGTGAACACATCTCACCACAAGGCTGTATAACTAGTGGAAATGTCTCACCACTAGCCCGTGTGTGTGTGTGTGTGTGTGTGTGTGTGTGTGTGTGTGTGTGTGTGTGTGTGTGTGTGTGTGTGTGTTGAAGAGTAACCCATAATGACATTGAGCAAGTAAATCTGTTGAATTAGCCGGTGTGGTTGGTGTCTCAGAAAAGTTTTCGTGAAGAATGAAGAAGATATCAATTTATGTTTTTCATAAGGAAATTGAATCACATAACATGATAAAATGAGACGCCTTTACCAAAAGTTTGAAATTTATGGTCCCTGAAATGGGGTTTTGGTGTTATGTGAAATTCATGGCCCATACATAAGAGGTTCTTGTGTTATGGCGGAACTTAATGATTTATATAGTAACAATACTTCTTTTGAAATTATCTGTAACCCTGTATAGCTTAAAGTAAAACAATAAGATTGTTTATGTAGAGCATGGAGCCCTCTACTGATTGTGAAATTCATGACTACTACATTGTAGGCCCTGGGCGGGCCCCAAATTGGTATAAAGTGAAAATGCATTTCTAAAATATTTAAATATCTATTTACTCTCAGTTATGTAGTTAAAACACGGTATTGAATTTTTTAAAATATTCTTTTACTCTGAGACATATCAAAAGGCTGAATCCTTGACTATGTATATTGTATAGAGAGGGCTTATATAGGCAACGCCTGCTATACTATCCAATTATGTCTTATATTGTTTAAATTGAAAAAAGGGCTGAATCCGGAAAAACTAAGGACAATTTATTGTCAAATTTTTTTAAACGATTAAGGACATAAGACACTCTCAAAAAGGTTGTAAAATTTTGTAAATATTTGTGAATATTTTGATATTGCTATAGTATAGCCCATATTTACTACATATTTTCCTATGAAATCACCTGTAGTTTTGCATTATTCATAAATCTTTACTGGAATATTCAGGTGAAAAAACATTAGCCCAAAATTAGAATCCTTTAAAATGTTTTTTTCCCCTTCTTTTTACTTTTGCATCATTATGAGCGATTTACATTGTTATTTGATTAATATTAGAAAATCCCACGTAAACTGCAAAATCCTATCTTTTTGATGTTTCCAAAATCTCTGTTATCCTATCACCGTAACAATTCGTTTGTTGGAGCTATCTGTTGAAGAGTTGTTGAAGGATAGTTGATCTTTTATAATATATGTGTCAAATCGGCGTCATTACCAGCTGAATTGTATAAAATTTGTTTAATTCAAAAGCTTTCTGTGTAGATAAGAGAGAGAGAGAGAGAAAGAGAGAGAGAGTAAAAATTAGTAAATAACTTTTCCTACTGTTGCGGATACAGCTTTGTGTTATTTTTTATCATGTTTTCTTCAATATTTAAATGTGCAGTCTCTAAGATATTTTTTGTTGTTGTTTTTGGTGTTGCTAGTAATTCACTGATCCCAATCATTTTATGAATGTGCAGGTTTAATGTCTTTTCTTCTGTGCACGTAACCCCATATTTTATAGATGAGAATAGTGCATATTTTGCTCTGCCGTATTGTAAGTTATGTCGGGGTATGATTATTACGAAACTGTTTACGTCTATTCACCAGCCCAGAAATTTTGCTTTGTTTTGTATCCTTTTGTGCGTATGCATGTGTGTGTGTATATATTTGAGGGCAAGTTTTTTTTTGTTTGCTTGTTACTTGATAAAGGCAGTGGAAACAGGACCTTGGTGTGAAATGAAAAAAAAGTGATCTATTTTGAAAATGACGTATATTAAAAACTAAGGTAGTGGGGGTCGAAATGACTAGAAAAAAACCCCGCAGGAACAAAGGTGATTAAATAGAATGTGACCCCCCTACATCACTAATGAAATATTGATATTCCGCTGCCTTCAATCAAATAGTGGATTTTATAAAATAGTGGCATTACAAAGAAGGATGTGGGGGAGGATGTCGGGCATGAAATAATTCCCAGTAAATAATCAAAATGTGCGGTCTTTTCACTCCGTGCAAATAAAGAAGAATGACCACAACGTCTTAACGACACGCTGTGATTGGTCAAGCATGAAATATGCAAAACGCGGGGCAATTAAACAAAACATCACATTATCTAGATTTACATCAGATAGAACATTTCTACCCGCGACTGCAATGACAAGAAAACATACATATACAGTGTAGGCAGGGCGTCTGAAAACATCCTAAATCATGACAAATATAAAACGTACAGAGTTAACACTTTACAAAAACAATTCTTATTTACCATAATCATATATGTATGTTCTTTAGTTACATGTAATATGATCATGCCAGATTCATCCCCGTGGGGATCTGGGTCCTCAGTACTCCTTGCTTGTTGTAAAAGGTGAATAAATGGGACGGTCCTTCGGATGAGACCGCAAAAACCGAGGCCCCGAGTCCAACAGGTGTGGCACGTTAAAGATCCCTCCATGGTTAAAGGCCATAAGCGCCGATCATAGGCCTAAATTTTGCAGCCCTTCACTGAAATGGTGACGTCTCCATATGAGTGAAAGATTCTCGAGGAGACGTTAAACAATATATAATCAATCAATCCAACCTTTTCTGTCAGTAAAACAAAATATTGATGTGAATTAGAAAAAAAGTTGTTTATTTTGAAAATGAAGTAATATTTGAAAAGACTAAACTAAAGGGGTCAGAACATGTATACCTCATGTAAATAGTCATTAGTGAAGGAGAATCTGATTGGTCGAAAATATCACGTGGCCATCATGTTTGCTATGCAATCCAGCTACGCGATTTAGTGTGACTTTACAGTACATCCGCGACATTTTCAGAAAGTAAATTATAATACTTTGTAAGGCACGAAAATAAATTGATTGTACACTCCCGGTGGGATAACAAGTTCATGATACAAAGTGTAGTCACTAAATATTCTGAATGATGCACAGATGACATGACAAGAAACTGAGAATATACTTAAGTTCAAACTGATCTGTTTCATGAAATATCGTATTTATAATTCAATAAAAATCATGTTGAGATTATATTTTAAATTCGATTCAAAATGTCAATAGAATATTTGAATTTTACCAAGCCATGGGTATATACAAAATCTTATAATTTTTCTTGGGTAAATAAATTTTCATATCTCCCTCACTAGCATTCAATAAATGTATAATGTATTACATGGGTATGATTATGCAATCTGACCCGTAGGTTTTTATCAAAGACCCGTAGGTTTTATCGGACTGACAAGAGCTGATTAAATTTTGGGAGCGATCTGAATGAAGAAGAGAGGGGAGTTTCAATGAAAACATATTTATATAGTCTACAGTAATCTTGTATTTAAAACGAGTAAAAAATAGATAGAGAAGAGGCTATTAAACTCATTTATACTTGTATGTTTTCTTTTTGAATTATAATCAGTTACACGTGTTGATATATGTGTCGATTGTTATTTAATCAGACAACTCTGACGTATTTCAAACTCTGGTATCTCAGATAGCAGTATCACATGCGATGTATGGATAAAGATACTTCAAAATGGCGGTTTGTTGATATATATGACGATATATAACATTTGAATGTTTTAAGTCTTTTATTATACTTAAAAGAGTGTGAAACTAACCTTCCTCATCTTTATTACATCCATAGGTAGATGTGTTTGTCCTACTTCTTGGGAGTTTGACACTAACAGTCGCATCGTTGTGTGACAATCTAGCATCACCCACAGGTAAGTTGGACACCATGACTCGATTAATGGATACAATCCAGAATCAAAAGTAAGAATTAAGAAATAAATTTCAGTTTTGAAAATACACGAGGGTGTGAACTGCGACTCTTTACGCCGGCATACCTCATGAAGCGCGTTAGCATTTCATGAAAATAATGCCGACATGACGTGTTGCAATTCATACCCTCGTGTATTTTCAAAAATGAAATTTACATCTTCTATTTACATTTTATTTTCATTTCTGTCAGAGACCCCACAGCCATTGAAATAGACGAACTATATACTTATCAAGATTCATACGCCCATTGTAAACAACTACAACATATTCACGAGAAAGTCATTACAATTTGTAAAGATATCAAACTTTAAGGCAAACACATTGGAAATGTAATATCATTTAGTAAACATAAAATTGCATGATATCTTTCTCAAAGTCGTGGAAGAATAATACGATATATTTTTTTCATAATCAAAATACGATTTAAGAAAATGGATGAATATATATTTAATTGATTATATATTGTTTAACGTCCCGATCGAGAATCTTTCACTCACATGGAGACGTCACCATTGCCAGTGAAAGGCTGCAAAATTTAGGCCTACGCTCGGCGCTTATGGCCTTTGAGCAGGGAGGGATCTTTAACGTGCCACACCTGCTGTGACACGGGGCCTCGGTTTTGCGGTCTCATCCGAAGGACCGCCCCATTTAGTCGCCTCTTACGACAAGTAAGGGGTACTGAGGATCTATTCTAACAACCCGGATCCCCACGGGGCTAAGAATAATATATAGATATATAGGGCTTTCTATTAAATCACAGATGTATATTGTATACCCATCTCACAACAACAGAAATATAGTACATCACTATCTAGAATGATATACTTCATGTACATTTTAGTATTTTAATTTTTTATTTTATATCATTGTTAATGAACACATCGGTAGTTATAGATTGTACAAATATAATTATTTTCTTTAAAGAGACATTACAGCTCATTTTGCTCAAAAATCGTAAATTGACAATTTTCCCAGAGCTTTCTCTAATTTTGTTGCATAGTTGAATGTATAAACTTTGCGAAAATAACACATTTCTAAAGTTGAAAATTCTCGTTTAAATGCAAAAATTAATAGTTTTTGAAGATCCTTTTTTAACAACATTGAGACTTCCTCGTTCGGTCTTCGGACGGTAAACAATGCAGTGAGAGGAAACGTACAATGGCTAAATCCAGAATTTTGACAGATTATGCGAGAAAAGGGCTAAAATAGAACGAAACGAGATACAACTCACACGCAAACTAGAATTTACGTGGGGATATCACTATGACCCTCTATCTACGCAGGGCTTTAAGAGTAAGTGCTATTTTTATCAAAACACGTGGTGTGTTTTTCAAAAAAAACCAACAAACATTTGGTTAAAAGGGACATGTTATAATAATGATTTATAATTACTTAATTATAAGAACCAGGAAATAATCCCATACTCGAGAAGCGAGTGAGGTCCCCTTTAAGGGGTATTTTGATAAGTTTTTACACAACACGTGTGGTGTTATACTGAATCACGTGATGTAAAATGTCGAGTCAGAAAGAAGGAAGCATGATCTTTAAAGCGCAGCTGAGAGCAAATTACTGCATATCTAATGTTCAAAACTGTCAACATTGTTATGATTTTTATTATTTTATCGATACGTATTTTAAATAAAAACTCGAGTAAAAAATTGGAAATTGAGCTATAGTATCTCTTTATACATGTCTGTAAGAAGTAAATATGTTAAAAAAAAAATAGCAGTAAAATATTTTAATCTTAAACCAACCACACAGAGAAATTGATTTCCATTACTGTCTCTCGTCTGTAGCGTCATCCCAGTCGGCTCCCAAACTACCTCAACTTCCGTCCACTTTCCAGACTAGGATTGAATTAAACATAGTAGACAAAAACACGACCGTGGACTTGGTGGAGTACTATGACTATGACGGTAACCGCGTGAGGATCGACACTCTTAAGGACTCCATTTCAGGAAGTAGTATCTACAGTTTTGATACCAATGAAGTTTTCTACGTCACAAGTAAGTATTCGTCATCCATTCGAAGGTAATGCTGCTCTTTCCCTTCTTTTGAAATGCAATAACACCTTCCTTTAAAACATTACCTACGAAATAAATGACACAAATATTATATTTATTACGTTTTCTAAACGAGATGCTTTCAACAAGTTTTTAAATTTGCACGGCACGTATTTCTTCCTCCTCTTTTTTAAATATACAACTATGACTTAGAAAGGCCGTAAATCGGATTAATCTGGAGTCGTGTTTTAGACGGATTCTGTAGAGTGGGAAGCATTAATTCATCGATGGCACTGGCTCTGTTCGGTGAAATGAGAGACGACGGTACAATGCATGTTCGAGACAGCAGTTACGCCTTCAAGTTTGGCAGTGACTACAATGAAGTATGTTATTATATTTCACAAGGTTTAGTTCAGAATCGTTTAAAAAAAGTAGAATAATTATACAAGTTGATTCGGAAATAAAAAAGTATATATATATATATATATATATATATATATATATATATATATATTTCCAGGTGTACATGGGCCAGGAATATGTGCGGGGAATATTTGTTAATCACTGGCAATCTTGCTTGAGCTGGTCACAGTCAAATCAAAATTATACAGTGGATTACTACTTCTCAGGTATGAGGAAATTTTTCACTTTACGTCTCTGATCCATTTTGACGTTACGTATTTTTACACGGTGTGACCAGTCAACAAGGGAATCTCACTACCCCTAAACACTAGGGTTTGCAGGGGTCCGTGTTTGCTCTCTTCTTAATTTGGACCACTTTATAACAGGTTTTTATGAAATTTTATCACTGCTCTTCATCTTTTTCATATAATTCTTTAATGCTAACGATGTGGATTAGGAATTCTGGTTTTTTTTCGCAATGACCCATCATTCGCCACTGTAGGTTAAATATTTGAATTGATATGACTTCTGCAACGCCCTGGCAATTTGGTATCAGCTAAGAGATGATGCACTATACTCTGATAGCGCAATATTTTTATGACGTCACATACACATGCAAACGATGGATGATATATTATTTACTTTCAGCGGAAGGAGTTTGGAATACTTCCTCTACCTTTGTTAGTGTACCTGTTCGAGCTGAAGTCACGGGACCTGGGTATTTGGGTCCCATGCATCACGTGTATGATTACTACAGTTTTTCACCCTCGCTTCCTGATGATATCACCACAGCTTTCGAGGTACTGATTTGTACAATTAAAAAAAACTGGTCAGAATTAATTTGTAACTTTAAATAAACTTACATTATCAAAATATCACAACTGTATGGTTTCTGAAGAAAAAGGTTTAAGGAATTCATGCGACAGTAACACAATGTGATGTCGCAATGCCAGAATTACCCAATGATAAATTATCTGTTCCTTTATTTTGATTGACTATTGCGAAGGGTTTTTTAAATGTGAAGTTACAAGGACTCTTTAATAATGACGCCAGAAATGGATGAAAATGTATAAAATGTAGTACTGAAGTCGAGTGATTACCTAATATCGAAAAACATTTACACTATTCACATGAATTCCAAATGAAAACCGTTTTTTAAGATAAAATATAAATTTACCCTTGTAGACTCCAGTTGGAGTAATATGTCCAGGACGACGGAGTATTCGGGGGCTTCCTCCATTACCATCCCAGTTTTACTACAGAATGGAAGTTGTCAATCTCATTATTAACTTAGTGACGACGGTTGATGTAAGCGTCGTACAGATCATTCACATTATGAACATTTATATCGCACAAGTATACAGATCATTCACATAAGAAACATTTAATTCCACAATTATATTCTTCATTCACATAATAAACATTTATATTCCACAATTATACAGATCATTCACATAATGAACTTTTATATTCCGCAATTATACTATTCATTCACATAATAAACTTTTATATTTCACAATTATACTCTTCATTACGAAAGCCCATTAAGCTAATTTTCGTAGCTAAACTTCTTTTTTCTTTTCATTTTTTGCGTTTTAACGCGAAGCTTTCGCGAATTGACGCGAAATTTTCCGCTACGAATATGAGCTTAATGGACTTTGGTATTTTATTACTCAATAGTGCTCCTAGAAATAATACTTAGTTACACAAGAGATTTATTCCCAGTATGAATAATTTGAAGGTAGGAGAGAGTAACGGGCCTTTTTTTCTTGTTTTTGTTTTGATGGCAAGGTTTGGTACGATGAAAAGTACAAACTGGTGAGGACAGACTATCGACCTTTGAGTCCGGGTCCGCCCACGTACAACATCAATCCACTGACAGAAGTTCAAGACTTCAACGCAGGTCTGGAGAGAAACTATTACTCATTTATATGATGAAATTATGAGAGCAGGATTAATATAAGCCATTTGGCTTGTTTCCTGATCTCAAATTTATATCTTTATTTGTGAAATTGTTGTATATGTATGAAATTAATGAATGAATATTGTTTAAACTACTAAATGATGAAATATATGCTCGTTTTAATGTGAAGAATCTTCAAAGAGACGTGTAAATAGTTCATCATGGATTTTGTTCTATACCCTAGGGTAATTACGATAGTAACCTCTTTTTCTACAGAGACGTCGATAAATATGATAGCAATTTAAAGATGAATTTAAGAAAATCAAATAACATTAAATATTGGAATAATGTGGATGTAAAGAACTAAGAGTTTCAGCTGCTTTTTCATAACCTACTTATATTAATTATTTAATCATTAATTTATCATTATCAAGTATTCCTGGATAAATGTCATTCTCATATCTCTGAATTGCAAAAAAGAAGAAACTTATCTACGAGGGCTGTTCAATATGTAATGTGTATTGTGCCACAGCGCGATAACGCTTTACACGGTGTCGTGGATGATGATATTCTTGAATAGCTCTATTCAATACCTTTCCAACGATATAAACTCGAGACGTTTTAAACGAATAGTCATTCAATATAGCCAGTCGTTGACCAAAGTTGTAAAAATGGTTGGGAAACGGGTTGAAAATATTGAAGAAATTAGAGCTTGTATAAAAACTCGGTCATTCGGTAATGCAGATTTTTACTGAATTGGGGATGTTTATGGGTCTGATAGGTATTTTATGAGATAGTTCGTTGGTGGAGAAAAATTTCTAACTGGCACAGAGTCCGTCAAAGATGCAGCAAATCTGGCCGACATGTGACTGCAACAGGCAAGGCAAATGTCTCAATAGTGAGGGAAATAATTGAAAGTGATGGCAGGTACACAATACATGATGTTGCCAAAGCTATTGGCATATCTCTATCGCGGATGCATTTCATTTTGAAGCGTATTTTGAAAATACGAAAGATTTCTGCCAGATGGATACCGCATATATTGACAGATGACCAAAAACGGGTACGAGTACAAACCGCTACGCAACTGCTTAAAATGTTTCCCAAATTCAATCAAAGACAATTTGCAAACATTATTACTAGTGATGAAACATGGGTTCACTATTTCGAACCAGTAAGAAAAATTGGAAACAAAATATAGCTAACTAAACACGGTAGAAGGCCTGCAGTTGCCAAAAGAACCATAAGCACAAAGAGGGTTCTTTATTGCATATTCTTCTCATGTGGTGGTAAAGCCGTACAAATTCCGGTGCCGAAGGGCAAAAGTGTTACAGGTCGGTGTTACCGAGAAGTTATAGTAATAAAGCTCAAAAATATCATAAACGATACCCTGTATCAAGATTTAGGCATGTTCGTCTAATTCATGATAATGCTCCATCACATACATCTGAGCTTGTGAAGCATTTTTTGAAGTCGGAGAAGGATTCCGTGTTGCCACACCCACCTTACCTCCCAGATCTAGCTCCATGAGACTTTTACCTTTTTCCAAAACTTAAAAAAATATTATCTGGTCGTCGTTACAAGTCCCGACAAGCCCTTGGCTTAGCCATCAGTCGGTGCCTCAGAGGTCTACCTAACTGAGCGTACCGTGACGCATTTCAGAAATGAATCCAAAGATTGAAATTATGTATTTCAAACCGCGGAGAATACTTTGAAGGGATGTAATGTTCATTTCACTATTTGAGTCGAATGCTTTTGAGATATCGTACAATACACATTACATATCGAACAGCCCTCGTATATGGAGTGCGCGGCAACTTCTGAAGACCCTGAGCAATGTTTGCAAAAGAACTTACAACTAAGATCCAAATCTTATTTCGCTATTGATTGATTATATATTGTTTAATGTCCCTCTCGAGAATTTTTCACTCATATGGAGACGTCACCATTGCCATTTATTTTATTCTTAGTGTTGATTAAATGGCAATTTAATGTGAATAAGAAGAATTTAGTTCTGTAATATATATATATATATATATATATATATATATATATATATATATATATAATGACGCAAAATTAATCAAGTTGATGAGATTATATATAGGACTATGTGACAGTCTTAATCGCAAGGACCTTCTTTCGTACAGTTGTATTTGTTGACGGATATCAGAATCATTTATGAAGCCCTGTGATAAAAGTTTTACCTCAGTGAAACCTTCCTTGTCTATCTAGGTGTGCGATACCTCAAGGACAATGTCTACGGGAACTGCTCTGTCTTGAGTTTGCCAAATACAGCTTTCGGGGCCTCAGAAAACATGACTGCCTTTAAAACCAACGGCTCATTTGTGTTGCATATAAAAAATCCCCTGCAGGTGTTTTCGTTAGACTCCAATTTTACTTTTGTGGGACAGGTAACACAGCATACTAAATTATCAATTAAATTAAATTATGAAATATGAGACTGTGGACTGATTAATTTTCGTGGTCATCAAATTTCGTAGTTCTGTGGAAACATGCGAACATTTCGTTGGTCCGTAAATTCAAAGACTTCTGAATGTAAAAGTATTACTTTCTCGGTTATTTGTTGTGGAATTCGCTGGCGAGTCCACAGTATTTATATTTATATCACAAGTACACGAATATAATGTGTTGACAATTATCATTGTAGATGCACAATAATTTGTGTCGTTTCTGTTACTGACCATTATAATGTCTGTAATTCCAGCGTCGGTGTCGACAATTGATCTGTGACGTGTTCTCGGCTAAGAGACCGTACTATGTGGAGGAAGTGGGAACGGCAAATGCCACCATTGAAATCTACTTTCTTTCTGTATAATTAATTTTACACTTTCACTTTATCCTATTTCAAACAATTTTAAAAGAATTAATCATTTGAAGTAATCTTAGAGCATACGCCATTACATGTGTATTGATCAGGAGTTCTTTCTACCATGTGTTTTATTTGAATTATGATATCAATGAGACCGTGGTATTTCATTTTATAGGGTAATTATAATAATTATCCGAATGACGGCAATGCGGCGACACGTGATGTTCCCATCAAAATTACCATTGACATGGACCAGGTAAGTGCAAGGAATTGAGTATGTATACATATACAAGCAATAAATTGCTAAAAATAAGCATTACTACATTTGAGCAAGTGAACCACACTTTGTCTATCTTTTAGGTGGGCTTCCACCAAATTATGAACATCATGGACTTTGACGGCAATCACCCTGACCTTTCAAGCTTCGACGTATCGTCTTGTTATTCCCAAACAGCCAAAGTCCATTTCAAAATCAGATTCCCTGGTAAGTGACGTTCAGTGTTCTGTTCTTCAGTGTTTGGTAGATAATTATTTTTAAAAGTTTCCGAATGAATGACTTTTTGTGGATATTGCATAACTGAATATATTATGTAAGATTACATAAATAATGCATGCATATCCAAGTAGTCGAGGGTGTAACATTAAAATTTTCCATCTCGAGAAAATAATTGACATTTTAGGCGTAGTTGAGGTTCACGGGATGAAAATTTCCAGTGTTCTATAGACTTAGTTACATGCGCTATTGGCTTTATTATAGTGAATACCATACATTTATTAGTTATATATGACAAAGCACAAAATATTTTTAATGATCTTTTTTTTTTATCTTGATTGTCGTAAACAAATAACAAGAAAATTTCGACACGGTGAAATTAATTCAGAGTAAACAAATTCAATGCAGACTGCATCTATTTAAAACGCTCTAAACTAAACAACCAATTTGATGCATGTGTCTTTTATTCTACAATACCACGATTACCCCCCCCCCACCCACCCACCGTTGTCAAGTCATTTTTCCTGTTGCTAGATATATGTACTATCACCTCGGAGCGGATGTTTTATATTTTTTATTCCCACAGGGAAACGTTTTCTTTCAAAGAATAAGAAAGAAATAATATAGTTTCACATTTGAAATTAGGAAGGTAGAAACAATGTATGTTGTAATCATACTGCTAATTGGGTCCTTCATTTTCGACAGTGACACTAGAGCTAAACCGTAGACATTGACTTAATCGACAGGTGTTAAATCGCATTTATCACGAAAATTATCAAGAGAAAGATGCCATTTCTTTTGGATATGGACTAAACCTACAGTGTGTATGCGAAATAAATTTTCTATGGATAATTGCATTGAATGATTATTTTTTGGCATATATTGTACTGATAATATGCTTCGTAACCGAGAGGTCATGAGTTCGAGCCCCGCTCGTGCCATGGCCGCGTCAAACCTAAGACGAAAAATAGGTAGTGATTGCTCCTTCGCCAAACGCTCGGCATTTAGAAGTGAGAATCACGGGTCTTTCGAATATGACCTTAAAACGTAGATCCCGTGTCACGGTAGGCGTTGGCACGTTAAAGAACCCTCAATGCTACGGCCCTGAGTGCTAAGCATAGGTCTAAATTTGTGGTATTTCACCTACAGCTGGTGACGTCTCAATATGAGTGAAAAATTCTCGACGGGACGTAAAACAAACAAACTAATGATAATAATAATACTGATAATATGGAACATGACAAAATGAGTAATGTACGTTATTGGGTTTTTTTACATAATGTTTTGTGTTATTTTCTCAATAAGGTGTATATCTAAAATTCATTTATTGCGGGTATCTGTAAAATGCAAAACGAAATTGAAACGAAAGAAAACGAAACCAACAGAAACGAAATAATATTGACACGAAATCTAACGAAAAAAGCCCTCACTGCTACGGCCCTGAGCGCTAAGCATAAGTCTAAATTTGTGGTACTTCACCTACAGCTGGTGACGTTTCAATATTAGTGAAAAATTCTCGACGGGACGTAAAACAAATAAACAATCAATCTATCAACCATTTATTTTATAGTTTCCATTTGCATCATACAAGTTTTCATTTGCATTGTACACGAGTGGAAAATTATACATTAAAAATAATATACAGTACAAATAAAAAAAAATCAAATATCGCAACGTTTTACATGTCATTCACTTGCAAAACCTAATTTTATACCGAACTGCTGAGGTGCGAGTACTTTCAACCATGAAAGAAAAAATAGATATCATATTATACGAATACAATTCAATAAGATGTATATGATAAGTAATTATATTTGATACGCAGTAGCGGACTCTATATGTATGATTTTCTATATATTTATGAACATTTGCCCCAAATTTTTATTAGAACTTGTTTGTCTTCAATTATTTACTAACAGGACAAAGATCCGCCCTGCTCATATGCCGTAAGCACTGAACATATGCCTAATTTTTGCAGCCCTTCACCGGCAATGGTGATGTTTCCTTATGAGTGAAAGATTCTCAAGCGGGACGTTAAACAATATACAACCAACCAACAATATTCACATGTTTCCCCAGATCTCAGACATTCTGTTGCACGTGTTCTTGCTTTCTACTTTCTCCACTTTTCTCCTTTCTCAGGCTCCTTATTCGAAGCTAAAGTAACGGTTCTTTAATATATGACCCTAAAAACGGAAAACGCTCGTCATGCAATGGAAGGGCGAAGGGGTCCTCACTGATACGACCATGAGTGCAATAAGGTCAAAATTAAACCAGTTACTGATGTTCATTTCAACATTTCATTTTGTCCAACAGACGTAACCTGTATAATCCTTTGCAGCGACTGGAAATTGATGTGAGGATTACACAATTTAAAAACCTTCAATAGCTGCGTAAAAATGAAAATCACAATTTCACAGAATAGTGTGCATTTACCAAGATGTTTCTTGAACCATTTGACAAAGTATGATTTTTTGTTGCTGTATTTCAAAACGACTGACAAACGTTATATTCTTATAGGGGTACTACAACCTGCACTCACGAACTCGTTCATTTACAACGCTAGACAGCAGCTGGGCGAAACCATGCAGGTGTCACCACTTCGCATCCAAGATGTCCGTGTAGAGTACGATTTGGCTAATGTGTATCTCCTTGCAACGCTTTTAGACAGAACATCTGCTACAGGTTGAATAAGAAGTAGTCAAATACACCACTTAAGTTTTGCGATGAAAATTAGAATTTTTGATGTTTTCTTTTTAAGAGTCTTCATCCTCTTGATTTTGTTTTCTTTGATAAACAGAATATAATTATTGTAAAGTTGCTTGTATGTGTAACACAGATACATAAAGGATGACTCTGTACTTTTGCAGCACAGTTTACGTACACCCATGGGCAAAAATCAGAGTTTGTTGACGACATCATGTTTAAAAACATCATTGACCCAGCGATGTGCGCTAAACTATGTGTTGAATTTGGCAACTTCACATGCAATAGTTTTGACTTTTGTCCTGGAAATAGTCAGGGCTCGTGCCGACTGAGCAGACGACACATATCGGAAGGTTCCAGTCACCTTGTCCAAGGAGGCGGATGTGATCACTTTTCAAGTATGAAAATATATGGATAATTTTAAAAAAAAAAAAGATCATAAGTTTTCAATGAGATAGAAAATAGACGTATGATAAGAAATACACGTGATTAATCATTGAAGCAGTCAACATTTTTCTTCTGCAGGAACTGTGAATGGTCTCCCTGTGACAGAAAAAACCCTATATGATGCTTATGCTTCACTGAGGAAAGCCATTTTATCGAAGCAGTACTTGGTACAAACCATCATAGACTCCAATCCTGTAAGGAAGATGGTCATTTCTGATTCAAATCGACAAGGTCGTAAAATTACATGCTATTATTAAAATGATGAGTACTTTTGTTCTTTCAGTTAGGTACCTATGTTGGAGTCGATCTTTCCATCACCTATGGTAAGTGATATTGCAGTTCAAACTCGTCATGGCTTTTGCAAACTTTACAAATATTATTCATTATCGAACGCAGAAGCGGCCGATCTATTTATGGTTGTGTTAGAAAGTGCGAATGAGGAAATAGAAATCATTTTTTATTCAATACCTTCTCAATAACATGCATAAAAGTTATAAAAATATATAGGTATAACTATTGATTTCTGTAATCAATACGTTTCACTTTCATTTATTATTAAACAAATATTATTAATTTACGATTTTATACTAATTTTTTTTATAACAAGTACTCCCCGGAATATGTAAAATATAGAAGCAACTCATGAGTTTCCAGACATTAATACAAAAGTTAGGCTTCAGCTGCAGATTTATAAAAACGCGATCTGCAAATAAAAATTGCAGACATGCACAATATAGTCAGTCCAGCAAATCACCATCATCACGTGACATAGATCCATGGATATTATTGCATTCTATTTCTAAACTATACGAAACATTAAGCACATTTTCAGAAGCATGCTTGGTTGAGAATACAATGTTTTGAAACTACTAACATTTGCTTCATTTGCATATCATCGTGATATCTATGGTATTTCAACATTTAATAAATCAATTTAGCTTCTTCAATACAAATTGGATTATAAGCATGGACGGGTTGAGGAGGGGGGGGCAGGTGACAAAGCCCCTGGAACGTCCCTTGTTTAATTGTATTTTTATAATGAAATCTGGTGTAAAACAATAGAATTTTAAGTAATCATACTGCAGTCTAATTTGGGAATAAATAATATTGAAGTTTTTAAACTTCACCCAATCATATTTGATAACAATGTTGGCCTTTTGAGTCCCTGTGTCTAGCATCTTTTTCCTAGACAGACTTGGTGACGTCCGTGTTTTTATTTTCTTTGAACCCCCTCGATATACATGTTGTAGTACTTATAAGTTAAGATCATTTAAAGCGTACCTACTGATTTATTTGAAGTTCTACTGTAAATTTAACCGGGCACATCCAATATTGAAACCTAAAAATGTGGTATTCTTACAGAAGTGACAACCATTAATGGTTGTTTTTCAAATTTATCTCGTCTTATTTTGTTCATTGTTTAGGCTGGCTTCAACCTGCTGCAGTGCCTGTTATCAAAAATTTCTTCTCCTATAGTCAGGAGATTGTTATACCTCAATATGGACAAGTGTTTGCCTCAAAGGTACCTTAAACAATCAAAATCACTTGGATATTAAAGATCTTTATTTGTTCTCTATTTGTCTTCTAAATGTAAATCACATTCTCGTTGCCAATATTTTTAAGGTATGGTACAGTCAAGACTACAAACTAGTTAGATACGACTTCCACAATACAGAGGCCACCATGCCTTTTTACTCCACCAATCCAATGACAGTCATCCATGACTTCAACACAGGTAAACTTGGCGTCAGAAATCTTATAAGCATAAGTTACAAATCGTCAGAATTCTTTGAACTCGCTTACGTCATTCTTGGTGTTCTTTTATGGACTTAGGAATTCAGTATGCATTGGATAGGTTTTATGACAACTGTACGATGTCTGCAATACAGCCTGGAGCCTTCGACAGTACCCTGGATTTCTCCAGACTAATCACACATGGTTCGTATGTGGTGAAACTGAAGAGTCCAATGGACATTTTTCATTTGACACCACAGATGCGTTTTATTGGCCAGGTATACATATATCTATTGGGGGGGGGGGGTCATTTCATTGGAGAGGTTTCTTTTCATTTTATAGAGGCAATATCACAGAATGACTCCTTATAAAAACAGTAAGACTAAATCTTTAATATTACGAACATAAACTTGACTAGAATGAACTGCTAACACTATGTGTGTGGTATATTGAATATGTACATTGGAGTAATGTGAATAAGTATAGTAAAGAATATACTATGCAGTCGTACGCACTCGGGAATAAACCACAAAAACTTAAACAATTGTTCAATTCAATGAGGTCCTTAGTTTGGATTATATGATGTGCATTAAGTAAGTTATGTATCAAAGTTTGGAATGGACGTGGGTAGAGTGTGGTTGAAATGCATATGTAGCAGATTATACAAATAAACAATACTTGTATATATGAGCTGAACTACTAGGTGGTCGATCGGTTCAGCGGATAAATTCCTCATGATTTTTTTTTCCATGCATACAGCTTCTCAATTATGCAAGACCTCAGCGTTAACAATACTAATTACTTCTTGTCAAAATCTGATATTTAAAATTCAAAAGTCTTTGCCTTTGATATCTTTACAAATTGCATTGATAGGCATTTCCTCATGAATGCGCTGCAATTGTAAACAATGCGAGTATGAATACTATAGGATTACACTTGCTTAAACTCAGTCATCAACAAAGCGTAACGCGGTCGGCGATTTGAAAGTTGTTGGTCATGCTGCTGGAGATACCGTTTTCCAGCGTAGGAAGGGTGCATACAGTTTAGCATTTTCTATATTGATTAAAACAGGAACAATAATAATAATAATAATAATAATAAAAAATCCAGAAAGTTATGGAAATCAATGAAGAGTATTTTTTTAAAGATTACTGTAAACATTTTAAAGGTAAAGACAATATATTTTTAATAGTGTATCGATATCAAGAACTTTTCAAATGCCCTTCGTACATAAGTGAATGAACTACAACACTCTCGCCGGTATACCTATTATGAATTACGTTACTCAAAAATGAAACGTATTTCTTAATTGAACTTTATTCTGTAATGTGATACTTTCGTGCACTTGCATTTCTGTAACACGTTGGTTGCATTTGATTAATTTTCATCTTATATCCTTTTACAGAGAACTGTAAGAGATTTCTTGACAAATGTATATGAAGCTGTACTTAAAAATTTTACGATGCCTGGTTTAAACGGACGGTTCACAGCTATCGTCGAATACTATTTTATAGCGGTAAGTTTTCACTGTTTTTCGGTTAATGGTTAATTTTCTCTACAACGTATATTACTAAATTGACTTTATGATTTGTATGTCGATATTTAGAATGGTTGGGTGGAGAGTGCCAGTAGCGATGCGGGTGCTACCCAACATTATTTGGTCAAGACTGACATGATTATCGTTGAGGTATGATTTAGAGGCAGTTTCAGTGTAAAGTGAACACATTATTTAGATTTTTAATTATGCAATTTTTGTAATCATAATAGATTCTTATTTCTGTAGAAAGCATTAGTAATTACTACAAATTACTACAATTTTGAGTACTTCGAACCCGATCTATCATTGTTCGACATTAGAAAATGTTTCACACCCACAGATCAGCATCATTTTCGACTAACTTTTCCAGGTAAGATACGCATGTAAATATCAGACTGTAAGAATGTATGACGTGTTTTGTTTGTTTGTTTGTTTTTGGTTTTTTTTAAAACAGATTAAATTCTAGACCCATTTTTCAAAGTATCCTAAAATTGGATGCACTTTTTTTATTTTTGAAAAGGACAGTATCATCCGTATTTGGATATCTATGAGAAAGTGTTCCAATTAGAAACCCTAGAACAGATGTCCAGAGTTTCGGGTGCATCGATCCTGCGCTTCCAAGAACTTTCTATTAACTACGACCCTTTTAATATATACCTTTCAGCAACAATTCTGGGACGAGCGCCATTTTTAAGTAAGTATTCCTGTGTGTGGTGCAACGTCGCAAGCTACGCCCATTGCGTCCATTAATACTACGGTAGGGTACGTACTACCGGACTCAATAACCGTGGCTAGCGACGATATGTGTGGTGACACTAACTGAAATATGGATGGATATGATAATGTCTTCGAAAATTTTATTCATAGCGGAGTTCACAAAATTTCCGATGCCTGTCAAGAATCTTGGTAGTGACGCCTTAATAGCAAATCTGAAATCTGCGGACGAATGTGCCAATGCCTGTCTATCTATAAATCGGTTTCCATGCAACAGTTTTGATTACTGTTCAGATAGTAATAAGTGCTACCTAAGCAGACAACACGTTTCCACTGGAAACGCACCATCAGTCAACAATTCTTGTCAACATTTTTCTAGTAAGTGATTCTAGGAATCTGTACTCAACACGCTGATCACACGTTTGTTATAAATTCGTTTGTTTGCCTGTGTAATTTCGATGCTCATTCTAATGTAATAAATCGTCCTGTATTTAACTATTTGCCCATACTCAAATAAATGCTACTTACCATATTCTGTGTTTTAAAAAAAAAGAAACGGTGAACGCCTCCTTAGTTCCGGCTCCTACAATGATGGTGGCCTACAGCAACCTGAAAAATGCAGTATATGGTGGTCAATTGAGAGTTGTAATTAGTGCCAATAATCACTCTGTAAGTAAAATAATCACTCTGTAAGTCAAATAATCACACTGTAAGTAAAATAATCACTCTGTAAGTCCAATAATCACACTGTAAGTCAAATAATCACTCTGTAAGTCAAATAATCACACTGTAAGTCAAATAATCACTCTGTAAGTCAAATAATCACACTGTAAGTCAAATAATCACTCTGTAAGTAAAATAATCACACTGTAAGTCAAATAATCACTCTGTAAGTCAAATAATCACACTGTAAGTAAAATAATCACTCTGTAAGTACTGAATTATCCCCGTAAGTTTATTTTAAAAACTAAAACTTTTTCTTATACATGTATACAGGTTTCGTAATATCATGTAGATTAACGTATTCCATAAGTTAAGAAAACTAAAGGAAATAATTATTATTTTATATTGAAAAAAAAAATAATTCCAGGCACTTTACAAAGCAGCGTCCATTAAAGACATTCTATCAAGTCCCAGTGACAGCAGTCAAGGAGGTGAGAATCAGTTATTTTAGCCGAATGTCAACATTGTACAAATTTAAACCATATATGTTTGCAGGTCTTCTTCTCTTTTGATAGGTCAGATCATGAAGCATTTCACTGAATACAAGCAGAATTCTATAATGGTCAGGAGCGACCTCTCATTGAATGGTATTGCTGTAGATGACTGCGCCACTGAGTGTTTTATGGAGGAACTATTTGATTGCCAGTCTTTTGTGTATTGCACGGGACAGAAGCTCTGTCTTCTTAACACGGTTCATCCAGACTTGAACCAGACGCTTGTTCAACCTCACAAATTCTGCAATCTCTATACAAGTAGGAACAATCATGTAGTTGTAAAATTATATTCTTTGCATTACAGACACTGATAATTCTATTGGGCAAAAATTGCATGACGTACGTTTATAGAGCATTAATCATTCAATTGTGTATATTTGCTTCTTTGGAATAAACTAGTTATCACGTGTAACTACATCATGATCAAGTACGAGTTTGCTAGTATTTCAGCGATTATATTTATAGTAGACTATTAGTAAATCTATAATGTGTTGAATTTTCCCTCTTAGGGCAATACTTGGATCATTATAATGCAAAACCCGGAGCCACGTTTCCAACAGATGCTGACAATATCATCATGGCGGTACCTACACCGAATCTCTGTGCAAAAGAGTGTACAGTTACTGGTGGTTGTAAATCATTTGACTACTGCTTAGACTCCAAAACATGTAGATTGAAGAATACGCATGAACTAGACGCACCAACCGCAGTGTTTGAGAAGACCCCAAATTGTAATCACTATTCACGTGAGTAACTAATGGTATTTAGAGAAAAGCCATTGATTTTCATTTTTATGTTCCTCGTCGAAAAAAGGAGGGTGGATATTGGTTTGTATTTGTCGGTCAGGCGATTGGTTGATAGTTTTGATTGTTTGGTTGTTTTACGTCCTGTCGAGAATTCTTCACTCATATTGAGACGTCACCAGCTGTAGGTGAAGTTCCACAAATAGGCCTATGCTTAGCACTCAGGGCCGTAACAGTGAGGTTTCTTGTTCACTGTTTTTTACCGGTCGCTGCAACCTAATGGTTAGGAACGGTGAGGTCCCCCGGATTGAATCATGATTCCGGAGGTCGCGTTATACCTATGACGTTTAACACTGATAATGACTTCCTTCGCCAAACACTTGGCTTCAGAAGCGAGCGTAACGAGTCATGCAGTTAGGGCTTTAAAACCTGAGGTCACGTGTCACGACAGATGTTCGCATGATAGAGAAGACCTGAGACCACGTGTCACGACAGGTGTTCGCATGATAGAGAAGACCTGAGCACCATGCATAAGTCAAAACATGCGAATAATGCTGTCCCTACACGAGTGATAATGTGAAAACAGACAAACATAATACGTCGTGTGTATGTTTCACATGTGAATAGTAACAAAGTACTGAAATATCAATACAAGCTGTAACTAACAGTAGTTCAACTATACAATTATGCACCAAATGACACCTATCGGTATAACTTATAAAATCCCCAAGATGTGAAGAAAAAAAATCTGCAAAATTGTTTGAAAGCACACCTACAATGAGCGTTTCGTATAAAGCGACATTGCATCGTATATACGGACATGGGACCGATGACTGCTGAACATAATCGGGTTGCACACCGAGCCCGAGGTCATACAGAGCTGGAGACTTAACCCTCATTTCGTTTGTTTTAAAATATTACATCGTGTCATGATTGACTTTAATCAAGTATTACAGGTGTAAGAACGTATCTGAATTACGCAAATGTGCCATTTAAATGAAATTTTATTAATGAATTTGCTATAAGTTAGCATATTAAATTGTTTTCAAATCTAACACAAGTGTAGTGCCTCTCTTTCGCGTAATTCTAAACTGGTGACCTCCGAGGTCAATGCACATCGGATACTACGAGCAGGAATTACTGACGGGATGACAATGATTCTTGCA
This sequence comes from Ostrea denselamellosa, assembly GCA_024699665.1. NCBI lineage: Eukaryota > Metazoa > Mollusca > Bivalvia > Ostreida > Ostreidae > Ostrea > Ostrea denselamellosa. The sequence goes on from JAMZEH010000020.1 coordinate 26,104,481, forward strand.
TCGAAATTGTTTTGCCGATTTGACGGGTTTACTGCTTCAGATTCATTTTGATTCAATGAAATTATATATGTCTTAATCACAAATGTGTTATTACATTTGATCTTTTATTTCTTTTAATTCATTTACCGTCAGTTACAGTTTGTATTGCTTTAAGCTGTTGAAAAGTCAGCAGATACCATGTCAGCTAGAAATGTAGGTATTCCTTCGAGGAACACTTGCAGACTAAACCTTGGTACATTCTAGTTTGTTGCATAGATGTCTGTTGTATAGAGGGTCCATCAAGATTAATAAACCATCTTTTCATTAAAAGGAAAATATATCGATGACTTTAAATTTGTGGAGGGAAAACAGATGAACTTTGGGAAAGTTTTAGAATTTGATGGAGTATCAGTGGATCAATGTGCGAAGCTGTGTGTAGAAGAGGAGGATGTGAACTGTCGAACGTTTGCTTACTGTGGTAACTACACCAAGTGTAAATTAATGACTCAAACACCGAAACAGGTTGGTCCAGGGTACATCTCCTCAAGTGGCTTCTGCAATCTTTACATAAGTAAGTTGGAATTTCATTACTTATTATATTTTAGCAGGAATGCCACACACACACACACACACACACACACACACACACACACACATATATATATATATATATATATATATATATATATATATATATATATATATATACAGCACACACACACACACACACACACACACACACACACACATATATATAACCTGGCGTTTTTATTTTATTTCTAGGAGTCTATAACCCTTCATCTTCATTACCGAGTAACACTTCGAAAGTTATCTACAAAAATTCACTACCAACGTCATCTCACTCAGATTTAGGTAAAACAGAATTTCGGCTTTTTAAGTAACACATGTAACAAAAAATTACTAGTAAGCAACACTTCTGAAACATTGCCAATTTAATGTAACCTGTCAATTGTCATTTGCAGGCCTTCTTCTGGGGACATCATTTGGTGTATTTATATTTGGCCTCGTTTTCGGAGGTGGGGCGGTCTACCTTTTCCGGAAATACAAAAGGAAAGATGATGAGATTACCATGAACATATTAACAAATGAATCTGATTGAATTTCTTAAATTTTATATTCTTCGAAATATTTGGAATGTTGACAGTGGTGTAAATGATATTTCCGAGATTTCAGTGTTGAAACTGAAAGAAATCGGCGTCCGTAGTTTACACTCGTATCGATATACGTGTATAAAGTGTGGACTGGACAATTCTGTAATTATTGTATTACCTGAGACTAGGTGCACCCAGTAATATCAAGCGATCAAGAATCTTTTATTTTATCTAAGAAATTCGTGTGTGATTAATTTTAATCTGTGTCGATGTTGACAAAACATTAATAATGCGTCCGGGATGTTTTCAGAAACATCCCCAAAACGAAAATATGTCATTGCTAAGGTTCACCTAAGTCGGCATAAAATCTTCTACAGGTGTTCTAGCACAACATGTCAGTATTATATGTAATACAGAGATAAAGCTGCCCTCTTACCGCGAATACACCCCCCTCTCCAACAAATTCGAAAACTTTAACTAAATAATGCCCACATTTCCAAGAAAATAGAACGATTCATCAATATGTTTGGAGACACAAATGATATTTAAAAATTTTTCTTGTGACGTCAATAGATGACGTAGCAAACATCTTCTTTATCTGAATTTTTCAGAGGTAACATTGGAAGTTGATGTCTCTAATTTTATTTCCAGTAATTTTGCTTGCATAACATGTATGTACCTTATGTCGGAAAATCGCAAGTTTGATGTTGAAAGAAATGATATTATATCTAAACGCATCTATGACCTCGTTCTATTTCTATTTGGGTAAAATTTTGTATTAATTGGAAGCTCCAGCCAGTTGACTGTTGTATGAGTATTCATTAAATGAGAACAAGTATTTTCTTCCATAACATGGTACCATTGTTGAGGACTGGAAGCAAGGCTGGGACTTTGAAGGAGAAATCAAGCTAACTGTACATAGGTAGAACCTAAAGAAAATTGCAATCTGCAACAGAATTGATAAAACAAATCCCTGTATATTGATATGGTCATAAAATAAATTAAGTTGTTGATTCTCAGAATTTTTGTATTTATGATTTTTTAAAGCACAATATACTCTCTTTCTGTGTTATTTAAAATTATATCTCGGGTGGAAATCGTCTTTATATATATATATATATATATATATATATATATAAAACGATGGCTAAGTACACATGATCCACTTTTAATGTTACTGAGCTAATAATGATTCGCTTTTAAACCTAGTGGGTTATATCATTTGCATCTATTCACATGAAACATATCTCGCTCAAAAGTTTGAAGAAGTAAACATTAGGTTGTGATTTTAAAAAAAATGTGATCACCATAAAGTCTCTGATTATGATAACTTTATTTGAATGACATCTGATTATGATAGCGCAAATATTCCATTGACAACTCTTTAAAAAAATGTTTTTCAAACAACACACATTGTATAATGTTCGGAAAGTTTGCCTCACTCAACTAATGAAGTAGATGCGGGCGATCTGTGATTTATCCGTCAGCTTTGCAAGATGATCCATTTGGATTTGCTTAAATTGCACAGTTCCCCACTTACACAACACCATCTGCATTGTAACGTTGTTGGAGACGGAATGGAATAGCACCATCATCAAAATAGACAACACCAGCCTTTCGTAGTCTGAGGTAGATTGCCTGTGTCAATGATGCCTATATGCGAGTTATCCACTCCATTTATGTTTAGTGGTATCCCGCTTTGTGTTCTTTGACCATAGTTGCCATTTCCCTCATGGCCTCGTATATCCCCTCGCCTGTTGTTGCGCATGCGGCTTGAATGAACCATTTTCGGGACGTAAGTTTATGTAAATTCATCAAATCAGCAACCACTGATGGTTTCATGGCATCTGATGGAAAGTAAATATAAAAAATACATAGAATTTGCTGAATAAATGAAGAATACAATGTTACAGTAAAAAAATTCAAAATTTTTGTGAGCGTCAGTGTTCCTGTTCTAAAGTCTTGAAGCAACTATGAATGTGGTAATTTTAAAGTTTTCCTGTATTTTTCTCCATATTTTAAAACTACGCGTTTTATTTTCATATTTTATAAACGTGCAAAAGTTGCGTGTATCTTATTTCAGACAGTGATACACGTTTTGATTTCTTCCATCAAAGTAGCGAAAAATAAAAAATGAAAAAAGCATTATACATACTAGGTAGGTCCTGTTTGTTGGCGATAACAACGACTGGTACCCCCCTCATTTCATCATTATCAAGAATTCCAAACAGTTCTTCACGAGCTTCTGCAATCCTCTCTTTATCGTTAGTATCAACGACGTATATTAAACCTGATACGAAAGAGAAATATGAAAAGGCTAAGATAACTAACAGTATTATATATAAATATATGATGATTTTTATAGAATACGAGTGTAATCTATCTATATATCTGACATGTTATTGATAAGACAAACAAAATGTGTCAACATTTTATAATTAAAGATGAAAATCATGTTTTGTATTTCAAATGCTAAATAGAAGATTACTTGTCAGTAATAAATTGATAAATACCTTCGGTATTTTGGAAATAGTACCGCCACAAAGGCCTGATTTTATCCTGGCCTCCTATATCCCACACAGTAAATGAAATCCCTTTCACCGGCTCCACCGTTTCCACGTTGAATCCAATTGTCGGGATAGTATGCACATTTTCATTCAGTTTGATTTTGTATAAAATTGTTGTCTTTCCTGTGAAAATAAACAGTATATGAAACACATCGATTTATCGACATGAATAACTTTTTTTTTTAATCAAATCAAGATTTACATATATTGTTGATTAAAATTCCACGAAGTCATTTTATAGTATCACCATTAGTCTAAGAGGATAGTCAGTACATTAAAACTCACCAGATGCATCTAACCCTAGCATCAGAATCCTAGCAGGGTTGTCAGCGCTAAAGGACTCAAAGATAGAGTACAATCGTGATAGAAATAATCCCATTTTCTCTCTCTGCAACCCTTAACGTTTACTAATCTGTATTATATGGTATTCTTTGTAGGAACGAACTCTAGCTCTTTTTATATACAACGTAAATGACATGTTATTTTTAACCTGTTAAATGTCAATGCTGATTTAAACAGCGCTTTACTTCCAGCGTGTCTACAAATGACGAAATATTCCTTGGTTGTGAATGTAAACAAATATGACGCGAGATGTTCCGAATGAACACCGTCGCTATAAACAGATTTTCTCTCGTGTATACTGCCCGCATCTTGTATGTTTACTGAAGTATAAGGGTTACAAGCTGTATAAAGAATGCAGAAACGGAAACAATCTGTTAATGATAATTAGAATTATATACACAAAAATAAACTGATATATCTGAATAAACCCCAAGATAAAACATTTCATATATAATCAAATTGTCATGTTACGGGTTGTCATTAATTTATATCATTGCGTGGTATGTTATCATTTTAAACGATGTTAAAAAAATTAAGCAGTGTTTTGCTGTACCCAGTTTCATTCATATAGTTCCTACAGACATTGTCACTTTCAAAATGCTTTGATGCTTTTATCCCAGCACCTCTGCTGGATTAAGCCCATTGGATAAATTTTAAAAAATGGAGAAAAACATTATACCACAGGTTTTTTTTCTCCCAAATGTGTACTGTTTTGGTTTTGTTATTATCACAGACCTGGAGGGTACCACTTTTAACCAGTGAAGAATGTTAATCTTCAGTGAGACGATTTGTTATTGCTACAATATTTACAACTTATGTAAAAAAAACAGTAAATTAATTGTTGTTTATCAAGGGTAGTAACTCTAAAATAAGAATCTTTATATTGAATGCAAATCTCGGGACACCATACGGAATAACTTGGATTGTTGACAATTCAAAAATACTTTAAACAAAGCAACATCCGTAATAATTATATAATGCCAAATTAAAACTCGATTTGTTTTTTTAAATTGAAATCCAATCTAGTATATATTTTATTGAATGATCGTAAATATGACATGGTTTTCCTATTGTATACTCAATCGAAGAAAAAGACATTTGCATCCTGTATGTGTTTGTCTCGTATCACCTAATGAACCCCAATTATCTCGCTTCCACATAATGTATACTTTAACAATTGTGTAAGTAGCTCGATGAATCATGCCCAGCGTGTGCATATTTTCCTGTATCAAATTTAGTCTATTGATACAGAATTCATTTAAAATTGCAAACAAGGTCATGATGATGATGATATCGTTCTGATCAGTACTGTCTGATCTTCTTAGTATCGTTGATGTACGTCAGGGCGGTCCACGGTATCGTCATCCCTTCCGGCATTCCTACACAAGAACAATCGATTGGTGCCTTTTATCCAACAGAAGTGAGTAATCGATTTCATCTGGGGCCTTTCTTGAGGTATTCTTTAACCATGCATGATAATTCTTGCATCGCTTCGTACACTCCAACGCCTGTCATTGCGCACGTTGACTGAATGAACCATTGACGTGATGTCAGTTTGTGGAGCCACAGTAGGTTTGCCACTTCAGACGTGCTTAGAGCATCTATTGGTAAGGAGACGGTACAACAAAAAATATTGTGTTCATTATAATTTGTATTTAACATCTTTTCAATAAAAATAATTACGATAATGTCTTGATTTATTTCTTTGAAAAATCTTGTTCATTTTCAAACCACCAAAAAGGCTCTAGATGAAAATAAGAATCCTGAATTCAAATAATTAAGTAAAGCATGCATTTTCTAATAACGAAATTCAATAGAACTTGTATGAAAATTCAAAATTGTAGATAAATTATACATACTTGGGAGATCTTGTTTGTTAGCGATAACCATCACCGGAACTCCTCTCATTTCATCGTTTTGGAGGATTCCGAACAGTTCTTCACGTGACTCCGTAATCCTTTCTCTGTCGTTGCTGTCTACTACGTATATCAAGCCTACAACATGACGTTTTATAACTGTAGCGTTAAACCCACCGGACCTCATAGATCTAATTTGCATATACACGCTTTCACTGGGTCGAATGTGTTTCATACCAATTGTTTTATCGTTCTTTACATACTGATTTTGACTGCAGTTACTCCGTTTACCAGAACAAGATATAAGGCTCACGACGAGTGAGACCGGTCAGTCGGGGATACTTACCCCTTCTAGACACATGCGTACTTAGGGAGAAATGCTACACCAAAGAAGTTTGAATTGTATAAAAAGTGTGAGATATGTACACCAATATTTTGAAACTGAAAACTGTCATATTTACTTTATTTAGTCAAAAAAGCAAGTTTAGTAGAAAGCAATCTTACACAATTTAAAATCCCAGTTGGATTTAACCCACGATCTACAATGCTGCAGGTGACATGCTAACTTACTGAGCTATTCATCTACACAATTAAATATAAAAGGAATAGAGATATATTGCTGATATTTATGTTTCCATTCATTTTGAAAATGGGAGACAGCTATTATGACGATGTAGTATATCTCTTAATACACTATTTCATACTACTGCATGGACAATCACTGCACGCTTCAAGTAATTTGATCCTCGTTTAATCATCCAGAATGAGATTCTGAGGAAAAGGTTACCGTACGGTAGAATTTCCCTCCGAAACCTGACGCTATGAAAATGGGAGAATTATACTATATTGCCAGTTTTGATTGGGATATATCCCACAGTTTTCCGGGGGAAGACTCACTATAAAGTCGGCTTTCTGGGGAAATAAAAAAAACTGAAAAAGGAAAGAAGAAAAAAACAGGCTAAGGGTCAAGGTCACAATCTAACATCGGATCTATAGTGAATATCGAACTGGAATTTGTACCTTCCGTGTTTTGGTAGTAGTGTTTCCATAACGGTCTGATTCTGTCCTGACCTCCGACATCCCACACCGTGAAGGACACGCCCTTTACCGGCGACACTGTCTCCACATTAAAACCTATGGTAGGTATGGTACACACGTTCTCGTTCAGTTTAATCTTGTACAAAATGGAAGTTTTTCCTACGAATAAGAACTCTCATAATTAACATGAATCCCTTTGAAAACTAAATTTAAAAAAAAATACCAACGCAATACAAATAAAGAGGCGCATTACATAAAAGGGGTCACAAATAAGAATACAATAAACTTAAACAAATTATGTGTTACATCGATAGACGTGAACATTCTGACTGAAGACTAGAATCTATCTCTTACCAGCACCATCTAAACCAAGCATTACGATTCTGACTGGAAGTCCCATGGAATAAGACTGAAATAGTTTAAGAGTCTTTAATTTGGATAGAAATATACCCATGGTTCAAAATTTTCCTCTTCCGAAATAGTGAGAAGATCAATACTTTGTTCTGTATTCTGAATTTATGCGTTGTTGAACGTGTCTATATATTAGTCGAGTAACATGCGGATATACACGTGTCACGAATTTTTCAGTTTGTATGTATGACGTAACATCCGGTCGCATCTAAACATTCATTAATTCGTGTATAAGTCACCAGGGAAGGGAAACATATACTAAATTTCCTGTCACAGAAATGAGATCTATTTTATGTTATCGATAGTAATGAAATAAAGGAAGTTGTACTACAAATCTACAACGTTTGTGTGAACAATGAATCTCTTGTTGCAGCCAATGCATGTTCTTTATTTATATATAAATAAAAATCTCCCTGATAGAACAAATAAAATCCTTCAGAGACTTAATCATGCAATTTACAGGTCTCATGGATGATGATCTGAAATTAACGGTAATAAAATACTGAATTTCACTGTAAAAATTGATAGGAACTTTATTTCAATAATGCTAACGATCGTCAGGTTTAAACCTCTATGTGTTCATGTCTGCATTGGATGGAATTTTGTAATGTGACAATTGCACATTCACATATCATGTATTTATTATTCAAGCAATAAATATCGAAGCTGACAACGGATTCAATATACAGCCGGATATCACACACACACACGCACGCGCGCGCGCGTGTATTTATGTGATTTGTTCGTCATTTAATTAATAGAACTATATATATTGCAAGTATTAACTTGTTCTTAAAAAACTAGTAGAGAGATGTTTAGAACGTTATACCTTCAGAGCAATTTTTGAGGTAGTAGTATATAAGAACAAACATGGATGTCTGTCTGTTTTGCTGTTTTTATCCGGGTCAATACTTTGCGATGAGGAGACATTTGAATGAACTGTTCAGAACCTGCTGATATGATATCTTCCTTTCAAAGGAATACATGTTTTGACCCTGTCCAATACAGTTCCTTGAATTCTCCAATGGAAAGTAAACAACAAACAAACAAAACCCCTTTAGTTCATGCCAATTTACTCGCATTTTTATATCACGTCAAAGATGATGAAATGGTTAAACATCCACATTAAAAAATAAAAACGAAAGTTCGGTATTTTATGTTTTGATTTGCAATTAACATTTAGATGATAACATGTTTTGTTTGGTTTGAAAAATGAGATATGAAGGTCGCAAACATTGCAGTGAAAATGTTTAGCCCGTATTTGTCTAATAAACAATTTAACCAAATTAATGCTCAGACATCACAGATCGTATACAGCTCAGAAATGTTCGGTATTATGTTGTCCACAGTGATCTAATAGAAGCCACCTCTCTGTACTGTACCATCCTCCATAATGAAAGTTCCATGGATTCGGTTTGGTCAGAGATATTAAGTAAACTTCCATTTTCATGTCAGATTTTGAGAAATTCCTGTTCACATCTTGATATGCAAAGGGGGGATGGCTTCATCAATAGAACATAAGACTGGGACATCAGTTGGCCAGAAAACCAATGAACTGGGGCAGTAGGCGGTCAGTAGAACACTGGACTAGAACAGTAAGCGGTCAGTAGAACACTGGACTAGAACAGTAAGTGGTCAGTAGAACACTGGACTAGAACAGTAAGTGGTCAGTAGAACACTGGACTAGAACAGTAAGCGGTCAGTAGAATCCTGGACTGAGACATTAATTGGTCAGTAGAAGTGAAAGACAATCTGAAGCTCACTGTCGGGCAGAGATGAATGCATTCTTTTACTTCCGCTTATGTCGAGGACTGGACGGAGAATAAGACCACAACGGTTCACATTTGCCCGTCAGAAATAGATCGTGTGTATTAATTTTGCCAACATTGTAAGCATAAACTGTCCATAAATATTCAGTGGCACTCCGCTTTGTGTTCTTTGACCATAGTCGCCATTTCCCTCATGGCCTCGTGTATCCCCTCGCCTGATGTTCCGCATGCGGCTTGAATAAACCATTTTCGGGACGATATCTTGTGTAAACACATTAAATCTGCAACTTCTGATGGTTTCAAGGCATCTAATGAATAATAAATAAATAAAAACAAAATAAATTGATGTATGAAAAAAAATGTCAATTTTCTTAAATAAATAACTATAGTTGCATGTATAATTTGATTGTTGCAATTTGAGTAATTTCTCTAAAAGTACAATGTGTGAGTGGTGTACGTACTAGGTAGGTCCTGTTTGTTGGCGATAACAACGACTGGTACCCCTCTAAGTTCATCACTGTCGAGAATCCCAAACAGTTCTTCACGAGATTCGGAGATTCTCTCTCTGTCGCTGCTATCAACGACGTATAACAATCCTAATAATAATCGAAACACGATTTTTCTATATGCAATTAAGTACAAAAGAGAGTAGTCAATGAACCTCTAACTTTATTTAATAAATTGACAAATGCGATGACCCTAGAGATGATTGTCCCATTTTTGTTGATTCTGCTTTGTATTATTGTCTTGATATTGTGACATTGTCAAAACAAACATAAATACCAACCTGCAGAATCGTGGAAATAGAACCTCCATAGCGATCTTATTTTATTTTGTCCTCCGACGTCCCATACAGTAAATGAAATCCCTCTCATCGGTTCCACCGTTTCCACGTTGAATCCAATGGTGGGGATAGTGCTAACAATTTCATTAAGTTTGATTTTGTATAAAATTGTTGTTTTTCCTGAATAAAAAAAATCATTCTTGGTTATATTTAATATTGAAATTATACAATCAACACGAAATATTTTTATAAAGTTTGAAATCCTACAAGAAAGATGTGGATATATATATGTATATACATTACTTTTAGTTGAACTATGTATACAGTGCATTATAATTGATTGAATCCAGAACGTTAACACTGATTATTTTTTCCCATCACAGATACATTTTCTGACTATGAAGTGATCTGTTAAAATACAACCGGACTCACCAGCAGCGTCTAGTCCCAGCATGAGTATTCTAGCCGGTGTCCCAGTAGTGAAGGACTCGAAAACGGAGTACAATTTAGAAAACAGTAAACCCATTATTTGACGCTTATTGGTTCCTAAATGATTTCTGCTACAACATTTGTAGTATTAACTGGCTCTTTATATATTAGTAAATACCGAATGACAACTTTCATTCCACAAGTTAAATACCAATACCGTTATGAACAGCATTTTACTTCCAGCGTGTCTACTTATGACGAAATACGCTGTGCTCGATCATTAAGACGCGAGGTTTTCCGAACGATCTCAGAATGCCTCGTAGACTTAACATGCATACCCAAATCAGATCGTGCAAAAATTGTTTTTAACTAACTTCTGTATGATATCTATCTATCTATCTATCTATCTATCTATCTATATATATATATATATATATATATATATATATATATATATATATAAACTGGACTGTGTGGCTGCATTTGGGACCCATACGGGGTTGATACTCACCATCTTTCAATTATCTCAAAATAATAAAATCGATTTTATCCATAAGAAAATTTCTAAGTTGATCAAAAATATTTTCAAACAATGGAAGGCAAATTTCTTGACATATAATCCAGCGCGGATTTGAACATTTTAAACGTAACCGTTGTTTTTAATGTTGTGATGCGAAATATAATAAGTATCGTTCATGCAGATATCACCTACATTTTCATGCCCTGTATCAATACAAATAGGCAGAGGTGTCATCCATCGAAATAAGCCCTTTTGAAAAGTGAACAAATTAAAGAATTGGGAATCTTTGGGGTATAGGTCCAGATTGTTAGTCTTGGATTCTTTCTAAAGAATTATCAGTTGCTTTTCTAGACGCTCGTGCATCCATCATTAATAGAATTCAAAACCAAATCAGTAGTATGGAAAGGTACAGATTAGGGTAATCTAAGGTGTCTGATACTAGTTTTAAACATGAATAACTATCAAATGAAAAATAATAAAACTTAAACTCGAGTGCATTTTACACAGTACATGTCGCATATAGCTCACATATTTTCAAAACAAATATTTAAATTTCCAATGTTTTCCCACTTGATATCTTGGCAGATCGTAATGATAGTCATTTCCTCATGAATCTTGATAAATATAGTACGCCAGAATGTTAATGGTTGGGGATTCCGATAGATATGAAAGTAGAATGTAAATATGAAAAATAAAATTTAGTTTTGAAAATACAATATATAAAATACAATACAGTATGAATTTCAACGCAATATTCATATATAAAAAAAGATAATTTACGAGTCCATTAACGCACAATATGAAGGTGTGTGAAGTGTAGCAGTTCTTACTCTCCTTTATTTTCAAAAATTAAATTCATTTTCTAAATATCATTTTGAATTTATAGAAGTCATTGTTGAATGTAATATATAATCAAAATCAAAACAGCAGCAATATATTATGATGCATTCAAAGCATTTATTTCCGAATCGAGTGAGATTATATTTTCGTTAGTAAATTTGTCTGATTGAAAACAGAATTATATATATATATATATCTCAAGATGATACATAATATTTTTTGATAGCGCTTTATATACGTGTGCACAATATGACGTTAACTGATACCGCCGCTCTTTATAATATCACAATAACGCAATAAAACCGTTTTTCTTTCATTTTCGGCGTAATCTCGTCCGCACTGCAAACACTTCTCATGTATTTTCAAACTTTTTTTTGTACATTTACATTCTACACTCATTTCTGTCGGAATTCCCAGTCGTTGAAGTAGACCTACTATATTTATCGAGATTCAAGTACGCATTGTTCACAACTGCGACGCATTCATGAGGAAAATGAAATCACTCAGACGTCCATTTATTCATCATTTTTTCAATTAAAGAATTTTTTATTCTTTATGAAAAACAATAATCAATGATCATGAAAACAAGAATAATTATAATAACAAATGTTGTAATCACTCCAAAATAAACACTTTAATCACGAAAACAGTTATTGTAAAGAGCAAAACATTACATCATGTGACCATGATCTATAAATAGAAACAGTCATCAAAAGTATCATGGCCTACACAATGTTGTTTCTCACTGATAACGACGGATTCTCAAGATAGCTTCTCGTGTTTGTGCTGTATCAGTCATTGTTGACGGGGTAATAGCACAGTTTTGATATCTGCTAACTTGGATGTCCTTACATGTATGGATGTAGAAGATGCAGATACAATGAACGCTCCATTGATGGTTTTCCACAGACACTCGTGGTGAACGGTTTCATTTGAGTCCTTTCTTATAGTCTTTAACCATAGTTGCTAATTCCTTCATGGCTTCGTATATGCCTTCTCCCGTTGTTGCGCATGCGGATTGAATGAACCATTTTCGAGACGTCAACTTGTGTAAGCACATGAGGTCTGCCACCTGCGACGTACTTTGGGCATCTATTGCAAATAGAAAAATTGATACTTGTTCAAAGCAAAGTTTCTACACGAATGAAATTGACAATATACAATTCATATATTGAAAGAATTAAAATTTCGAAGAAAAATACAATGCAATATTAAGTTTGCTACTGAAGTCAGTAAAGAAACCGAAAAGCGCTTAATAGCAATTTTAACGATTTCTGAGTACAATTAAAATCTGAAATTGAAAATTAGTCAATAAATTATACATACTTGGAAGATCTTGTTTGTTAGCGATAACCACCACCGGAACTCCTCTCATTTCATCGTTTTGGAGGATTCCGAACAGTTCTTCACGTGACTCCGCTATCCTTTCTCTGTCGTTGCTGTCTACTACATATACCAGACCTTCAAAGAATGGACGAAGATCATACATTTTTCTCGTCGGTGGATACTGTTATATGAATATGAAATTATTGCAAGTTTTTTCTTCCTACTTATTACAAAAGTAAATCCAGTATATTATTGTGTGATTTTAGTTCTTTTTCGTACCTTCCGTGTTTTGGTAGTAGTGTTTCCATAACGGTCTCATTTTGTCCTGACCCGCGACATCCCACACCGTGAAGGACACGCCCTTTACCGGCGACACTGTCTCCACATTAAAACCTATGGTAGGTATGGTGCACACGTTCTTTCTCAGTTTAATCTTGTATAAAATTGTCGTTTTCCCTGTAATTAAGAATTGTCATCATGATGAAAATTGACATATAAAGAACAGTGGATGCGAATTGATTTTCATTTTTCTAGAAAGATAATATAAATAAATACATCAATAAATTGAAATTAAAATAAAATAAAATGACGTCAAATAAAATTAAAAAAATATATATGCTCAATAGTCAGTTGCAATAGACAGAAACCCAGCAATATATCTAAAAAAAAGAATTATTGCAATAAATGAATTAAAATTTTTTTTAGACTTTTTTAAAAATAAAAAAAATTAGTAAAATTTCAATAAATCTTACCAGCAGCATCTAAACCAAGCATAACTATTCTAGCCGGTGATCCCGAGGAAAAAGACTCAAACAGAGTAGTTAATCTGGATAGAAATAATCCCATGGTTTTCCTGATTTCTGATCCTAATTGCTATATAAGTTTCGATCTTTTATTTCTAATTTCATACATCAGCACAAGTCTTCATAAAATAGAGAGACGACAAGCTCAAATTTCCACTTACCATTTAAATGTTGGATCAGTCCACGATTTATTTCCAGCGTGTAAGGTATGACGAAAGATCCGGTTGTTAAAATAAACACAGATCGAGGCATTCCGAATGAATAGATGAATATAGACATACCTACCAGGAAGTACGACCTTGTAGGTAAATTATCGGATGAACTCTGGCTTTATGGATATAACAATTGTATTTGGTTATCATAAATATTGTTATTTATTAATATCTGGTCCGTTTACCCCCACTGATACATGTACATATTGTTTTTTTTTATGAAATTAGGAATCCCATACAATCCACGTGTACCAAACTCTGTTTGATAGCTGCAACGTTTAAAATATTTTTGGACTGACTTGACGTTTATTTTCAATCATTTTTGCCTTTGATGCCTTTAGAAATTGTAATGTTAGCGCTTCTGGAAGTATGCCGGTGTAAAGCATCGCATTTCTTGCTTTCCTGTGTTTTCAAAAATGAAATTCATTTTTCAAATATCATTTTGAATCTGTAGAAGACATTGCTGAGTGCAACATACAACCAAAACAGCAGTACACATCCAGAGGCTAGATTTCAGAATCGCCAGCGAGATTAAAGCATCCTTGTATAACGTTGTCTGATTGGCCACACAATGATATAGATATACAAAATTCAGAGCGATACACAATGTTTTAAGTCGCTATTACATGAGCCGCACGGCCCAGTCTGACGTTAACGGATAATGACGGATACTAACGTTTTTATCACGTTACACGTACGACACTTGGTTTTCTTTCATTTTCGACGTAACCCCCCCACCAACCCCCCCATTCTAAACAATTCCCACATCTCCAGACCCTCATGCATTTTTAAAATTCAATTTATTTTTATTTTTAAATTCTATATTCATTTATGTCACAGAGTTCCCAGTGGTTAAAAGAAACATAATATATTTTTTCAAGATTCATACGCGCATTGTTCACAATTGCAACGCTGTCATGAATGAAATGGCCGTCATTGCAATTTGTTAAGATATCAAAGGCAAACACATTCCAAATATAAACATGCGAATAATATCCTGTCCTATATTGTGTTGAAAATACCCTCGTTTTGGTAACATTCTTTAGGAATTTCATTTCATAAAGGAAAAATTTTAGACTTATTTTGAAATATGGTTTATTTCCAAGAGTCAACACATTAACACTAATGCGACTTGTTTTCATGATTTTAAGATATATCCATAAACCACTATTGAGTTATCGTGTCCTTTTCTTTCGTATTCTGAATGTAAACAACTGTTCACTGAATGGGAAAAAAAATCACTCAAACTTCCATTTCTTCATCAGTTTCTATTCTTTATGAAAAACAATAATCAACGATCATGAAAACAAGA
Source organism: Ostrea denselamellosa (assembly GCA_024699665.1). Classification (NCBI taxonomy): domain Eukaryota; kingdom Metazoa; phylum Mollusca; class Bivalvia; order Ostreida; family Ostreidae; genus Ostrea; species Ostrea denselamellosa. The sequence continues at coordinate 26,119,781 of JAMZEH010000020.1, forward strand.
ATAATTAAATAACAAATGTTGTAATCACTCCACAATAAACACTTTAATGATGGAAACAGTTATTGTAAAGAGCAAAACATTACATCATGTGACCATGATCTATAAATAGAAACAGTCATCGAAAGTATCATGGGCTACACAATGTTGTTTCTCACTGATAACGACGGATTCTCAAGATAGCTCCTCGTGCTTGTGCTGTATCAGTCATTGTTGACGGGGTTATAGCACAGTTTTGATATCTGCTAACTTGGATGTCCTTACATGTATGGATGTAGAAGATGCAGATACAATGAACACTCCATTGATGGTTTTCCACAGACACTCGTGGTGAACGGTTTCATTTGAGTCCTTTCTTATAGTCTTTAACCATAGTTGCTAATTCCTTCATGGCTTCGTATATGCCTTCTCCCGTTGTTGCGCATGCGGATTGAATGAACCATTTTCGAGACGTCAACTTGTGTAAGCACATGAGGTCTGCCACCTGTGACGTACTTTGGGCATCTATTGCAAATAGAAAAATTGATACTTGTTCAAAGCAAAGTTTCTACACGGGTGAAATTGAAAATATATAATTCATATATTAAAAGAATTAAAATTTCGAAGAATAATACAATGCAATATTAAGTTTGCTACTGAAGTCAGTAAAGAAACCGAAAAGCGCTTAATAGCAATTTTAACGATTTCTGAGTACAATTAAAATCTGAAATTAAAAATTAGTCAATAAATTATGGCTTAATTAGGGCTTAAATGACAATTTTAATATTTTCTGGGTACAGTTGAAATATGCCTTTCAAAATTAGTCAATAAATTATACATACTTGGAAGATCTTGTTTGTTAGCGATAACCACCACCGGAACTCCTCTCATTTCATCGTTTTGGAGGATTCCGAACAGTTCTTCACGTGACTCCGCTATCCTTTCTCTATCGTTGCTGTCTACTACATATACCAGACCTTAAAAGAATAAACGAGGATCACGCATCTTTCTCGTCAGTGGATATTGTTATATGAATATGAAATTATTGAAGTTTTTTCTTCCTACTTATTACAAAAGTAAATCCAGTATATCATTGTGTGATTTTAGTTCTTTTTCGTACCTTCCGTGTTTTGGTAGTAGTGTTTCCATAACGGTCTGATTCTGTCCTGACCCCCGACATCCCACACCGTGAAGGACACGCCCTTTACCGGCGACACTGTCTCCACATTAAAACCTATGGTAGGTATGGTGCACACGTTCTCGTTCAGTTTAATCTTGTATAAAATTGTCGTTTTCCCTGTAATTAAGATTTGTCATCATGATGAAAATTAATTCCTAAAGAACAAGGGGTGCGAATTGATTTTCATTTTTCTAGAGATATCAAATAAATGAATACACCAATAAATTAAGAAAAAATAAATGATGTCAAATAAAATAAAAGGTATATGCTAAATAGTCAGGTGCAATAGATGTAAAAAGCAATATATCTAAAAGATTTTTTTATTGCAATAAATGAGCTAATTATTTTTTGACTTTTATAAAAATTAAAAAAAAAAAATAATAGTAAAATTTCAATAAATCTTACCAGCAGCATCTAAACCAAGCATAACTATTCTAGCCGGTGATCCCGAGGAAAAAGACTCAAACAGAGTAGTTAATCTGGATAGAAATAACCCCATGGTTTTCCTGATTTGTGCTCCTAATTGCTATATAAGTTTCGATCTTTTATTTCTAATTTCATACATCAGCACAAGTCTATATATACTAGAGAGACGACAAGCTCAAATTTCCACGTGCCATTTAAATGTTGGATCAGTCAACGATTTATTTCCAGCGTGTAAGGTATGACGAAACACCCGGTTGTAAAAATAAACACAGATCGAGGCATTCCGAATGAATCAATGACTATAGCCATACCTACCAGGAAGTACGACCTTGTAGGTAAATTATCGGATGAACTCCGGCTTTATGGATATAACAATTATTTGTAGTATTTGGTTATCATATATATTCTGGAAGTATATTAAATCCCAAAAGAAAGATGCACAAAGTATTCCACCTCTTAAAACAAAGTCTGGGAATACCGCTGAAAATGACAAAGAAAAGGCAGAGGCATTAAACGAACAATTCAGAAGTGTGTTTTCGAAGAAAATTAAAACTGACGCCGCACCACTGATAAAAAATCATGTCCTAAAATGAAGGAGATCATTGTAACAGAGGGGGGAGTTGCAAAACTATTAAAGGGACTAAATGCATCCAAAGCTTGTGGGCCAGATGAAATCAGCCCTAAGGTGCTTAAAGAACTAGCAACCGAACTTGCGCCAACTATAGCGCACTTATTCCAACAAACTATTGATAATAGTGCGATTCCAAGCGAATGGGCCACAGCTAACATCTGCCCGTTATATAAAAAGTCAGACAGATCTATGCCAGCAAATTATCGCCCGGTGTCATTGACATGCATTCTATGTAAATTGAGTGAGCATATAGTTTGTTCGAACATTATGAGTCATCTAGATGAGCATAATATAATAACAAGTAGACAGCACGCTTTTCGTAAATACCATAGCTGCGAAACGCAACTTTGTACTGTTACACATGACTGGGCTAGAAATATTGACGGTGGATATCAGACGGACATTTTTATATTAGATTTTGAAAAAGCGTTTGACACTGTTCCACATGAACAACTGAAGTCGAAACTGAACAGCTACGGTATCTCAGGAAAAACGCTCTGCTGGATTGACGCATTCCTCTGTCATCGTAAGCAGCGCGTAGTGGTAAATGGAACAAGATCCGAATGGTCAGAAGTTAAATCTGGTGTGCCTCAGGGCACAGTTTTGGGACCGGTGCTGTTCAGTCTATATATCAATGACATTTTGGACGATATTGACTCTGAAATCCGTTTGTTTGCTGACGATTGTGTCTGTTACCGTACAATTAACACCATCAATGACTGCATTAAACTTCAAGATGATACAGATAAACTTGGAGCTTGGGCCAGGAAATGGGGCATGCGATTCCAGCCGATAAAGTGTAACATGATGAAACTGACACGCAAGAGAAAACATCATGTGGATTATGAATATAAGTTGGAAGGTTCAACACTACAATTCTTAGATACAATAAAATACCTCGGAGTTAACATATCATCAGACCTCCGATGGGACAAACATATATCTGAAGTTACGAGCAAAGCCAACCGAGTATTAGGAATGTTTAAGAGAAACCTACATTTTTGCAACAAAGAGGTAAAAGAGACGGCTTATTCAAGTTGTGTTAGACCAATACTTGAATATGCAGGAACTGTTTGGGACCCTAACAGCAAATACTTAGAGGAAGAACTAGAAAAGGTGCAAAAACGAGCGGCACGCTTTGTTTTGAACAATTACAACTATGCCGAAGGGTCAATGACTAAGATCATGGAAGAACTAAAATGGAAATCATTAAAAGATCGAAGAAAAGAAAGTCTTATATTATTCTATAAAGGGTTAAGTGGATTGGCCAATATTCCAACCAATGACATCAAACGTAACACCAGAACAAACCGTAACAGACACGATCAGCAATTTTACATACCATATGCTCGTACCGATGTTCTAAAAACCAGCTTTATCCCGAACACAATCCGTGATTGGAACAGTCTAAATCCATCAATACTAAAAACAACATCCACCTCTAAAGACGCAACCAGCAAATTTTCAGAACTTATCCGAAAACAACGTTTTGAGTAAAGAGCACCTGAGTCACGGGTGGTGCAAAAATGTCCTTGGATGTAGCACCTGATTTAATGATGATGATGATGATGATCTTATTTACTAATATCTGGTCCGTTTACCCCCACCAATACATGTACAAATTGTTTTTTTTTTTATGAAATTAGGAATCCCATACAATCCAAGTGTACCAAATTCTGTTTAAAATATTACGATGATTGACTGTGAAATCAAAACTTAGTGCAGTCATTATTCCTTTTAGAGAGATAATGGAAACTAACTTTTACCAAATAGTATTATTGAACAAATGAAAATTTGTTGGTAACTGAAGAAAAAATATAAGCCTTAGTATACAGGAGTAAATAAGCTATAGATGAATTACCATTTCCATCTAAAGGAATGAAATTAACAAAAACATAAATGGCTGCAAGTTACATGTATATTAATATCTTTTGTGTGTGTACTTGATTTACGCCCCTTTTTCACGCGGGGGCTATCAGCTATGTAAATACACGAGATATATCTCAAATCTACATTGATTCGATAATTTGAACATATTTTATTATAAAAGTAATAGATATATAACAGGTTTGAACATACGTTCTATCTACATACCAGATGCACAGTCTGTAAAAATGACGTGTTCTAGTGCTTTGATAGCTGCAACGTTTAAAATATTTTTGGACTGACTTGACGTTTATTTTCAATCATTTTTGCCTTTGATGCCTTTAGAAATTGTAATGTTATCGCGTCTGGAAGTATGCCGGTGTAAAGCATCGCATTTCTTGCTTTCCTGTGTTTTCAAAAATGAAATTCATTTTTCAAATATCATTTTGAATCTGTAGAAGACATTGCTGAGTGCAACATACAACCAAAACAGCAGTACACATCCAGAGGCTAGATTTCAGAATCGCCAGCGAGATTAAAGCATCCTTGTATAACGTTGTCTGATTGGCCACACAATGATATAGCTATACAAAATTCAGAGCGATACACAATGTTTTAAGTCGCTATTACATGAGCCGCACGGCCCAGTCTGACGTTAACGGATAATGACGGATACTAACGTTTTTATCACGTTACACGTACGACACTTGGTTTTCTTTCATTTTCGACGTAATCCACCCACCAACCCCCCATTCTAAACAATTCCCACATCTCCAGACCCTCGTGCATTTTTAAAATTCAATTTATTTTTATATTTAAATTCTATATTCATTTATGTCACAGAGTTCCCAGTGGTTAAAAGAAACATAATATATTTTTTCAAGATTCATACGCGCATTGTTCACAATTGCAACGCTGTCATGAATGAAATGGCCGTCATTACAATTTGTTAAGACATCAAAGGCAAACACATTCCAAATATAAACATGCGAATAATATCCTGTCGTATATTGTGTTGAAAATACCCTCGTTTTGGTAACATTCTTTAGGAATTTCATTTCATAAAGGAAAAATTTAAACTTATTTTGAAATATGGTTTATTTCCAAGAGCCAACACATTAACACTAATGCGGCTTGTTTTCATGATTTTAAGATATATCAATAAATCACTATTGAGTTATCATGTCCTTTTCTTTCGTATTCTGAATGTAAACAACTGTTCACTGAATGGGGAAAAAAATCACTCAAACTTCCATTTCTTCATCAGTTTTTATTCTTTATGAAAAACAATAATCAACGATCATGAAAACAAGAATAATTAAATAACAAATGTTGTAATCACTCCACAATAAACACTTTAATGATGGAAACAGTTATTGTAAAGAGCAAAAATTAGATCATGTGATCATGATCTATAAATAGAAACAGTCATCAAAAGTATCATGGGCTACACAATGTTGTTTCTCACTGATAACGACGGATTCTCAAGATAGCTCCTCGTGCTTGTGTTGTATCAGTCATTGTTGACGGGGTTATAGCACAGTTTTGATATCTGCTAACTTGGATGTCCTTACATGTATGGATGTAGAAGATGCAGATACAATGAACATTCCATTGATGGTTTTCCACCGACACTCGTGGTGAACGGTTTCACTTGAGTCCTTTCTTATAGTCTTTAACCATAGTTGCTAATTCCTTCATAGCTTCGTATATGCCTTCTCCCGTTGTTGCGCATGCGGATTGAATGAACCATTTTCGAGACGTCAACTTGTGTAAGCACATGAGGTCTGCCACCTGCGACGTACTTTGGGCATCTATTGCAAATCGAAAAATTGATACTTGTTCAAAGCAAAGTTTCTACACGGGTGAAATTGAAAAATATATAATTCATATATTAAAAGAATTAAAATTTCGAAGAAAAATACAATGCAATATTAAGTTTGCTACTGAAGTCAGTAAAGAAACCGAAAAGCGCTTAATAGCAATTTTAACGATTTCTGAGTACAATTAAAATCTGAAATTAAAAATTAGTCAATAAATTATACATACTTGGAAGATCTTGTTTGTTAGCGATAACCACCACCGGAACTCCTCTCATTTCATCGTTTTCGAGGATTCCGAACAGTTCTTCACGTGACTCCGCTATCCTTTCTCTGTCGTTGCTGTCTACTACATATACCAGACCTTAAAAGAATAGACGAGGATCACGCATCTTTCTCGTCAGTGGATATTGTTATATGAATATGAAATTATTGCAAGTTTTTTCTTCCTACTTATTACAAAAGTAAATCCAGTATATCATTGTGTGATTTTAGTTCTTTTTCGTACCTTCCGTGTTTTGGTAGTAGTGTTTCCATAACGGTCTGATTCTGTCCTGACCCCCGACATCCCACACCGTGAAGGACACGCCCTTTACCGGTGACACTGTCTCCACATTAAAACCTATGGTAGGTATGGTGCACACGTTCTCGTTCAGTTTAATCTTGTATAAAATTGTCGTTTTCCCTGTAATTAAGATTTATCATCATGATGAAAATTAATTCCTAAAGAACAAGGGGTGCGAATTGATTTTCATTTTTCTAGAGATATCAAATAAATGAATACACCAATAAATTAAGAAAAAATAAATGATGTCAAATAAAATAAAAGGTATATGCTAAATAGTCAGGTGCAATAGATGTAAAAAGCAATATATCTAAAAGATTTTTTTATTGCAATAAATGAGCTAATTATTTTTTGACTTTTATAAAAATAAAAACAAAATAATAGTAAAATTTCAATAAATCTTACCAGCAGCATCTAAACCAAGCATAACTATTCTAGCCGGTGATCCCGAGGAAAAAGACTCAGAGTAGTTAATCTGGATAGAAATAACCCCATGGTTTTCCTGATTTGTGCTCCTTATTGCTATATAAGCTTCGATCTTTTATTTCTAATTTCATACATCGGCACAAGTCTATATATACTAGAGAGACGACAAGCTCAAATTTCCACGTGCCATTTAAATGTTGGATCAGTCAACGATTTATTTCCAGCGTGTAAGGTATGACGAAACACCCGGTTGTAAAAATAAACACAGATCGAGGCATTCCGAATGAATCGATAACTATAGCAATACATACCAGGAAGTACGACCTTGTAGGTAAATTATCGGATGAACTCCGGCTTTATGGATATAACAATTATTTGTAGTATTTGGTTATCATATATATTGTTATTTATTAATATCTGGTCCGTTTACCCCCACCGATACATGTACATATTGTTTTTTTTATGAAATTAGGAATCCCATACAATCCAACTGTACCAAATTCTGTTTAAAATATTACGATGATTGACTGTGAAATCAAAACTTAGTGCAGTCATTATTCCTTTTAGAGAGATAATGTAAACTAACTTTTACCAAATAGTATTATTGACGAAATGAAAATTTGTTGGTAACTGAAGAAAAAATATAAGCCTTAGTATACAGGAGTAAATAAGCTATAGATGAATTACCATTTCCATCTAAAGGAATGAAATTAACAAAAACATAAATGGTTGCAAGTTACATGTATATTAATATCTTTTGTGTGTGTACTTGATTTACGTCCCTTTTTACGGGACTTTTAACGCGGGGGCTATCAGCTATGTAAATACACGAGATATATCTCAGATCTACATTGATTCGATAATTTGAACATATTTTATTATAAAAGTAATAGATATATAACAGGTTTGAACATAAGTTCTATCTACATACCAGATGCACAGTCTGTAAAAATGACGTGTTCTAGTGCTTTGATAGCTGCAACGTTTAAAATATTTTTGGACTGACTTGGCGTTTATTTTCAATCATTTTTGCCTTTGATGCCTTTAGAAATTGTAATGTTAGCGCTTCTGGAAGTATGCCGGTGTAACGCATCGCAGTTCTTGCTTTCCTGTGTTTTCAAAAATGAAATTCATTTTTCAAATATCATTTTGAATCTGTAGAAGACATTACTGAGTGCAACATGCAACCAAAACAGCAGTACACATCCAGAGGCTAGATTTCAGAATCGCCAGCGAGATTAAAGCATCCTTGTATAACGTTGTCTGATTGGCCACACAATGATATAGATATACAAAATTCAGAGCGATACACAATGTTTTAAGTCGCTATTACATGAGCCGCACGGCCCAGTCTGACGTTAACGGATAATGACGGATACTAACGTTTTTATCACGTTACACGTACGATACTTGGTTTTCTTTCATTTTCGACGTAATCCCAAAAGCACAAGTCTATATATACTAGAGAGATGACAAGCTCAAATTTCCACTTGCCTTTTAAATGTTGGATAAGTCAACGATTTATTTTCAACGTGTAAGGTATGACGAAACACCCGGTTGTAAAAATAAACACAGATCAAGGCATTCCGAATGAATCAATAACTATAGGCATACCTATCAGGAAGTACGAGACTTTGTACGTAAATTATCGGATGAATCTTGGTCTCGTCAATATAAAATTTTAATACTAGTTGGATATTTTATATTATTATTAATAGCGGGTCAGTTGCCCCCTTCTCTCTCTCATATGCAACAATACAAAAATATGAAATTAAGGATCCCATACAATTCAGGTATACCAAATCCTGTAATTAAGTAAATTGATACATATAAATTCAAAATTTATCCAATAATAATAATAATAATAAATTTATTTTGTAAAGCGTAAAGTCCATACTGCTCTAAACGCTATTTAAACAACAATAAAATGAGTGAAATGAGGTATAGAAAAACAGATCATAGTAGGTCCCAATCATTACTTTTATTGAAATAGGTAAAGTAAACTATTTTTTTCGAAATAAAAAAATAACTCTCCTCCTCCTCCAAAAAAACCCCAAAAAAACCCCCCAAAAAACAAACAAATAAAAAACAAAAGAAAACAAAAAACAAATAAAACCCACCCGGTTCAATAGAGTGTAGTACTTACACGTGTACCGTGGCCGGGTAAAATCAGTAGTAGATTTTAAAAAAAAATCAAAAATGAACAGACTCGAAAAAAAGGCGCCGACGAATACTTTTTATATTGCTTCGCCAAAATATTTTTATTCCTCATTACGCAATATTCAGTTTCATATTTATTTCACATAAATCTTTTAGAGTAAGAATATTTCATTCCCTTATACGATTTTACTCTCTCTCTCTCTCTCTCTCTCTCTCTCTCTGGGTGCGTTCGTGCGACAAGTCCGTGTGCACATAATAGAATGCCACTGTTTACCCCCTCCCCCTTTTCCAAAATGATACTTTACTACATGTCCTTACATGTATAGTCAAAATGACTGGTCAGCTGAGAGAAGAAACAAAACAACATTTTGATTTATTCCATATATAATGTGTGTATGTAAATATGCTGTATGTATATACCTTAATAATTACGTTAATAAGATCTTTGATATGAATGATTTCAACAAAGTGTAATATTATCTCCTTATTTAGCGCAAACATTAGAATTTTAATTCTTAAGCCATGCATTTTGTTTACTATGCAAAATCCATCCCCAGTTTAGTTACAAGAATACTGATATATATATATATATATATATATATATATATATATAATATATATTCTAAGCAATCAGAAATAAACAAAAGTACATTTGGAATTAATAAAACATGTAGATTTACATGCATTACCATTTCCGTCTAAAGGAATGAGATTAAAAAAAAAATCTTATATATCTTAGACCTACATTGATTTGATTGTTTGAACATATTTTATTATGTCTTTATCATATTATAATTATGAGTACATATACAACAACTATGGAACGCCAAATTAATGAATTTACGAGCGTTATAACTAAATTGTTGCTGCTCTCTATAAATGAATTGATGATATCAACAATTGAATTGCTGCGGGCTACATTTCAATGGAAGAGAGCAACGATTCAATTAATGCGAGCATCTATTCAATTAATGCGTGCAGTTAACTGAATTACTGCTCTCTTCAACTGAATTGTAACGCACATCAATTCAATAAATGCGCGCAATAATTGAATTATTGTTCTCTTGTATTAATGATATCATTAAATCATATGATGCACGCAACAACTCTTTCAGAGAGAGCAACTGTATGATTAGAGATATCTTCAACACATCCACAATGGAATTAAATGACCTCTTTAGTGGAAATGTTGCTGTCTTTAAATAAGGGATGGACGCATTAATTCTTTATACAAGTGTTGTAAATAATTAAAGACATCTTCTATTGAATTAATGAGATCATGAAATCATTTATCAGTACTTTCATCAATTGAATTGATCCGTGCATTAATTATTGCGTGCATTAATTTAATTGCCAATTTTGATATTACGTCACTTCAAGATTATTTCACGTGTTTTATACTTTGCTGGAATAAGCTGCAAAATACTGTCTTAATGAAATAAAATTAACCTATGCATATAGCTGTAGATTATCTTTATTAATGCGTCATAATCACTCAAACATCCGCCATACGAACCACCAATCTAATTAAAATTAGATCCTTTAACCCACTCACCTTTGTGCAGCGATCGTTGTGGAGTTAATCGAAGATCCAATTTTAATTAGATTATTCAAAACAACTCCCAAAAACCGCAGCTCTATTCACTGTAGAACGAGGGACAATACATTAAATTAGAGGGGAAAAAAATCACTCAAGATTTATACTAACCTTAACAACATAATCAAATGAAAGTTGCGGGGATTCATGAGTTCGAGCCCCTGCCTGATGAAGCCTCAAACTAAGAAGTGACCGTTCCTTCGACAAGCGCCCGATATTAGAAGTGAAATGCAATGGTATTTTGGATGAAACCATAAATAAGGAATCTTGTCACGGTATTGGCGCTGACTCGATGGAAAATTCTTACTATTGGATGCACCACTACGTCACATTCCAACAGGTAACAATGCAACATCTTAAAAATTCTTGGTTTTTTTTTTATTTTTATAACACAATGACGCAAGCCTACTTCATACAATTCTTTGATATCACCATATTTGCAACAATTCATAACAGATCTCACTGTTGGCAACAAGGGCGGATAATAACAATTCAAAGGGACGCAATTCAGGAAAAAACAGTAAAGGTTGCTAACAAAGGATATTCGGTGAAAAACAGTACACACAAGAATGACAAATACCTAGTAGTGGAGTAGGTAAAAAGCTTCGACAAATTGGGATGTTTACCAGCTAATAAGGATATGAATCGGACAACGTTTACTGTGTGAAGCAGAGAATGAAAACACCATACTTCCCAGTTACTACCTGACCACACGTAGAATCATTCAAGGATTACTACAGCTGCTTTGGAACACTGACCTGCTGAATTTCACGGCTGACAAAATACATCACATTAGTCGACAGATCATTTGCTGCCGACAGAGTGGGGGAATGCATTAGCCCTTTTCGCGCACCTGTGTTAAATATAAGTTGCCGAATTAAAAGACTTCCTGGATACCGTCACATATTTTGTAAGCTTTCCAATTTCAAAGGAATTAGTTTTCCTAGAATGATTCTATTCAATGAGTAGCTTGTAATGTATTGCAATTTTGATTAGTCTGTAAATTCTACCCAACCTACCGTACCTATATTCTAAATATGTACAGTGAATGCTTACTCCTACAATGTTGTTTTCCAAATGTAAACTTAACGTAAACATTTCCATATGAAAAACATTATCACAAAAATGACAAGCCCCATGAATTAAATACCGTTTTCACCAATAATCGTCGATCAATTTCTCAAAGTCTCAACTACAAAGTACTCGGGCAATAATCATGACGAACATGGAATTTTGAAATTTTAAGAACACAAGCTCAAATTATTTAGTACATGTACAATGCTATAAATATCTGTATACAAAACCCATCTCATATCTCAAATGTGTCCAAACTCCATAACAAGAAAGTATGAAAAATAGTATGGAATGTTTGACTACAAAATAAATAGAGCACATAGATCAATACGCAGAAATAAGTCCTCTCATTACATGTTCAAATACACACATTTCTAAAATTGACATAAGAATCGTGACCTCTTTATTATCCACTCTCAAAACTCAAGATCCACACCACTTTATTGCTTGGGATCAGCAGTTACAATTCAATGTCAGCAGTACCCATTTTGAAATTTACAATACCAGAAAAATGTCTTTGTAAAGTGTGAGGATATTAATAGTTTCAAAAAATACACATGCTCCGGTTAATATTTCTTTCACCTTATGTCAATTCTTTCATAGTAATTTATATTGCACATCCAAATACATACACAGCTGGGCCTTATTCATCTGGATGTCAATGATCCAGAAAATCCAGCCTCTGGATGACACATTGTATATTTTAGAAACCAATTACTTGTACAATAAACATTTCTTTACTAGATGCAATTCATTTATCCAGACTCTTCATTTACCTGCAAGAATTTGCCTAGAACCTAATGAAGTCCAGTTTAATTGCTGATTAATAAATATTATTGCTATATGCTTTATGGGAATTAGATTTGATCAAAATATTTTCCATCATTATTCATTTACTTCCTATATTTAAGTTCATAAAATATTCTGATCTGAATGAAGTGTTTCAGATAATCCATGATACAAGTTTTCAGAAACAATCTCTCAGACACAACATAACCTAAAGACTTACTCCTCATGACTTATTTAACTGCTAACCTGTGATACTTCATTAGTTCTCACTGGTTAAAGAAAAAAACTGGATAAAAGAAGTACACTGAAATAATCGGTATAAATACATAGTAGCTTTACTATAAATAACGTATTAAAATCCCTAAGACTATCTTGTCAAGTCAATCAATGTACAGTCGTCTTGAAGAATTTGACAAATAAACTCCATCATGAGTTATCTCATAGTGTTGAAATGTTAATCATACTGAAGTACAGTTGAACACATATACATCAAAATAAAAAGATAAAGAGAATGAAAAACTGGTCATATGATTATGAAACATAAAAACAAAGTGATTACAATGTATTCTGGCCCTGAGCAACATTTCACTGCCCTTAGATGTTTGTGTGGATTAATATAATTAGCTGCTTGATTACTTTGAAGTTGGCAAAACCGGTTATTGCCCTGTCTCTGGCTTGTTCACTACTGGCAGCTGGCAACACAAGAATTTTTGCTTCTCTGTGGCAGACTCCTGATACTGGAGTTAGTGGTTTGATAAGGAACACAAATAAATGTATTCATCAAGCAAAGATTGTCACATTTTGGTTTTCATCATGTCTCTCAGTCTTCTCTTTGCAAGGTCATACCTGGAAAACAATCAGTAGCTAGAAGTTTGACCAATCAACAGAGATAGTTAAATTATGGCAAATTTGACCTTTGATAAAATTATTGACCTTTATCAGCCACTTGGCCCTGACCATTAAGTGCAGGTATGAAGTTTATGCCTTGTGAAGTTAAAAACTATGACCAACTTAAAGACAAAAGAGAGACACAGATGAATTGACACACAGGCCAAAAGCAATATTATGCCTCCACCTCTTGTCTTAGAAACATAAAATTAAAGCAACACTTCATTTTTTTCCCTTATAAACTTGACATTAGGCATATGACCTTGGATTTAGAAACTATTAAAACCATTAAAAATTTCTTCAAGTGTGAGTCCCAGATTTTCTCTCTTAATTTTGTGAATGAACTTAACAGTACCAGTACCGAAATAACGCATAACATAATTAACGAAACAGCAAAACTGCAAATTTTGAAAAAACTGCTAACTGCACTCTGACAGTGAAAGTGGTATAATGCCTGAGTATCATACAAAATGTGATAAGTAGCGAATTTTATGACACCAGTTCAATCAGTTCAGACTGAGAAATCGGTAAATCATCAACACATCTACTCCAAATGACAAAAAAAAAATAATTATGAAATACAACCTCATTGCTAAGAATACTGTACAAGGAAATCTGTGCTCACACAAACCTGTGGACAGACTTATGGTTGGACAAACTAAAAACTATGTCTGACATGGGACATTATTAAATAAATCCATAACTTTGTCAAAGATTTGCTAATTATGACTAATCCAAAGAAAACTTCTTGATGAACACCACCTTGATTAATGCCAATTTGGGATGTACCTAAAATTCTTATTATATAGTATTTCTCAGTAATTAAAAAGTGACAATAGTTGATGTTACCTTGCTCGTATCGTTCTGACTTCTCGATCTTCATCATCCTTAAATTTCTTTAGTATTCCTAATAAGACAGGCTCTGGTATTGCTATCAACTGTTCCACCTTCAAAAAGTATGAAATGTAGGAAAATAGGTTAAATAATTAGACAAAATCATCTTAATCATATTATAGAACAAAACAATCATTTAATTTGACTACGGCACACTGGACTTATAGAACAAAACAATCATTTAATTTGACTATGGCACACTGGACGACAAGCACAATGCATTTCTATCCTCTAAAAAATGACAAAATCTGCATTGTGATCATTGAGGAGGACTATCAAATCATCATAATGGCCAATCTCCTTTTGAAACATAAATGAGAATATAAATATCAGCTGCAATATTTGTACAGTACTTTTCAATTTAATTCCCTAACTGCCTATCTGGGTGGCTTAGTAGGTTTATGTGCTGACTAGTGATCTGTAGTTTGTGCGTTTGAGACTAGCAGGGGTTTTAATTGTTTCCACTGAAACTGCTTTATTGTTTTAACTCTATAAGGTAAATTTTGAAAGTGTTCAATTTCAAAATATTATTGTACATATCCTCCATCCATATCCGAATTCTCTAGTGTGTTATTTCTCCTTAGGAGTTTCCCATTTCTTTACAATGATCATTCGACTTGCCTCATCAGGTAGACTCTGCTCAGCCTTGACTGGGACTTCCACCTGTTCAATCACATCTTCCTCCTCCTCCTCAACCACTGCCTGGGTAACTAAGGAGTTCTTCCTAGTGTATAATACTCGGTCCTTCAAATAAATCTTGACCCCTGAGGTCTCGTCTGGTCCCCTGGCTATCCTCTCTAACAATGGGTAGTCTGAGTCCTTTAACAGTGTTTCACCTGAAGAAAGGTGTGAATTATTAACATCATTTTTCAGGACATTGCAGTCAGTACATATGTGAGTAAAAAAAAATTTATTTCATAATTTCGTTTGCTATCTTTATATCATTCATTTTCATAAACTATCTGATTAAAAACTATTTTGCAACACACTTTTTTTTCTTAAATATATTTTGTAATAAGCATGCCAGGTAAAAATTTGTTAAGACACTATTCTGCAACATGGAGAACAAGACTATGAACAATGATGACACTGAGCCAACATCGTGTTGCCTTCAAGGATATACAAAGAAATTTAAATGACTTCTGAATGCATGAAATATTACAAAGAGTCAAAGGTTGTTTTGCCTTCTGAAAAAATCCTTTACATGACTTGTACAACACATCTTCCCATCAGACACATCCTGTTTTATGTTTTATTCCATAAATCTTTTCACTCTGAATTATCTAGTCCATCATTGACACAGGGAATTCTTTTATATGCAATTTTTATCTGAGATAGTACAATTACACAAGAAGTTCCCTTTAAAGCAATACAAGTATTAGCTGTCATTTTGGTGTACAAATTCTTTGTTGTAAAATTATGTTTAACATTTCAAAGACAAAAAAAGTACATACATAACATAAACCTCTGTTAATGATATTTTTGTTAGAAAATATATTCAGAGGCTCTGAATGAAGCAAAATTATATTATTGTCTTCCCATACAAATATTGATTTCTATATACTGCTATAAATTCAACCAAAATCTTTATTTCAATTAAATTTTAAACTTAGTTTTAATTTTATTAATGATCATGGTTAGAATTACAGATAAAACTATCATAATATCACACTTTTTACAATTTTTTTTTTACAATTTTCAGATTCAGATCTATTTGCAACATTGCTTTAAAAACACACTTCATTTATGAAATTGCTTGATATGCAAGCACATTTCACATGATAGTGAATCTAGACTTTTCTTTTTACATACCTTCTGTCTCTGAAACCAGATACAGTGAGTATTCCTCAGGTTGGTTCTCTATCTACAAATATTGATCAAACCTATGTTTTCAACATAATTTTAGCAAATATATTATTTCTGGTTTCTTTCTTGGGCTACAAATTTAAGTACCATTACATTTACTTATACAGTAAATCACGCTTGTAACGAATTCACACTTAGTGCTACGTAATATCTATTCCTTTATGAGAAGAAAACAAGAAATCAACTTGTTGCAAGCGCCAAAGGTATCTGACTGCAGAAAATATGAAGAAAACACTCAACCAATATTTTCATTATTTCTTTTTTTTAAATTGGATCAGACCACAATGGCAATATGCATTTTGTACATCTCTACAGAATGAAGAGAATTATGAAGTCCTACTTTAATTAAGATATCTATTAGTCAGTAAAATTAGTTAGTAGAACAATTTTATGCTGAAGGTAAATGACTTTAAAAGGCATATATGTACATGCATACATGTTTGGAACTTTTACTTGTCTCAGCTCGATTCCCATTATCACCTCAAGACCACTTGAATATACTACTAGTTGTGTGAATCCTCAAAAATAGTCTTGAATCCACAAAACCCTTTCTTGTAATTTCACGAACAAATAGATATATAAATGAAATAAATTGAACCCGAAACAAACACAGTACAATCGACAACTATAATATTTATTAAATTTTAAAAATGCTTAATTTATCTATCTAGAGATTATACAAATCGAACACTAAAATTAATATTATCTTCAATTCCCAATTAATTACTTATATTACATTAATTTTTGGAATAACAAACTGCTTTTCGCTGACCCTGGAGGTTTGCTATCACTGTATTCTACTGTAAATACTTAGTACATAGAGACTCAGCTGACCTTGAACTTCTCCAGCAGTGTTCTGATGACCCCATAAGTTGTACAGTTACTGTCTACTGTAACACTGGTACAGCTGCCCAATACAGGGGTAAAAATTCTCGTCTGAAATAGAAATATTTAAACAGATTTTATACAACACAACTCTAAAAATGACAAAACCAACATATACAGTCCATGAGGAAAAGAGATTCCTGGAGCAAATTTGAATTGAAATTTATCATAATGACAAAGCCAGTGTATGACTAATCATAACGTGTGAACTCTTGGCTCAGGAAGATTACAATCAATTTTATTACGTCAGTGAGAGTTCAGAAATATGCACATTGACAAACTAGAATTAGAAAAGAATTATTTATGCTAGAATCAAGTCTCTAGTGCAAACTTACATCAAAGTTATAAATGTGGCCATTGATTGAGGCCCTTTTCCATTTATTGGGCCGTGAATCCCCTCGGTAAGCAACAGTGTTGAACTTTTTTATGTTCTTCCTGCGCATCACAACACCATCTGGTGGAGAAAATATTACACTGTCATCTACACCTCTACTAAGTCTGGGAGAAGCTGGCTCTGGGGACCTAGACCGCTAGAATAGAGAGATTGTATATCCATATAAGATTTTTATAACTCTGAGTGAGGCTAGCTCCAGAGACTGTAAACACTGAAACAGAAACATTTTACATATAATTCTACTAACTTGAAGAGGCCAACTCCAGGGGCCTAGGCTGCTCAAAATTGTGCATTGACATATAATTTTACTAATTCTGGGAGAGGCCAGCTCTGAGGGCTAGAAAACTGACACAAGTTAGAAAGGGTTGAATTCATACATAAAATATAGCATTGCTAATGACACTGAATACATTAAACATTTCAAATGAGAAAGAGCAGTGATTATGCTCTCTTTCCAAATTTGCATTTCCAAGTTCAACTGCAGAATACACTTCCCTAGAACTAGGTGGGAAGGTCTGTTGTAACCTTGACCTGTAATCTCATGACCAAAAATATCTATAGGTGTCTTCTTTTAAAGGTTAACTACCTTTGTATAAATCATGAAAGCATTTTCTTGAAAATTATTCAAAATATCATGAAAAGTGATGACAATAAGACAGACACTGCGATTCCTATAGAATGCCTTCCTCTGATCAATGCAGGCCCCTTAATATGTTTACCAAGAGTCTAAAATGATATACAGATAACCATTTTACACCAGTTTGATTCTGGGTCACCTCCTTGTCAGTTAACTTACATACAGACTTCAAACATTTTTTACAGTCATATACACCGATATATTTCACAATTTTCTAATCATGTTGGAACAAACAGATTATATCCTACTTTAAATCCTCCTAACAACACTAACAAGGCAAAACCGTCACCAGAGCTGAATAATCAATCTGAAAAGATTTTCTAATAAAACTAAAATTCACTGCAATAGACTGGGCGTAATTTACAAGGTTTATCGTCAGCCATGGTGAGAGATAACAGAATAAGGACTTCCTACTTCAGGCAAATATTCTGCTTCCAAAACACCTTGATATTGAGCCAAAACTTCTTACAGACTGACAAATCAATACGTTTCTCTACACAACACATTAAAGACCTAGATCAGAGTCCCACTAATCTATCAACTGTAATCATCCTTCTTTAAAGACCACGAGCAGCATATTTGTGAGCAGCATTTATTGTTTGCTTTGGCACTCAACTACTGTTACTTTAGCTTAGAGATTCCTAAGTCTACAGCATTTTTTTTTTCAGCCTCTCGTTTCGAGTATTCGATGGCTTTTAATTATCTCTATAGCTAAATCTTAACTATCAGTTGTAAGAGGCAGGGTAATTTGTACCTTCAGGTCTGGATTTAAATCTGGAACTCTATCTCCTGGAACAAAACTGTGCCGCCATGATGTTGGTGAAGGAACAGAAGGAACATTATCAAATTCCTGTAACTGGATTGGTTGAACAACCCCCCAGTAGATCCGGACAGGACCCTCGACTGTTGACTGAAGAAAAAACTCATACAGTAAAACACAAAAATACATTTAATAAACAATTATTCTAATACAAACTCAAGAAACATTTCATGCAGTAATTAGTGCATGGTTTTACTGTACAATATGGAAAGTCCTCTTTTTTTTTTTTAAATCACCTTTTTTACGCAAGAACGGCTGTGAAGAACTCCCAAGAGAAACTGATTGTTCCATTATAACTCCACAAGCAATTCTAGATATATAACATTTTGTTACAATAAGATGTGCACCATTAACTTAGCCATCTTCAGACACTCTTTCAGCACAGTGTTCAGATACATCTGTAATGTCCTTATCATATATCTGACAATCCTGATTAACAGACACCAAATGGACATGCTGACCGACAAATAAAATCAAAACACCCCCTTTTTTTCCTTCCCAGATACGAAATGGCTCTCCACTTGTTAAGGGATCAAATTTTTGCTAGTAATCTGTGACCACTGCATGGTACTAACAGTGTATAACATATAAACAAATACTGCCCCTCTAATAATTGGCATACTCACTTCTGATAATTGACAACACATTGTTGATATTGCTTTGTATATTACATGCATTTTGTGTGTTCCACGTGTAATAACATCTGAAACATTTGGAGGTACACAGCTGATGATAAATCACCTTCTCTGTAACCACAATTTGATGTGCTCATTATTTTGTAGTCTATGATGATACAATGTCATGCAAACAAATAGCATCAAGATATTTCCCTGGAGATTTGCCTGCATGACAATGGATAATCATAAGCATTTCATAGAACAATAAATGTAATGAAGTAAATTAATTCTCTGCATCATTATGCTATACCCTATCTACTGCATATAACTTTACCAACATGATCATGCAATCAAACTTTTCATTATACATGTATACTCCAAATGAATTTCATTAGTTAGTTTGCGTAATACAAACTCTAGCTTCAATCTGCTTTTAAAACATGTGTAAATAAGATGATGTACAAACTATTTATATTTCATGTAACTTCATGTGCCTTATTCATATGGTGACCCATACACACCTCTTTAATGGTTAGCGACTGTCTCTTCTTGCCATCGTAAAAAGCATTGAATTCCTTTATCTTCTTTATTAGTTCTCTTCTGTAAAAGACATAAAATCTTTAAGCGTGGAATACTTCTACATTTCTGATAACAGTCACGTCACTGAAATGAATAGCA
This sequence comes from Ostrea denselamellosa, assembly GCA_024699665.1. Taxonomy (NCBI): domain Eukaryota; kingdom Metazoa; phylum Mollusca; class Bivalvia; order Ostreida; family Ostreidae; genus Ostrea; species Ostrea denselamellosa. Next base: position 26,139,970 of record JAMZEH010000020.1, read on the forward strand.
TGCCCATGCCACACAAAACCCTTTCATAAGAAAACCTGTTATTATACACCAGAAAACCAAACAACTTGGTGTTAGTTTTTGAAACATGTCTATTAAAAAAAATAAACAAGCCAAAGTCTTTTCTAGTTCAGAGGAAAAAAAATCAATGTCATACTCCTTTAATGAAATACACATATATACAAACACAAAATAACCAACATTCTTATGTAAATGAAATCTTTACAAAAATGCAATTCAACACAAAACCAAAAGGTAAAATGCTGTCAAAATTCATAACTCTCAAACATTTCTAATGTACTTACTCAGCCAAATCAATCAGAGTTTTCTGTTCGTAATCAAATATTGTCTCCATTTTGTCCCTCGAAAACAATCAAAGAACACATTTATTCCTATTCCTTCACCAGAAACTTATATTATAGGTCATTAACAAGACAACATGTAAAACAGGAAGAGGTTCATTGCTAGACAGAAATACTAAATGTAATCCATAAGAAGGAAGAGGCTTTCTATCTCATTCTGATATGGCACTGTATTTAGTTCCTCACAATGTCAAGGTAAAACACATACTGATAGGGAGGGAAGTAAAGGCCTCTCTCCCACCTTCAATCACCTGTAATTACAGGTATATATTGTGTATTGACCAAGATCCAGGTGACTGGCCCACTCAGGTGCGAAATGATTGGGAATGCATGACTGGAGGTTTTTTGACACAGTAAAGGCTATCAAATCTAGTAATTAGATCATTAATGATATTCCCTGATTGAATATAGACAGTGCTTTTGTAAATACCGTGCAGTACAGGACCACAATATGGGTCAGTGTTTAAATAACTGCCAATAAAAGATTCTGACCTTTTGTGGGGGTAGGTAATGCTCTGTCTACACACAAATACATACCATATAAATAAATGACACAGTAATTTGCATATTAGTTTAACAGTAACTGTCTCTGATTTACATTGAGGGGAAATCTAATAGGGAAATATTTCTCAAATACAGTGTAAAACATCTTACATTGTGTGTATCAAACTGGACCTTGTCTAATATGTCACACTAGTTATTATGTTGTGGTATATTCAACAAACAACAAATGTTCACTTATCTTATAATATCTCAGCCCACTTAAATAATGGTACACATGTACAGAGAAGGTACAAGATTGTCTGAAGAAGAATACCGTAAGAGAGATGTTACATGTATCTATTACAATTATAACGATCTAATTCAATAAAATTAAAAATAGTCATTACAGTGTATTTGGAAGATATAATAAAACCTGTAGTCTATATCAATTGAGTGATACACATCAGGATCTGTTTTTCTTTATCTACATTAAATGTTTTTGCTACCCTGAGTGTGTGTGTGTGTGTGTGTGAGTGTGTGTGTGTGTGGGGGGGGGGGGGGGGTGAGGAGGGGGGGGGGGGTGTGGAATCCAAGAAATGTACACATTAGTAGATGTTGGATCATATTATATTTTAAAACAGGACAGAAATAGGTGGTTCAGATTTCAGACTGACAGGATTTCCTATATAAACTGTTTTCCCCACAGCCAGTGCACCTAATTCCTCAGCTAACAGGGTTGGCTTACAATCTAATGCCCTTTTGTGAGGTCCCCAATCATACATGTGTGTCACAAAAAAGGAAACATGTCAACTTGACTATAGTCTGTAGATTCAAATTCAGGACCTCCTGCTAACCTGAGTATAAAGTATGACAACAGAGCTATCAGGCTGGTGTAACCAAGCTCCATTACACAGTCATATACACAGGAAAACAGGTGCCCTCATTCAAAAACAGCATGAAGACCCTTAGGAATAAATACTTATCCAGCAATCTGTTAATTGACAGTCTCACACTTCTGTATATGATCAATACTGCATGAATTCACATTTATTTATCTTTAATCAATGGTTACAAGACTAAATCAGACATATACCCTTTGCAGAATTATGCTTAAAACTCCTCTATTCACATATTCAGTATATTAATTTAAATTCAAGCTATATTTGAATATTTCATTGTAAATGTAATATTCATGTTTCATACAAATAAGATATGATATTGAAACTATCTTAATACTGAGCTGTGTTTATATTGATATTTTGTACATGTATGCTGAAATGAGTGTACTTTAGCATAATATAACATTACACTTTACCAAATCACATCCTTGCTCCAGAACTGTAGCTCTCTGTGAAATTTTTTAACCATTAAATCATTTTTAATCATTAAAAATATGGAATTTATCACACAATTTTCTCTACACACATTATATCAGTACTTTTACAATAATGCCTCAAAATTTTAATATCAAAGAATCTCTAACATATTTGTGTTAAGGCAAACCTTTTAACATGTGTTAAGTCCTCTTTCGAACTGAAAAACACAGCTTCAGTAAATTTCATCTGTTTACTTAATAGCCATGTTGGGTTGCCTGTTGAGTTAAAAGGGAAAAGGGAAGAAGAATAAAAGTAAGGGGGGGGGGGGGGGGGGGGGGGGGGGGCAGAGGCTAGATCTAGATATAGAGGGGAAAATGGAAGAAGGCGAGGAGGAATCTGTCCTCCCCTCAAATGCTGCACATTTCAATTTTGGGTTTATTATAAATACTATATTAATTTGGCAAAAGTGTCACAAAAAAACCCCCAAACAAATAGCAAGAAATATTAATCTGCATTTCACAGACACTGAAATGCCCTCTTCAAATCCACTATGCAATACTGGAGCCAGATTTCATCTTTGATTTCGCTGCAGATTTAATAGCATGTTCAGCAAGATCTCCTTTTCTGTGTTAACTTGGGCAACTTTTCAGCAAAGAAACACTATCTGATAGTTAGGGTGACACATGTCATGTGATATCTTAACAAATTACTGCATACTGTTGGTTGATTATTGTAATGACTTGAGAAAATACCACAAACTGATCCAGTAAATGTTCTACTGAACCCCAATCTTTACTCCTCATGAAAATCTTAACAGCTGGGAATAAACTTTAAATGTATTGTGCCACAACATATGCCAGAAGTGGTGTAAATCAAATGTGGATTCTAAAAATGTCTAAATAACTTAGTAAATATGAAATCACAAAACTTTCCTCAAATCAACATCAAAAAGCATGAAATTTCAATATTTTACATGATTAATCCTGTATTAAAAATTAGACCTAGTGACATCTCAGGCAGTTGCTTCTTCAACAAGTATTCCGAGAACCTTGCATAAGCAATACATGTGCCCAACCGGTGCCACCATAAATTGACAGATGTAATATTCGATCGAATGTATGTTTAATGTTGTTTGACCTTGAATAAGTGACACAATTTTTCTAAATAGTTCTGATATTCTGTATGTCAGAATTACACCCTACATGGGTATTGTTTTCCTTAAATCACAAAGTAACTTTATATCATATCTGTTTGAATTTGACAAATTTTTATTTAAGGAAGGACATGTAATTTCAGACTCAAACAATAAAATAGGATTATGTAGAGATTTCCATCATTTGTGTCTGTAGGCCTACATCTAGAGAGCTTAAAAGCATCTCTACTGACCCAGCACATTTTGTAAACAGTAGACAGATATTTCCCTCCTCAAGAAAGTATATTTTGGATGAAAGTCCGTGTGAGCAAATAATACACTTTCAGGATAGTATGTATGACCCATGATTGTGAGCAAAATACAAAGTAATGTTTGTAAAACACTGATGCTTCCGTGTGGCCAAACTCCAAGGAAAAAGGTCATGAGGTTTAAAATGTTTGGTACGAAAAGGTTATCACAAGGAATACACAAGTGAAGCCGTCATTATCCATCTAAAAATTTATGAGCAAAGTTACAGGTTATTTATTTTTTTTTTTTTGTAGACAAACACTCAAACAGACCAAAATTCTAATTATGGGGGCAACCCCCCCCCCCCCCCCCCCCCCTTTTAAGCAGAAACGCACATCGTAGCTAACAAAATAAGGTCAAATTAGACTTGTCACACGAGAAAAGAAAACAAATCATAAAAGTATATCTGTTTAAATCTAACATAACCAAACAATTTTTAAATCAGATACTGAGATAGATGAACCAGATACATTCGAATATCACCTGAATACCTTGATAAGGTAAACTTAACGCTGTGATAAAGCCACGGCGATAGACAAACACGGAGGAAATAATCAGCGAGATTAAAGCGGTCCACATTTTACCTGTTCATTTCTATCGGTTTCGCCTCCTAACTTCCACAAGCATCATCAAAAATAACTTGTAAACGATAATACATCTGGCGGAAGCTGGGATTGCGAGATTTCCGGGTAAAGGGGAATAACTTGCGTATTGATTCACGGTGGCGGATGTTATTGTTGAGTAGGTGAGACTTCCCCGAAAACATACAAAACCGCGTTGTTTTGTTTTCACATACCTAAATGAGGTAGTTGGGTATTTCTTTAAGTTTGTCATAGAAGTTTGTTTTCAACGTTATTATATTCAGGATCAAGATTTATTTTATACAGCAGATTGATTGATTGATTATTTATTGCTTTCCTCCACACTCAACAATTTTTCAGTTATCTGGTAGCGTCCAGTTTTTGTTGGTGGAGGAGAGAACCCAGATACAATGTACCTGGAAAGAGACCACCGACTTCCGCAAGTAAACTGGCAAACAGCAGAACACTAATAAACAAATAGGCGACATTTTTATTTGCCAGACCTTCACACCTTGTGAGTCTATTGCTATACATCTTCATAATTTTTATTAGTGATCGTCAACATCTTCACATTATAGAAAGTTACTCAGAAGACCGAAATTTACATCCGGTTTTCGTACCTACACATCTACACCAGTACCGAATACTCACCCTGTTACAGTCCTATTTTCTGATATGGGATGCTGGGTTCTTTTCTTTGGGGATTCGATGATCTGTCTACTTTCTGCCGCAGTTTCTGAGAGGAAGTCAAACTCCATGATTTGATTTGGATTGGCCCTTGCTTGCGGCATATTTTGAGAATTTCTTTTTTGATTTAGAACTTCGTTATGCTGTGGATTTCCGTTACTGTGGATCATTTTCCCACTTTCAAACACTTGTTTCAGATCAAAGTCGTATTCCCCATTATACATTGTACCGTCACTGTGTCTTTTAAAATTTGCCGGTGATACCACATTGGAACCATATCCCATCATCTGGGGACCAAAAAGCATGGCGTAGCAAGGCTTGTGGCAATATGGCTTTCCTTTGCCCTGAAATATGGAAATACGAAACGACTTCAGCGATGTGTTTCTTTTTAGTTCGACAATCTTTTCAATTAACTGTTAATTAATTAGATACACGGATGAGTTGCATGCCCCATTATATGGTTTATCCAGCGGTGCTGCAAATGTAAATTATGTGAGTTTTACTTCAAGTTTTCCATGGAAGTTTGGTTTCATAGTTGACATTTAAGATCAGGATATGTAACTGAAAATGTAAATTAAAACCATTTCCTGTCGAAATGGGGTATACGTGAACTGCTACCTGTAATGTAACGGTCACTATGGTCATAAATACGCTATTGATCCTTATCAGAAAGTTGGCCTGGCTACTTACCTGTTCAAGATGCGTGGCCACTAGTTGCAATACAAATACTAGGACATGTAGTACGCACTATTACAATAGCAGTTTTAAAATTGGTGTGATCGCTATACTATACTAAAGGCCATTACAGTATTAATAGGGCAAGAAGCCTGACAAGTCAAAAAGGCTCCGCAATGAATAAGTTTGAAGTTCCTTAACTACGTAACGACAAAACCGATGAATCTGAAACTTCCAAACATAAATAAATGAATTTGAAGTCCCATAACGACGAAACCGATAAATCCTTAAAACAAAAGGGGTCTTCTTCTGCCTATTCCAAGTGAGTGTAAAATTTATGAAAATCATCCCAAGGAAACTTTAGTTATCGTATCCACAGAAAGTGCTAATACAACAATATCATTTCCTTCTAAATACTGTAAAAAGTCTTATTAAGACTTGCCTTATGAAATGCCCTTTTGATAAAAATATATTATTGGATAAATTATCTAACCGTCCGAGTTGGTTATGATATGGAATAAATTCTGTTTGAAGCTCAAGGACTAAAATACCTTATCCATAAAATATTTAAATTAATTCAAAACTTGAAACGATACAAAATTATCAGTGAACTCTAAAGTTAGAAATACCGATATTGATTCGATATTATTTATTTTCATTTCTATACCGCATAGGTACAAAACAATTCCCAGTTTAATGAAGAAAATCTTATTCATTTTGTTCGGCATAATACTGAAAAAAAGATAATATCCACATTTTGCTGGGATACTGAAAAATGAATGAAAACAATGATTCATTTAATGACAATTGCATATAAAAGTGTCGTTCATGCAAACCGATGACACTTAAAAATACAATGTACTGCGAATAATCTTTAGTTTGTTTTTCGCGTGGAATACGAGACTTTGCACTGTATATCGATTGATTAACACGAAAAGGGTCCCAGTAAATCACGGTGATTTACCCAGGGCTTGCAGGTTAGTCTAAAACACAAACTGCACTCAAATACACACTGAGTACTCAACAGTTTCTACTTTTGTCACAACATTTCTGTTTTTTGAATCATATACAATTTACCGAATGGAATATGATTTACTTTCATGATTTTTTCAATTTTACAAGTCATAGAGTTTTATTGGGGGTGGGGGTGGGATGGTAATGTATTTTAACTTCGAACATTATAGAAAATTCACAAGACCCCTCTGTTATTTTGGGTTTGTTTGGGTTTTTTTTTCAAGAATTTTACATTTTGGTTTATTACAACCAACTAAGCCAAACAATATATATATCAACATATGGATAATTTTTTTTTGGGGGGGGGGGTATCAAGTGTCCTTAATTGTTATTTAAGAACTACAAAAAACTAAAAGCTTGTTCTTGGGACATAACTACCCTGTGTTCAAAAACACAAGATTCACATATGTTAAGCCATTATATAATATTATACATACAACATTATATCATGATATCAAGATTCTCTATTTACCCTATCGATCAAATTGAGAACTGGGCAAACACGGACCCCTGGAAATACACTAGGTGGGATCAGTTGCTTAGGAGGAGTAAACAAGTATTGAGTAACTAAGAAATCACCTAAACACATACTTGTAATACAGACATTATGGTCAAGGTCATTCAAAGATAAATTTGAAGGTCAAGGGAAATAATTTGAGACATATTTATCAAGACCTGTGACGTATCAATATATCAGTATATGAAGTTAATCAAATTGTGAGGTTAAGGTCAAAAGGGAGGTCTTGGTAAATAGTTGGGGTACAGTTATGCTTTTACCATGATGTACTGTGTCTGTGTGAAGACACCTTCTATAGTTCATTAGTAAATATAAAACTCGTAATGGGACTAACACGGACAGATCCTGAAGGACAACCGGAAAGACAAGAGACGGAGGGATCCTGAAGGACAACCGGAAGACAAGAGACGGAGGGATCCTGAAGGACAACCGGAAGACAAGAGACGGAGGGATCCTGAAGGACAACCGGAAGACAAGAGACGGAGGGATTCTGAAGGACAACCGGAAGACAAGAGACGGAGAGATCATGAAGGACAACCGGAAGACAATAGACGGAAAGATCCTGAAGGACAACCGGAAGACAAGAGACGGAGGGATCCTGAAGGACAACCGGAAGACAAGAGACGGAGAGATCCTAAAGGACAACCGGAAGATAAAAGAGGGAGATAGACGTACTCATTTATAAGGCGGAGAATAACTGGTTGTTACACATGCATTTTTTCTTACTTTTCATATTCAGTACTCTACAGACATTTGTTGAGTTCCTGTATTACCTCTGCATGTTGACCCGGAGATAAAATCTTGCCACACTCTTCACATCTCAAACAGTTAGGATGCCAATGTTTCCCCAGAGAGGTTTTCCTTTCCGCTAAAAAAGAGGGAGTGCTATATCATTTCATCAAAAGAAGGTAAATATATTGCTGTAAATATACACAAAGTTTATTCATAAATGTTTGACGCTTGTGGACTTTCCGAATCCGATTTATAAAGAAAATGAATCATACACACTTAGCAATACTCAACAAAAGTACGTGCAAAGAAAAGACTTTGGTTTTTGTCTCAATGAATCTGAATGGGTACGTCATTCTAACGCATCAAGAAATAAAAATATTGAGATATCGAGAGTATGTATGTAGATTTTCAAAGCTGGTCGCCAAAAATCATGTGACATCGTTATTTGCCAACACTGAAATCATGCTCAACAAGATTTGATACAACAATGGCCCAACAAAATACCCCATCCCTCCAAAAGAAACATGAAAATAAAATTAGCCTATAATATACTGGGAGTAAGGAATCTGCCTAATATAAAGAAACCAGGCCATGATGTATTTGCATAACAATCTGTTATAAATAAACGGTGTTGATTTTGCTTGATAAACGTGTATAATGAGAAAAGTCACCCAATAATTTCGCATTAAAATCGGTGACGCCCTGCCAGGTAAAGTGATATACTGGGCCAAGTGTCTACCTGTACAGGTTTAAAGAACACTTAAGACTAACTGCAGGTTGGGGTCTATGAGACAGACTTTATTGCCACTGAACTATTAGTAGATAACCGTAAAACCAAAGAAGTTTTATCGCAAGCGTGTTTTGCTTCCCATCCTTCTACAACAAGTTTATTTCACTGACAAATTGAAATTTCAACAAAACGTTTTGTAAGAAGACCAAAATCAGTATACAAATGTTTTGAATTCTTTTAAAGTTTCATGTCAAGAAGCCAAACCTTGTGTTTCATTTTTGTTTTTTGTTTTGTTTTGCATACAGTAGCTCAGTGAACCAAAACGCTATATATATATGTGTGTGAAAAAATGACATGTATGAAGTAAATGACTGGAAAAATAAAACAGTACACAGATAGAGGGGACACTAATGACGAGAGAGACGTTGGCTTCTTTTTTCTTAATTTTATTACTGCAACAGGTATATATTGTCCATATCGGTTAATTAATGGCCAATATATGCCAGCGTTCATTTATCATCGTCTTAAAACAAATGTTTTATACAAATTGCTGTCTACGCCGGCGGGGCTGCACACAGCCCCGTATGATGTAGGGATGTTGCACCTGTTTCACCCCGGACTTTAACTGTTTATCATTCAAATACAAAATATAAATACCATCCAAGAATAGAAGTCTATCGATTTACAATCAAGACTTCATGGCAACCCTTTAAATATTTCATAAACCTACTGCAAGATTTGTTTTTTTGTTTGTTTTTTTGTCTCGTGGTTCTCAACTATATCGGAAGAAAATAGGTATAAAACGGCTATTCTCAAGTTCGGGCAGCCTTTCTCTATAAAACAGTTACACGGCGTTTCACTCTATAGGTGTTCATACAAACACTACATATATAATTAAAAGAAAAATGCAAGATTGTGACTTCGTGCCTTTACATTAAACAACACATTGGTATTACCGTTTCTTGAGAGTAAGGGAAATCCTAAGCGTACTTACCAAAATACACAGTTTTTCCACACTTGGGACATTTGTCCATGACTGGCGGTGATTCAGCAGCAGTGTCTACAGACTATTGATTCCTGATTCATCTCACATATTTTCAGAAGTCTCCAAAGAGGGAGAAGTTCAGTTGACAATTAAAACTCCCGTGAATTGTGTTACAGGAATTCATGAATTGGTGGCATTGAGAAATCATAGAGCATGTCGATAAGACATCGACCATTGAAATCGAACAAAGTGGGTATTCAAATCGACACCAGATGTAAACAATTCAAGTATATATCCAGTTTAAAGGTCCACTAAGACATTGGCCGGATTTAGTAAATCTCCATATAGACGGTTTCAGCTGATCCTCGTTGAGTACGGTGATTTTTATACCTATTCGGAATGCCTCGCCATTGAAATGTTCTGCAAGTTGTCACGCTTGCAGCTTTTTCTAGTGTCACGCTCCCTTGGGCTTTTCACTCGTAACTTGAAAAAGGTTTTTCGAGGTCAACCTGCTCATTTTACAGGCCTGGGACGTGCGACTTTGCTGGGCCAACATCCCATGTAATATAATCCAATTTCTACGACATAACGATGGGTTGGGATTAGTATGAGTAATCACAGCTGACTTGATAATATGGTGATATCCTATAAAAATAGCGTGCGTTTTATCCATGTATTCCGTTTTTGAATCGATATAATCTTACCATAACTGCTAGCAACATATCGCTTTATCAAGATTTCAGTGATAATCGTGTTTAAAATGAGATGAAAGTTAGATTGTATTTTAACAGTACTTATGCATGATGAAGCCTCAGATGCACCGTTATCCGGTGTCATAGATACTCTGTTGATACTAATAATAATGCACTTCTATAGCACCTTATCTAAATATACTCTAAAGCGCTTTACACTATACTAAAATGCAAATCAAAATTATACAGAATACATAAAATCACTTATAAATGTCAGATATCAATATCACACAATGAACAATTGAAACTATGAAAGAAATAAGCTAGAGAAAATTAGAAATTAAATTTATATTACAAAAATCATAAAATATAAAATATATGGTAGAAAAACTTTTTTTTTTAAATATACCGTTCTTCGACATGTTGCATAAAATATTGATTATAAAATACGTCAAATCAAAAAAATCACACTTTAAAAGCCTGACGAAAGAGATGGGTTTTGAGATCTTTTTTAAATAGTCAAGTTTCTGAATCTTCCTGATTCCTGATACTTTTACTCTCCTTGGAATTCATTAATCTTAACACAGTATATTTAATGTAGTCGGTAAGAGGTTTCTAAGCATGACAGCGTATATCACAATATGATACTGTAATAAGGATTTTACAAACACGCTGACCATGCACTCAGCCAGCTGTAATAGACTAGTAATTGGACATGTGTGTAGTCAAGCAACCCGAAACCCGAATTCTAATTCAACCAACATGTATAGACTAAAAACTAGGCCAGGTTTTCGTTTGAATTCTTTATGTATAAAAATAATTAGTCTGTGCTTCATACTGTACCTATCACGTTCAGATATTTCTTTCAAGCTGCGTTACAGGAATTACTATGACGGATTTAGAGGGTGGGGGAGAGCTGGGGGCCCGCACCTGTTTCCACCACAAGTTTACAAATTAATGGGAGTAAAAGTCCAGATTTGGCACACATAATGGCTGAGAATCTTGGCTAAAAGCTGACTTTCACATGTGGACCTCCCTTTTCGGAAATCCGGGATCCGCCACCGGGGACTGGGGCTGTTGTTGTTTTTCCGTAAAAGCAATATAAGTTAATGATGTCAGTGTATGTGACAGCAGCATCAACAGAATGTTGCCATCCATATACAGCAGCATCAACAGAATGTTGCCATCCATATACAGCAGCATCAACAGAATGTTGCCATCCATATACAGCAGCATCAACAAAATGTTGCCATCCATATACAGCAGTATGAACAGAATGTTGTCATCCATATACAGCAGCATCAACAGAATGTTGCCATCCATATACAGCAGCATCAACAGAATGTTGCCATCCATATACAGCAGCATCAACAGAATGTTGCCATCCATATACAGCAGCATCAACAGAATGTTGCCATCCATATACAGCAGCATCAACAGAATGTTGCCATCCATATACAGCAGCATCAACAGAATGTTGTCATCCATATACAGCAGCATCAACAGAATGTTGCCATCCATATACAGCAGCATCAACAGAATGTTGCCATCCATATACAGCAGCATCAACAGAATGTTGTCATACATATAGAGCAGCATCAACAGAATGTTGTCATACATATAGAGCAGCATCAACAAAATGTTGCCATCCATATACAGGAATGTTGCCATCCATATACAGCAGCATCAACATAATGTTGCCATCTATATACAGCAGCATCAACAGAATGTTGCCATCCATATACAGCAACATCAACAGAATGTTGCCATCCATATACAGCAGCATCAACAGAATGTTGCCATCCATATACAGCAGCATCAACAGAATGTTGCCATCCATATACAGCAGCATCAACAGAATGTTGTCATCCATATACAGCAGCATCAACAGAATGTTGCCATCCATATACAGCAGCATCAACAGAATGTTGCCATCCATATCCTATTTATTCAGGTTTCTTAAGAATATAACTCTTAAAGTGACTAGTCCACGATTTTTGATAAAAAAAATAATTTTTTTAAAAAATCTTAAACATTAAAAATATAACTCATTTAAAGTTGATAACCAATATTTGGACATTCTGAATGCAAGGATAAGAGCAATATTCTAGCCTTCATTCTGTGTTATGTAAACAAAGACTCAAGTCTTTTTTGTGTTTATAAACAAATCAGTGAAATGTTAATGTTGTAATTTAAAGCACTTTAATTTTGCACAGTCACAACTTTAACTTTTAAATGGTACATTTTACCTAATGAATACTTGAACTAGTGATTTATATAACAAACTTCGATGACTTTACATTTTGAAAATTTAGTAAACAATACCATACTTCAATCCCTTGTATACAAAACAAATAATGAACTCTCTACAATGAGCGCTTGTCATATTGTATAACCTTAACGTTTTGTGGAACAGCAGATTATGATCATCAAAAGTGGAAAAATCGTGAATCAGCCCCTTTAACTGAGTACGTCATTTCGTGCAAAACAATTTATGTAAAGAAAATTGTTAGCCGATTCCAAAGTCCAGTGAAATGAATATACATTGTCCCTCTCATCAGCATCTCTCCATATGCGACATCATCTATTCCTCTCATCAGCATCTCTCCATATGCGACATCATCTATTCCTCTCATCAGCATCTCTCCATATGCGACATCATCTATTCCTCTCATCAGCATCTCTCCATATGCGACATATGTGACATCATCTATTCCTCTCATCAGCATCTCTCCATATGCGACATCATCTATTCCTCTCATCAGCATCTTTCCATATGCGACATCATCTATTCCTCTCAGCAGCATCTCTCCATATGCGACATCATCTATTCCTCTCATCAGCATCTCTCCATATGCGACATCATCTATTCCTCTCATCAGCATCTCTCCATATGCGACATCATCTATTCCTCTCATCAGCATCTTTCCATATGCGACATTATCTATTCCTCTCATCAGCATCTCTCCATATGCGACATCATCTATTCCTCTCATCAGCATCTCTCCATATGCGACATCATCTATTCCTCTCATCAGCATCTTTCCATATGCGACATCATCTATTCCTCTCATCAGCATCTCTCCATATGCGACATCATCTATTCCTCTCATCAGCATCTCTCCATATGCGACATCATCTATTCCTCTCATCAGCATCTTTCCATATGCGACATCATCTATTCCTCTCATCAGCATCTCTCCATATGCGACATTATCTATTCAAAACCTTTAGTTGTTTTTGAAGTGCTTACATATAATACTTTATCTTATTTTCGTCCTTGATTTGGTAATTAAGAACAGAAGTAACACTTAGCCTGATCCATTCTCAACTTCGATGTTTTTTTTCACTTTTGTATTTGTAAATTTTGTATGATATCTTATCTAAAAATGTTTACAATTGCAAATAAAAAAAATGAAAATAAATTTAAATCCTCGGAAGTTATTCGCCAAGAACATACAGGTTTTACCTACTCAATATACTCTTAATTCATGCTCATAGAAAATATAAATTATCATGAGATCAACTTGTCCTTAACAGTTTGTCTGGAATACAGATTTTAATTACTGTCAATTTCATTTCCCTTACTCAGAAATGTCCCGTACAGTCATTATATTGCATTTGACATTCAAACAAATAGCTTTTTGGATTACAAATGAATTGAGTAGACGGACCATCCGCATCAATGCTTCCTTTCAAAACTGTTTTTTTGATTTTAAATTTGTTGTAGATCACTCGATTTCAAAAAGTTGAAAGAGATATTGAAATGTCCTTTGTTTGGTTTGAATATTGATCCCCAAAAACTAAATACTGACGACTTGAATTTCGTGGTGTTTTTGTTGTTATTTATGAACGGGGAGCCCGATAGGGCATATATGTTATAGTTTCCGTTTAATATTTCATTAATTTCTTGATGTTCTATGAATGATGTCTTTCATTAAAGACATAAGAAGAGCGATTTAAACTATAGGCTTGTATCTGTTGTACACTAAAATTAACTGAAATATTTTAAAGATAATAAACCATATCCCCCCCCCCCCCCATTAAAGCAGTGAACCCAATTAATGCGTTCTGACGTACGACTTGGATCCTTCGCATGTCAACGGGAGTTTTGATTTGTGTTCATACTCTTACTTTGGATTATCTGTTCGATGTTTAGTGCAGTCTATCGAAAGTTTCATTTTCAAGGGATAAGGAACTATAGGGATTAATATTGAGAACACAAATTGGAATTCTAAAGGAAAAATTACAATAATTTAGTGTATATAAATGTCAAAACTGATTATGAAGCCAAAGAAAGAAGTTAAAAAGGAATCGGGGGAAAAGAAAGGAGTGAAAACCAAGAAATCGTACGAGGATGAGGCGGAAGAAATGCAGAGGAAAACGGATGAACTTCTGGAGAAAGAACGAAAAGGATTTCTGGAACAAATTGCAGAACTTATCAAAGAACTGGAACGCCTTAAAAAAGAAAACGAAAGACTTCGCAAGCAACAAGAGGAAAAGATGGGCGTGACTGCAGAAGTCGTGGATAAGATGAAGCGAAATTTAGATCACTCAAAGACCACAAACACATTCTTATTAAGAGACGTGGATGATCGAAAGTCTCAGATAGCTCGAATGGAGTCACAATTATTTGAAATGACGATGAAAGCCGAAGGAATGAACAAAAAAGCCGCCGAAGTTAGTAAAGTAAATGCTGAATACAAACAGGAAATTGACGAATTAGTCAAAGAGAAATCTCGCGCCGAACGACTCTGGGACGAGAACAGAAAGTTGCGGAGATTCTTGGCCGCCAATCATATTGATTCAAGAACCGGCAAACCGTTACTACAGATGTACAGGGACAAGAAAGTACCCCCAAACAAGAAAGTAGTGCGCATCAAAGACACTATAAAGTCTAGAAGCATGCAATTAGCAAACAGAGGTCGACTGCGACCAAGCAAAAGTTTAGACGACCTACGAAAACTTGAGGAATATTATGAGATAAGGTCGACCAAAAGTGAGAAATCAAACAACACAGAGCCAGCGCCATATCTTGGCCATTACATGGACATTATGAGGAAAAAACGGACACTGCAACAAAAGCGATAACGCTGATATATATATTGTCTTGCCATGGAAGAAGGAAGATTTTGGTAAGAATTGCGAGTTGAGTTGCTGAACACTTTACATTATATGCATCGTTGTTCAGCATTAGGCATACTAATTGTAGTCCTTCAGTCTAAACTTGAATGACAAAGGAACTGACATAAAGGAACATCGAGTATTCATACAATATAGATTTTCTTGAGGTGCCAAACTTTCTTGATGGACAATAATTATTCTATTTAATCTCTTGGCATATCACGGCATAGGCATGTCTTTCTAACCATTTGTTAAACATTTTCCAATATTCTTGTATACTAGTACTTACTTGTATGATCTTTTATTGATATATTATCATTTTCTTTTATGCTTGTTTCCACTAGTAAATAAATTGAACCCAATGGGCTGATGACAAGTATATAAATGACATCAAATCTTTCCCTCAGATTTCTACTATGATAACACGAATAAGAGGCTAAACCAACTACATATACCTTTCAATGGTCAATTTTAAAGGTCATGTATCCTTATGTTTAAGTCAAATTTCCAAAAACGACCTGCGGCTGACTGGCTTTGGGGCTGAAGTTAGCTTTTCCTAACGACAGTCTAGAGATCGTCCTGATC
This sequence comes from Ostrea denselamellosa, assembly GCA_024699665.1. Lineage (NCBI taxonomy): Eukaryota > Metazoa > Mollusca > Bivalvia > Ostreida > Ostreidae > Ostrea > Ostrea denselamellosa. The sequence continues at coordinate 26,155,891 of JAMZEH010000020.1, forward strand.
TCGACCGCCGTTGGGTGGGTTGCGACAGCCGACCAATTTTGTGTCTTTCTGCTCAAGTTATGATTTTTCCCCATCAGAAGCCGATAACTTCAGTTCCACTAATCGTTGAAAGGCCCGTTCACTGACTTCCGATCACAAACTAACGACAGTAAGATAAGTCGCTCAACGATCGTTCCACGTTTTGAATCCCCCTCCCCCAAAGTGGATGACAACTACCGATGGGCGACCAAATGACCGACAATCGATTGATCTGTGGAACAATAGTTAATTCTTCGACCGGTCTTCAGGTCTTAGTCGACAGGTTGTAGTCGATAGATTGTGACGAGAATCTACGGTCCATCGTACGAGTGCAAGTTGCAAGACCAAAGGCATCATATTTTATGTGATATACTAAAGGCATCTTAACGAGATGCTCCCTCATTTATCACAAGATTACCAAGGATACTACATTTGTCAGTTGTTATCTGGCCTAAAGACAATAAACCGAGAATGAACGGAATTTCGAATCTAAATAACTTTTGAAATAATTTTCATAAAGAAGTAAAATTTTCAGTATATGGTTGCATTTATTTTTCCATAAATCAGCAGTTTTATGAAAATCATCTGTCCTAGACAAATCGTAAAATGAAAGTAATCAAAATTTTGACTGAAGTCCACTCTCAGTTTATGGTCTAGAGGCTTGGATAATTTTTTCTCGTTATACACATTTTGTAACGAGATGTGTAACAAAGCCGTCATAACGGAGGAAAACCGTTATAATGAGAAAACAAGTCGTTAAAATGAGATGGTAATAAAATAGTGATCTAGGAACTTGTTGTTATGAGGTGGTATAATCATTAAAGTTTGTACGTATGTATGTATGTATGTGATTTTAAAATTACACAAAGATTATGAAATAACTTCACACACACACACACACACACACACACATATATATATATATATATATATATATAACACTTATCTATATACTTATCTATACATATATGTATCGATATATTTTTAGCGATTGTAACTTTGCAAAAATGAACAACCGCTGAAGATACCCGTTATGAGAGAGAGAGAGAGAGAGAGAGAGTATAGTTTAATTATTTCTTTAAAGTAACAGATTCATCAGATTAAACATGGATACATGATACAAATAAAAGCTTTATCATTGAACGAATTTTTCGAATAATAAATGCTTTACACAAGAAATTATTTCTCTTCTCTAAGTTCGATAACTCTTTCAAATCCAGCTGCTTATGTTTTACATAGTAATACTTCTTTATGTAACAGGTTTTCTTTCTAATAACAACAAAGTCCTGTTTTGGGGTTCTTTAGGTCGCCTCCGATTTATTAGTAAAATCTATGAAATCTATATATGTGTTCACTCTGAAACAAATACAATCATACATATTAAAGTATTACTACTATATACTACTCAAAGTTTGATAAGGATCATATAGTTCTTACATTATAAAATCAATATATGAATTGATAAGACACGCAAATTTCATCATAGTGTTGGACTGACCCCTCTTGAGCCTCAAAACACAGGTTAGGTAGGGAAATGCATGCTGCAGTGATCATGAGTAGCACGTGAAGCATGGTACCCACATTATTCACATTTCTGAGTGCTTGTCGTTGATTTGAATTTGGCCATTGTCTTTACATCTGACCTCGTTTAAGTCACTGTTACTCTATGAAAATGCCTCCACAACGTCAAAGACGTCGTTTGACTATTGAAGAATTGGCCAGATGCATAGGAATGCTCGAAAATGGTGCAAGACAACGTCACGTTGCAGAGCTATTGGGTGTCAGTCAGAGCGTTGTTTGCAGAGCTTGGAACCGGTATCAAGCTCATGGTTCAGCTTCTCATCGACATGGAGGCGGCAGAGAAAGGTCCACCACGCAGCAAGATGACCGTTTTCTCTTGATTTCAGCACGACGTCATCGGTTTGCAACGGCGACTGCGCTTAGAAATGATCTTCTGAATGCAACTGGAGTTAACATTTCCACGCAAACTGTGCGTAATCGTCTTCATGAAGGTGGTCTTCGTTCCCGGAGAGCCTGTATTCGCATCCCTCTTACTCAGCGACACAGACAAGATCGTTTGAATTGGGCCAGGGCTCATGTGAATTGGAGGGTTGCTGATTGGGCCCCTGTACTTTTCACAGACGAGTCGAGGTTTTGTGTTGACTTCACAGATCGTCGTGCACGAGTGTGGAGAAGGGCAGGAGAACGATATCAGGACGCTAATGTTGCTGAACATGACAGATATGGTGGTGGGTCGTTGATGATTTGGGGAGGAATCAGTCGAGCTGGACAAACTGATCTCCATGTCCTAAGGCGAGGCACGATGACCGGAGTGCGCTACAGGGATGAAGTCCTGGATGTGTACGTGAGACCATATGCTGGTGCTGTTGGTCCTGACTTCATCCTCATGGACGATAATGCACGTCCACATCGTGCTAGGGTGGTGGACGAGTACCTGGAACGTGAGACAATTGTTCGTATGGACTGGCCAGCTCGTTCTCCAGACCTCAACTTTATCGAGCATGTCTGGAATATGCTTCAGGTAGCGATTTCACGTCGTCCTGTACAACCAGCCACCCTCCAGGAACTTGAAAATGTTCTGATGCAAGAATGGAACAATATCTCTCTTGCGTCCATTCAAAACCTCGTTGGAAGCATGAGACGACGTTGCCAAGCTGTCATTGGAGCTAACGGAGGCCATACCCGCTATTGACACTTGTTTGTGCAGTGTGAAATGGAATGTGCAGAGTTTAAACAATTCCGTGATCATGAAATTACCATGCTTTTCAGGGTACTCTCCCTTTACCTTAGGAGTATGCGATGAAATGTCATGTTTGCCAAATTTTTCTGTCACAATTTCTTGAAGTAAACATTTCTAAACATAAATCACTCTGTGTTGGTTCTCATTCACCTTTGTTGAAAGTTTTACAAGTGCTGAAAAATATGATCCTTATCAAACTTTGAGTAGTATATTTTACATAATTACATAAATCACTTTTTAAAAAAAATAGCTATATCACTATGATATTATACATGTAAAACATTAAAACTCTGATTCTATATTTATGAAATTACTATAATGACTCTACAGACATTATTCATAAATTACATTGACATATATGAACACCATCATACCATTCTATGGGAACAAGTGATGAATGCATCTTTGAGATTTTCCTGAAGGGTTTCAATATATGAAGAAGTTAATTTGAATTGGCAATTTCGCTCGATTCCAAAAATGAGAGCTACAGGGAGATTCGGTTCTCGACCAAACATCAAATAATACGGAGAAAATCCTGTTGAATCATGTACAGTACAGTTGTACGCATGTACAAGTGGAGAGACATGTTTTTTCCAATTATGTTTCTGTTCTGGATCCAAAGTGCCTAACATAGAAATAATGGTCCTATTAAAACGTTCTGCAATTCCACTGCCCATGGGATGGTATGGTGTAGTTCTTGATTTGGATATCCCAGTAATTTGGCATAATTCTTTAATCAAATTACTACAGAAGTTTGCTCCTTGATCTGAATGGAGTTTCTGCGGCAGACCATAATGAACAATAAAGTTATTAAAAATTGCCTCAGCAGTGGTCTTAGCCGTTTGATTCTTTGTTGGTACTGCTACTGCATATTTGGTAAAGTGGTCGGTCAAAACTAAGATGTTCTGTATGTTTCCCTTGGATGGTTCTAATGTCATGTAGTCCATACAAACTAACTCTAATGGTTGAGTAGTAGTAATATTAACTAATGATGCTTTCTGGTTGTTTGGAGTCTTGAACTTAATGCATCTCTCACACTCATCAACCCACTTCAGTACATCTGTGTGCATCTTTGGCCAGTAGAATATACTACGCACTAATGAAACAGTTTTGTCTCTGCCTGGATGACCCATATCATTATGCAAATAGTATAGGATCACAGGACTAAAAGTATTTGGCACAACATATTGTTGATGACAGGTACCATCTGCATTTTGTGTTTCTCTAATAAGTATGTCATCTTTCATCTTCAGCTTCCTAAAGTTCTGATAAAGAATTGTCTCAACCTCACTACTTGCAGAATTCCTTGGAGGTTTCTTCCCTGCTCTGACATGACTTATCATAGATGAAATGGTAGCATCCTCAGCCTGAACTTGCTGAATGTTGATGTGCCGAACATCCTTAATATCTGTAGGCAGGTGCAACTGCTGGCACACTGCAGGCAAAACTGGTAATGTCTGAATATATGGCTGCTTATCGTCAGCATTGACTACTGCTCTGACAGCTTCTGCATCCATGGTCTCAGTCTTTGCAGGTAATCTAGACAATATATCTGCAATGGCGTTCAATTTGCCTGGCTTGTACGTGATACTGAAGTTATAAAAAGACAGTGCAGCAATCCATCTGTGGCCAGTGGCATCTAATTTCGCTGTAGTCAAAACATATGTGAGGGGATTATTGTCTGTAAATACTGAAAATGTCTGTCCGGTAAGATAATCTGTGAACTTTTCTGTAACTGCCCATTTCAAAGCAAGAAATTCGAGTTTGTGAGTAGGATAGTTTCTCTCAGATTTGCTAAGTCCCCTGCTGGCATATGCAATGACACGTTTTGATCCATCCTGTTCTTGATACAGCACTGCTCCAAGTCCACTTTGACATGCATCAATGTGTAATTCAAATGGACTACTGAAATCAGGGTAGGCAAGCACAGGAGATGAAGTTAATTTCTCTTTCAATAAGGCAAATGCATCTTCTTGAGATGGTCCCCATTGCCATGTTGGTGGAGGCAGTTTCTTTGTTCCTCTGGGTTTCTTTCCTGTTGCCATAATGTCAATCAATGGTTGTGCAATCTTAGAGAAATCCTTGATAAATTTCCTAAAGTATCCTGCAAAGCCTAGAAATTGTCGCACATCTTCAGGATTCTTAGGAGTAGGCCAGTTTAGGACTTTATCAATCTTGTCTGGATCCGCCTGTACCCCATCTTCAGAAACAATATGCCCTATATATTTTACTCTTTTCCTGAAGAGAGAACACTTCTTAGGAGACAGTTTCAGTCTAAATTTCCTAAATCTATTGAAAACTTGCTTGAGGCGGTCGATATGTTCCTCAAATGTCCTGGAGAAAACAATTACATCATCTAGATAAATAAAGCACATTTTCATATGAAGATCTCCTAGACATTGTTCTTGTAGTCTCTGGTAAGTGGCTGGGGCATTCGCAAGTCCAAATGGCATTCTATTAAATTAAAAAAATCCTAGTGGTCCTACTGTGAAGGCTGTCCGTTGTTTATGTTCTTCTAAAATTTCAATTTGATGGTACCCTGACTTCATGTCTAATACAGAAAAGTAGGAATTACCAGCAAGTGAATATAAAATTTCATCTATTCTCGGCAATGCATAATTATCTCTCACAGTCCTCAAGTTCAGTTGTCTGTAATCGACGCACATGTGTAAGGATCCATCATGTTTCCTGACTAACACCACATTAGAAGAAAATGGTGAATGAGATGGTCGGATTATTCCACTAGCTAATAACTCTTTTATGTGGTTTCTGACCTCCTCTACCATTGCTGGTGGAATGCGCCTGTATTTTTCCTTGAAAGGCATGGTGTCCGACAACTCTATGTGATGGCACACCTTGTCAGTAGTTCCAATGTTTGTAGGACTGGTTGAAAATATATCCTGGTATTCAGATATGAGTCCTCTGCATCTCTCTTTCTCCATCTCTGCTAATGTGTCAGATATCTCAACCTTCTCTAAAATTTGTCCAAACTCTGATGTTGATACAGTAGTAGATGTGTCTGCAATGGTAACAGGCTGCATCTCACAAAGAATGGCTCTTGGTGGAACCGATACTGTTCTTGTTGTGATATTGCTTATTTCCACTGGTATGATGTTGGAATCCTCAAAGTCATAATACTGTAGACTTGGGGTAATCTCAGAAATGCATATCATCAAGCTGAAACAGCAATTAAGAATTCTCAGATGAAACAGAAGTTGCATTATGACACCAAAATAAGAGGCGTAATCTTAAACGAAGGAGACAGAGTTTTAGTCAGGGTTGTCAGTTTTGATGGGAAACACAAAATCCAGGATAAATGGGAGAAAAATCCATGCATCATCATTAATCAGCCAAATGTTTCAATTCCAGTTTTTAAGGTGAGAAGAGAAGATGGCCAAGGCAGAATCAGAATTCTACATAGGAATTTATTATTGCCCATTGGTTCCAAGTTATCTTCACCTATTCCAGCACCTAGAATGAGAATTAAGAAGAGAATTGAAAAGTCTCAGGATAGAGAAAGGGGATCTGCCATCCAGGATCATTCAGAAGGATCTGATGATGATGCAGACAGTATGTATTTTACAGTGGAATGTCCTGTACCTTTGAGTGACGCACTGTCTGAGGATGGAGCAGAGAGTACTTGCACTATTACTAGTGACGATCAGGGTGGTGTCGAGTATCTGGAAGGGGGATCAGGGGAGGACGCTTCCAATCAGAGTATACAGGAACTACCTGATGATCTTGATTCCAGCAGTTCTCAAATGAATGATTTACATGGACCTGCAGCTGCAGTTCATGATGATGATGATGATGGTAACCAAGATGTTGGTAACGAGACTAACGATTTACCTAGGAGGTCAACAAGAATTAGAAAGAAGCCGCAATGGATGGAACATTACGCCTGTAGTCTTCAGACACCTCAGCATTCCGAATGGAAAGATAAGGCAATATGTTTTCAGGAAATGGCTTTTCAGTTGAAAACAATGGACAAAGAAATGTCAAAAGCTCTTTTTAAAATGTTCACTGAAAAATTCTGAGTTTTTATTTCATGTTATCAATACTTCAGTATTTCAGCATAAATTTCATTGGGTAAGTCTTCCTTTGAATGACGTGGAAGTCATTTTAAAAGGAGGGTAAGTGTGTAATAGTGTTTATTAATTGATTTAAATTAATAAATCTACACAGATGTACATGTATATATTTCAAATTAAACATTTGAATAACACTTATGTGTTTTATGCTCACCCAAGTAGAACAGGCAGCATCTGTTCTGATTCAATGAATTTTGCCTTAGGTCACTAATTTAACTTTTGTATATAGGTTTGATAGTGTCCAGAGTTTCTATTGGTTTTAGTATTGTTAGCTGGTGTTTTATTGGTGAGTTCTTTTTCCCTCCAAAAGTTCTGGGTAGTGTTCAGTGATTCTTTGTCTAGTTTGACTCTAGAGAAGTCGAAAAAATAATTGACAGACATTTGACAGTAAACTGGTCATTTCTTTAACAAGGTAAGTTTATTTTCTAACTTTAATATTATTTCTAATTAGCAGTAAACTTAATAATTTGGCAGATTTAATTCCAATAGCACTTGCACAGTGAGAATGATATTTTGTGAGGGATAATTATTTAGCTTGAAATTCAAGAAGTTAAATTTACGCGTTTCACATATTTGGTCTTTTTAAATACATGTTTTATATTTTTATGCTGCAAGTTCATTTATGTAAATTTCATAATTTACAGTCAACCTCCATGGACATAATTTTCTAAATGAAAGATGCATTCATCACTTGTTCCCATAGAATGGTATGATGGTGTTCATATATGTCAATGTAATTTATGAATAATGTCTGTAGAGTCATTATAGTAATTTCATAAATATAGAATCAGAGTTTTAATGTTTTACATGTATAATATCATAGTGATATAGCTATTTTTAAAAAAAAAGTGATTTATGTAATTATGTAAAATAGTAATAAAACTTTAATATGTATGATTGTATTTGTTTCAGAGTGAACACATATATAGATTTCATAGATTTTACTAATAAATCGGAGGCGACCTAAAGAACCCCAAAACAGGACTTTGCTGTTATTAGAAAGAAAACCTGTTACATTTATACAAACATTGAAGCTAGTTATTAATTGGATATTTTAAAACAAAATGAAATTCATCGTCAGTGTCGTTTGAAGAACACATGGTACATAATCATTTGGAACGATCTTATGGCCATGGAAAATTCAGTTCTAGACTTTACCTGACTGCCAATCCTGTGGGTTTATAGAAATAACTGTCATATACATATATACCCGTAAATAATTTGCATTTATAGAGAAACCAATCTAAAATCTGGTAAAAATATCGGAATATACGGTTGGTTTGTACCATGTAAAGAACGCTAAGAGGAGAGAGATCTGAAACAGATTACGCCGGTTGTGAAACAGAAAAGAATATCGTTGTCCCAAGATATCAATCGTATCATTTTCGACACAAAAACCAACTTTCGGGTACTTAATAAGACTATTGTCTTTACAATATTTCGTTAATTCGAAGTATATTTATTGTTCTACTTGCGCATGTTAACATTGATCACAGCCCGACAATGAAAAATAGTCTACGGCTTAGCCCTCAATGACCAAACTCATCTGTGCCACTACAGCTTAATCTGAACGCTACATGTCTCCCGATATCAGGTGGATTTTAAATAATGAGAAGAATGTCATAGGATGGACATATCAATGTGGTTCGTTCAAAAATCAGTGCTTAGATTTCAATTTTATTGATATTAAATAGAAGCTGGTTTGTTTTACGTCTCTTCGAAAAACAATTCACTCATATTGAAACGTCACCAGCCGTTAGTGAAGTCACACAGATTTAGACCTATGTTTTGCGATCAAGGCAGTTGCAGAGATTTTTTCTATGTTTACGTTGACGCGGCCATGGCACGAGCCGGTTGGTTAGATGGATATTGTTTAATGTCCCGCTTGAGAATCTTTCACTCATATGGAGACGTCACCATTGCCTGTGAAGGACTGCAAAATTTAAGCTTTCGCCCGGCGCTTATGGCCTTTGAGCATGGAGGGATCTTTATCGACATTGCAAAAATGTCATTCATTTTTATATAGTGAAAAGGTCCTCCGCAATGCCTAAATAAAAATGGATGAAAACATCCCAAGGACGTGACAACTACTTAGTAAAAGAGGGAGGAAATGAAAACACCCCAAGGACGTGACAACTACTTAATAAAAGAGGGAGGAGATGAAAACACCCCAAGGACGTGACAACTACTTAGTAAAAGAGGGAGGAAATGAAAACACCCCAAGGACGTGACAACTACTTAGTAAAAGAGGGAGGAAATGAAAACAAAATCAGTTTTCACAGGGTTATCGTAGCAATTTGTTTTTATCTAATAAAAATATAATAAATGCATGCTCTCTTGTAATTTGAGATACTGAGGGAAGTCCAAAAGAAGAAACAGGTCATGTAGAGACAAACAGGTAGGCATACCCTATGTATTGTTTCTAATATAGGAATACCAATTGTCCTAAATTTTTCTATTTTGTTTCATCATTGCAATTTTCTACACGAGCCCCATTTTTGCACAACATATTTTAAGTGAGGAATTTAATGTTGAACCATTTAGCTGTTCACCCGGACATCTGAATAATACGATTTTTTGACATTATAGACATCTTTTTTCTTTCAAATACAGTAATCTTATGATCAATCGTCCAAAAATTACTTTGTTGAACACTACTTTCATTTTATGCACAAGAATTAAAAAGATCCTGAATTTTCCCATTAACGATGGAGATGAAGATTTCAAACAGTATTCGGAATTCTCATGGGTACATATTGTGCTGTTTTTGTATTCTTATAAGACAGAATTTATTTAAAAGCTTCTACACAAAAAGAAAAATTCTGTTGCTTTCAACTCAAAATTAAGATACATCAACAATGTTTTATCTATTAACAATATTCACATTAATTCATATTCGATTCGATATATCCCCAGTGCATTCGAAATACGACACCACAGAGCCCCCAACATCTGCTTCATATTTAGATAAACGTTAACAACAAATTAACAAGTCCCCTTTTTGACATCTAGGATGATTTCAGGATCTGTATTGTCAACTTCCCATTTTTTCTCTTTAAGGATTTATGTGGTTGACATCCAGGATGATTTCAGGATTTCCATCGTCAACTTCCCATTTTTTCTCTTTAAGGATTTATGTGGTTGACATCCGGGATGCTTTCAGGATCTCCATCGTCAACGATCTCCATCGTCAACTTCCCATTTTTTCTCTTTAAGGATTTATGTGGTTGACATCCAGGATGATTTCAGGATCTCCATCGTCAACTTCCCATTTTTTCTCTTTAAGGATATATGTGATTGACATCCAGGATGATTTCAGGATCTCCATCGTCAACTTCCCATTTTTTCTCTTTAAGGATTTATGTGGTTGACATCCAGGATGATTTCAGGATCTCCATCGTCAGCTTCCCATTTTTTTCTCTTTAAGGATTTATGTGGTTGACATACAGGATGATTTCAGGATCTCCATCGTCAACTTCCCATTTTTTCTCTTTAAGGATTTATGTGGTTGAACACTGTTGGTTATCTTCATTTTTTTCATTGTCAGAAATTCTTTGAAAGCCACTTCTTCGCTTGGCTACATCCATACAACATTCCAATTCCACCATTCTACATATCAAGTATACTTTAAGGCTCATATTCCATCAAATATGCCAATAACTGAATGTAACCCGCAACCGATATATCCATACAACACGTGCCTGTCTTCACTATATGAACTGTAGCGGTATCTCAGTGGTAGAGCGTTCGCTTCATAACTCATGAGGTCATGATTTCAACCCCGCTTGTTCCGTGCTCTCGTCAAATATAGTTAGTGATTGCTCCTTCGCCAAACGCTTGGCATTTAGAAGTGAGAATCAGTCTTTCGAATATGACCTTGAAAACGGTGGTCCCGTGTCGCGGAAGGCCTTGACACATTGAAGAACCCTCACTGTTGATGTCTCAATGTAAGTTAAAAATGTTCGAAGGGAAGTAAAACAAACTAACCAAACAAACAACTATTATTTATTCCGACAAAATAACGGTGATTATCATATTAAACGATCTAGTAAAGATTTGTCAGTTATGATCTTGGTAAGGCGGCTAGTGATGGCATGTAATTCAACATTTATATTAAGGATGTTTGCTGATTTGTATGTAAAATTTATTTTGCGTCCAAATGTTTGCTGATTTGTATGTAAAATTTATTTTGCGTCCAATTCGACAATTTTTCACTCGTATAGAGACGTCCTTGACACGGTGTAGTAGTATGTATAGATTTTCCCTCTGAAAAAAGTGAATCTAGCATAGAATTTCTCCCTTGAAAAAAATTAGATCGGGACCATCTTAACCTCCTAGGAAAAATGTGCTGCAGAATAGGATTTCCCCCAAATGACAACACGCTCCTCATCTTTTGTCGATCTTTTGATGCCCGAGGGCAGCGGTTTTCTGCATTACAGCTTTTCATCTCGTCATCGGACTCGTCAGCTATTTTCCTCGTTTATGGTTTTCCACACAGCAGGAGAGGAATCGACTATCCTAATATGTTTCTAGCGAGTTTTCAGTTTCTTCCGTAAATCGCCTAGTGAATAATTGGTGTCTTAGCGGTAGCTTAATAGCTTAAATTTGGCATTATTAGGGGGTGGTAAATGGAGAATCGACTTGATTATACACGGTGCATGTAAACCTATAACTTGTTCTCAGTCTATATTAAAATTCAAACTTTCTTACAGAATTTCCTTTATTTACTTGCATGTAAATGAATATCAGTAATTATTTTATCTTTATTTCCATGTTTTCAATTCTTGGGATTCACATATATATCACACTGACGGAGCACATTGATAAGCTCCAGGACCGGGCATGTACAGACCACGTTTGAGAGACACTGTGGTAGAAGCAGGAACAAACTGACAGGTCAGCCCGTGTCCACAGCTACAATGGCCGTTCAGTTTGTCAAAGGGGCTGCAATGGTCCCCAAGTACCTGGTATTTCTCACAAACACCTGGAAGTAAAACGAAAAATCATTCATAGATTTCCAAAACAAGCTAATAAATTGCATTTCTCTGTCAGGGCACATGTCAATGATTTAAAATACGTATCAATGTCAAAATTTTATCGAGTTTCTGAAAAAAAGCGCAATTAATGAAAAGGGCATAACATTAAGAAATATAAGAAAAACAACAAATATGAGCAATTATCATAATAACATGGTTCACATAATATATTTTTGTGTGTTTATATCAGTAGATATACTCAATTGCAACTATTTACAACATAAAATCCATAGCTTTCCACGTGATTTAAAATTTATGACTTCTGGAGTATGTATACCCCTATTCAAATTTTAAAAATACACTGTATAATAACTAATGTGTAAATATTTTTTAATTAAATGTTTTTCATGTATATTATTTGTCTATAATAGTAAATGTGTATCTGTTAAAGTTATCCATGCAAAAAAAAATCCATAACTTTCAATACAATTTCAAATCTGTGGCATTCAAAGCAGTGGCAGTTCCAGGATTTCCAAAAAATTGGGTGATATCTGATAATCAAGTATAAGGCAAAATATTCAGCCATTTTGGGTGCCAAATCTGGAGTTTCCATCTATCTATGCCAGTTATGCCCTGTAAATGTGTTGTGAATAAATCACCAGCCCCCTTTTAAATCCGCCACTGCAATGTCTATTATAATCCTATCCGATTTTTTATCCAAACAAATAAATGTTGGTACTTTTCAGGATTAAATGTTTACATGTAAAATTTTCTATTGATATTAGTAAACATCACCCCTAAGGCGATTGATTCTTTTCAATATATTATCTATATTAGATTTTAGGGTCAATTATGGGAGGGAGGGGGGTTTCGTTCCAGGAATCAGGCGGGACATGATGTTAATTATGCAGCGCGCTGTAGTGCTTTTGACTAAATAAAGCACACACACACACACACAAGAGAATATGCTGAAATCGAGTTGCATTTTTGTTGATTCGCTCACGAAGCTCGGTGTTTTGTATTGTAGACCTTTGCAGATAGACTCCCGACTCTTGTGATACAACTGTGGTCAGTTCCATTGATAGGCTCTTCAGATGATTCGGTACTAGCCACAGTGTAACGTTTCTTTCATGCACCTCTTCTTTTCTCTAACCCTTCTCTTTGTCGCTGACATGATGCTTCTACAAACCGACCCTTTTCATTCCTTGTCATGGCAAATCTCGTTTAGGACGCCATTCTATTTCGGAATCTGACACTCGTAGGGAAATTTTAAAACCGAAAACGGTCGCAATTATAAACCCGAACAATTGTGACGTCATACGATCTCAACTTCTAAACTCATGACGTACTCCGACGGTGGAACTATGTTAACCGTGAACAAGTGAATTTATATGTGGAATAAATTTGTCAATGGTGAGACGGTGACACAGGTATGTGTGAGTGTAAGTAACTATAACTCTGGGTAGATATTGTAAATTACCGTGGAGGGTATCCAGTGACGTCAGAAGCTGTCGTTTGCTAACAATCATGGGTCCTTCATGGCGAAAGCAACACTCGTCTTGCATACACTCAGCATCGGTGTAGCATTGTCTGGCATACTGAAAAAGACTGGAGTTATTCAAACTAAAGGCAGTGTTGTCATCATGGTTATATGCTTTTCTTAAATATATTTAACAGAGAGCAAAAGCACATTCTATTGATTAAGGAAAAAGCTTTGTAAAAGGCTTAAACCTCTAGGTAGTGAAGACCAAAATCTCAGAAACCTTTGACCAGCGTTGACACAAATCCACAGGAACGTTTAGCTAGCGAATATAGGAGACGCTCAGAAAGCAATTTGGTATCACTGATTCGGCTTTGACTTGGGTTTGTTTGTTTGTTTATTTGTTTGTTTTACGTCCCGTCGAGAATTTTTCACTCATATTGAGACGTCACCAGCTGTAGGTGAAGTACCACAAATTCAGACCTACGCCTAGCGCTCAGGGCCATAGCAGCGAGAGTTCTCAAACGTGCCAACGCCCACAATGACACGGGACCTCCGTTTTTAAGGTCATATCTGGAAGACCCGTGATTCTCACTTCTAAATGCCGAGCGTTTGGCGAAGGAGCAATCACTACCTATTTTTCGTCTTTGGTTTGACGCGGCCATGGCACGAGCGGGGCTCGAACTCACGACCTCCCGGTTACGATGCGAACGCTCTAACCACTGAGCTACCTTGACTTGGGTTGATTCATACCTACGGTTGCGTAGTTGCCGAGTGAGCGTTAATTCTGCGTCATCATCTCATCAACTGCAGTGTAGTGTTCCGCAGGTGAGCTGTTTAGGTCCGTGGTTGTATCTTACATATGCAGGGACTTTATTCGACATTATTCCTCCGTCAATCGCGGTCTATGGATTTGCAGATGATCATATTGCAAATAAAAGGTTTAGACCTACGTCCATTCACAACGAAATCGACGAAATTAAAGAACTGGAAAACTGTGCAGGCATCATTAATGACTGGATGAATTCAAATAAACTGAAAATGAACACATCAAAAACAGAATTCATAATATTTGGCAGTAGGAAGCAACTGGACAGATGCAACACGAAACTTATAAACATAAATGGCGACAAAATTAAATCGGAACATTGTATACGATATTTAGGAGCATACTTAGATGAAACTCTAAATTTTAAGGAACACATCAAAAGAAAATGCCGCACAGTAATGATCAATTTTCTCAGAATTAAAAGTATACGTAAATATTTGACAAAAGAGGCGACAGAAATTCTGGTTTTATCATTAGTTATTTCTCATTTGGACTACTGCAATGTGATTTTATATGGAATAGCACAGAGTAAAATAGGAAAGATGCAACGCATTCAAAACATGAGCGCGAGACTTGTATTGAATCGTAAGAAATTTGATAGTTCTAGGGAAGTTCTCTATGACTTACATTGGTTACCCATCAAATCCAGAATACAATTCAAATTGTTGACTTTTATGTATCTACCTCTAGAGATAAAACAGTCGAAATCACTGAACAGTTTTAAGGCAAAATTGAAAACTCATTTATTTAGAAAGTTTTAATATACAATTAAAAAAAAACCCACAAAAAACAAACAAAAAAAACAAAACAACAACAACAACATTTTAGTATCGTACTAGATATTGATTCAGTTTTGTAGAATGTATGTACTTGTATGTTTTATTTACTTACCTATCTTATGCTTCTACTATTACCTTTGATGCATATCATCTCTTTTACTATTTTATTGTACAACGCCAGTGAATACATGTATGTAAAATTAGGCGTTTTAATCAAATAAATTAGTTTCAGTATTTTTTCATTTTATGAGAAAATCAAAATAGGGGCCTACCAGTTAACAGACTTTGTCAGACAAAAAATAAAAGAAAGATATCAGAGTCATTGACATCCATATCTAGTGATAAACACCTCTCTGATTCTACGCACAGGTTCTAAAAAATGCTAGGGTTCCTCGCTGACAATATCTCTATTGTCTTTGGTGATCATGTCTTCCAACAATATGTTGGAATGGATACAAATTATGCTCCTTTGTCATCTGATCTGTTTTTCTATTCTTAGGAAGCAGAATTTATTAAAAGGCTTCTACATGAGAATAAAATATCCCATTCTTTGGCCTTCAACTCGACATTTAGAAATATCCACGACCTTTTATCTATTAACAATAATTATTTTCATTCGTATGTCGAATCGATATATCCCAGTGAACTCAAAATACACCACAAAGTCTTCCACATCTATTCGTACTTAAATGTTGTATTGAATATAGATGTTAATGACACACTAACAACTCAACTTAATGACAAACGGGATGATTTCAACTTCCTATGTTTAAACAATATTCCATTATCACCGGTATATGGTGCTTATATCTCGTAACTGATTCAATACGCAAGAGCTTGTTCTGCGTATGATAAGTTTTAAATGGAGGCAGACTACTGATAAACAAGTTGATGTTACAGGAATTTCAACAGTCTCGTCCAAAGTCAGCATATCGCAAATTTTATGGTCGTTATAACGGTATAGTTTGCCAGTACAACCTGCCATTAGGTGAAATGCTGTCTGACATGTTTCATACGAGGGCGAGGCAATAAGTAATCAGCAAAACGTATTTCCGGTTGAGATCCACCTCTTCTTTTTCGATGTAATTGCTCACTAATGTGATGTACTTAGAGCAACCGTGTTCAAATGCCATCAGTCCAGTACTGAAAAAGTCGGGGTCCTTTCTATAGACCCACTCCTCAACTACGTCACGACGTCCTTTTTCAAGTTTGGGAATAGGAAGAAGTCGCTAGGAGCTAGGTCAGGTGAATAGGCAGAATGTGGTATGAATTCATACCCGTTTCGCTCTACAGCATCCATTGCAATTTTGCAATTGTGGACTCTTCCGTTGTTCCGTTGCAGCAAAACACCTTTAGAGAAGTTATCTTGGCGTTTTTCACGGATGGCGGTTCTCAGCTGGTCTAACAAGTTTGCATAATATACTCAAGTCATTGTACTTCTGTTGGGTAAAATGTTCAAAATAATAACGCCTTTTGCGTCCCAAAATACTGTGGTCATTACCTTGCCAGCAGATGGTCGCGTCTTGAACTTCGTTGGCCTCGGGGACTCCGGTCCTACCTACTGACGACTCTGAGTTTTATTCTCTGGCTCATAATAATGAATCCAAATCTAATCTACAGTCGCCAGGCGCAACGGAAAATCATCTTTTGACCTAATACACTTCGACATGGCGCTACATATTGATGTTCTTGTAGCCATTTACTCATCGCTAAGGGATTTGGAGACCCAGTGGGCTGTTATCTTCCACATACCTAAACGATCATGTAAGATTGTTGAAACGCTACCATGTGAAATGCTTAATGTCTGCGCTATTTCTTCCACCTGAATTCGCCTATCAGAGTATATCAAATCCCGAACTTTGTTACAAATTTCTTCGACAGTGGCATCCAGACCTGGCTTCATCTTCTAAAGACGTTCTACCGCGTTTGACTTCCCCTACCCGGAATTTAACTTGAACATAAGATGGTACAGAAGACTCATAAACATCGGCTAACTCGCCGTGTATTTCCTTGGCTGTTTTACCTTTTAAATACAAGTACCGAATTCCAGCACGGTACTCAACTTTACATGAAAAGCATGTCTTTGCATCACTAGCCATGTTTGACATTCAATATTTTATTAAAGAATAATTCGATACGCGTGCAATTTTGTACCTTGGTATAAAACATGTATTGAAATAAGACATGAAAATCGTGACCATCAATAAGTTACGCTGGTTAATTATTGACTCGCCCTCGTACTAATTGTTAGGCCGTTGTTTTCACACTGATTTTTACTACGAATTACTCGATTTACCGGATGAAGATATAGGGCTCACGGCGGGTGTGACCGTTCAGCAGAGGATGCTTACTACTCCTTGATAACTGATCCATCCTATATTATATCCAGGGGTCCGTGTTTGCTCAACTCTTTATTTGGTATTCCTTGTGGGACTTCTGAGATTGATCACTATTCGTATCTTTACTTTTTCATTCAACATACCAATTTCACATTGCTTACACCATTAACAAACGATCTCAACATCTGAATCCAAAAGATTAGGAGACATCTTCCTGATGATTGGCAACCCTTTTTGATCAATACAGCAGAGATGGTTAGTTGTACTCATTCAGTTAAGAAAATACAAATATTTATTAAACTAGATGTACAGACAATTCTTTAAATACTCAGATAGGATGACCAAACTGGTCTTTATAATGCATAACTCTTTATTTTATTGTTAAAAAAACACACACTTCCAAGCAAAGCCAATATATGACTTCAGACAGTTTAAGGATGAATTACTTTTAAATATTCTAAATAATCTTAAGCCTATATAATCATAATATAGCCCCGCCCCCCGAAATACTTACTGATGATGAGATAGTTACAAAGCAGACCAATAATACTTGCAAATATAGTATGTCCATCTTGTTTCATGCGTAATACACTATTTAATACTACCTTGCCTTTATCACTTTTTGATAAGAAAGGAACGAATTCAGTGTCATGGACTTACACGTAGTATTAGATAATTTGGAATTACTTCGATTTTATTCCTTCTGAACTCGAAGGTTGTGGGCATTGTCCATCAGTTTGTCCCTTCAACTTTATCTTTGGCGAACAAGTTTGATCTATGCAATATATACATTATTCTTGGTGAACTGAAAGTTACACCTCAAGCTATCTGTATGTAACCGATAAATTGCCAATGTCACTGGTCAAGGACAAATGTAAAACTTCTTGCACGTATCAACGTTCGGACGAATAGTATTTTACGAATATATATTGTTGATTCGTCACAACAATAACATTCAGGAAAAGAGTGAGGATACCAGTGATCAATATCTCATGAATCTTATAGCGAATACAAAATTGAAAGTAGAGCATCCACTGACGTTTGAAAACCCCAGACGTGAGATCAAAAACCGAGGTCAAGTGTCACAGCAGGTGTGGCACGATAAAGATCCCTCCCAGCTCAAAGGACGTAATCGCCAAGCATAAGCCTAAATTTTGCAGCCCTTCACCGGCAATGGTGACGTCTCCACATGAGTGAAAAGTTCTCGAGCGGGACGTTAAACAATATATAATCAATCAATTAATTACTTATAAAGGACTTTTGAACCCTCTTCGTAATACTACTTTCTGTCAACTGTTCGAAGACTGATTTCAAATCCCCGCGATTCCAGTCAGATTGTAGTAAATTGAGTACAGCCGACTGGGCAGACTTCGCTCATCGACTACCGATTCAATATATATTTTCACCGACATGTTCCTCCAGAGATTAATAAGCTTGAAATGTTCAAATAATGAGGTTATTTACACAATAATTTCGTCAACTGCCTCCTACTTTTATTCAATCCCGATAAATATATATAAAATATAACAAAGTAAAATAACTTCTTTCACACCTTTACGTCAAACGTTACGAATTTCGAACTAGATCTGTAGTTTGCCACTCTGAAACCACACTGCCAGTTTCAAATGATTCCTCGAAAGCATAACGGGACAAGAGGCCCATGGGCCACATCGCTCACCTGAGTCACATTAATCCATATTAAAGTTTTCATTATATATATATTCTCGGCCGCGGCGTTATGTGAGCAAGTTTGCCAGTTTACTTGCGGAAGGTCGGTGGTCTCTTCCCAGGTACATTGTATCTGGGTTCTCTCCTCCACCAACAAAAACTGGACGCCACCAGATAACTGAAAAATTGTTGCGTGTGGCGGAAAGCAATAAATAATCAATCATTATATATATTTGCATGTCAAACTTTGATCCCCTATTGTGGTCCCACCCTACCACCAGGTGCCATGACCATTAAAAACTTGAATCTGTACCAAGTCAGAAAGCTGGCATGTAAATTTGAAGTCTCCTGGTTCAGTGGTTCTTGAGAAAATGTTTAAAGATATTTTCCCCTATATTTTCGCATATAAAACTTTTATCCATATCCCTGGGGGCCATGATTTAAAGAAATGAATCTGCACTATGTCATGAAGCTTCATTGTAAATAGGAACTTTTCTGGCCAAGTGGTTCTTGAGAAAAGATTTTTAAATGACCTCATCCTATTTTTGTGATTATCTCCCCTTTGAAGAGGACATGGCCCTATATTTAAACAAACTTGAATCACCCTTACTCGAGGATGATTTATACCAAGTTTGATTGAAATTGGCCATGTGATTCTTGAGAAGATTTTTAAATGACCCCACACCATATTTGTATTTTTGTGCGATTATCTCCCATTGGTAGGGTATATGGTCCTTCATTTGAACAATTTTGAATTACCTTTACACAAGGATGATTTGTACCAAGTGTGATCGATATTTGCCCGCTGGTTCTGGAGAAGATGTTTAAAATTTCTCAGTAATTTTTCACTGTTTTGCCATTATCTCCTCTTGAAGAAGGCGCTGTATTTCATTTTCTAAATGAAAAAACATCTCTTATTCTGACCTTCATCTCGACATTATGATGTATCGACAACGTTGTCGATATTAACAATGTCTATTTTCATTCATACAGTACCGGTCGCGGTGAGTGAAGGATTCTCGGGACCTTAAACAATATACAATCAATCAATCCCTTGCCGAATTTTTCACTCAAATTAAAACATCCCCAGTTCCAGGTGAAGTACTAAAACTTTGCGCTCGGAGCCATATCATTGACGGTTGTTTAACGTGACAATGGTTTCCGTGACACTGGATCTCCCTCTTTAAGGTCATATCCGAATTATTCTTAGTTGTGAATGCCGAGCGTTTGGAGAACGGACAGTCGCTACCTATGCTTATGTCTTAGGTTTGGCACGAGCGGGGCTCCAACTCACGACCTTGCGATCATGAAGCGAACGCTCTACAACTGAGCTACCATGACCGATCTGCCAGTAAAAATCGTTGGCTGTATATAGTTTAACGTCCCTCTCAAGAATTGTTCACTCATATAAACACGTCACCATTGCCGGTGAAAGGCCACAAAATTTCAATCTATGCTCGGCGCTTACGGCCTTTGAACAGGGAGGGGTTTTTAACCTGACACGAGACCTCAGTTTTTGTGGTCTCATCCGAAGGACCGCCCTTATTTAGTTGTCTTTTACGACAAGCAAAGGTAGTAAGGTTCTATTCTTAACCGTATCCCCAACGGGATGTAAAAAAGCAAATAAGAAAATCAATTGATTGATTATATATTGTGTAAAGAGACCTTTCAATAATTTTGTTGCATAGTTGAATGTATCAACTTTGCAAAATTAACATATTTCCAAAGATGAAAATTCTCGTTTAAATGCAAAAATTAACAGTTTTTTAAAGGCCCTTTTAAAACAACATTGAGACTTCCTCTTTCGGTCTTCGGACGCATGTTCACGGAGGGTAAACAATCCAGTGAGGCTTGGCGTACAATGGCTAAACAATGGAACGAGATACAACACATACGCACGCTAGAATTTACGTGGAGATATCACTATGACCCTCTAGACACACGCAGGGCTTTAAAAGTAAGTGCTATTTTCATCAAAACACGCGGCGTGCTTTATAAAAAAAAGCATTATCTGGTTATAGGGACATGAAAGGTTTTCAGTTATAATAATGATTTATAATTACTTAATCATAAGAAGCAGGAAATAAACCCATACTCAAGAAGCGAGTGGACCCTTTTAAGGGGTATTGAAATAAGTTTTTACACAACACATGTGCTGTCATACTGAATCACGTGATGTAAAATATCGGAATTAGAATGAATAAGTCATTGAATTCCGGATGATCTTTAATTTAACGTGCATTTGAGAGCAAACCAATGCACCGGTCGCGGTAGCTCAGTGGTTAGAGCGTTCGCTTCGTAACCGGAAGGTCGTGAGTTCGAGCCCCGCTCTTGCCATGGCCGCGTCAAACCTAAGACGAAAAATAGGTAGTGATTGCTCCTTCGCCAAACGCTCGGCATTTTGAAGTGAGAATTACGGGTCTTTCGGATATGACCTTAAAAAAAATAATAATAATAATAATCATTTTATATAGCGCCCTATTCGATCAAAATAATCGCTCTAAAGCGCTGTACATCATAAATCATAAGACAGGTTACATAAATACTAATTTTTAAAAGACAGGTTACATAGTACTAGAAGTAAATGATTTTTTTATTTTTTTTTGAAATTAAGTAAAAGTGAAAATGATTAAAATTGAGACATTTAATAATAAGCGAGTCTAAAAAGATATGTTTTTAATTGCGTTTTAAAACTGTTCAAAGTCTGACACCGACGAAGGTTATCAGGTAATGCATTCCATAGTGTCGCAGCTGCCACGTCTAACCGCCTTTTCCCATATGTGGAAGTTCGACATCTAGGTGTCATCAGTGTCAGGGAATTTTCCGATCTTAAAGAACGTTGAGGTTTATAAACGGTAATCACCTCTTCCAGGTATTGTGGCGCCATCTTGTAAACCACCTTGTACGAGTACACAAGAATCTTGTACTTGATACGACTGTCTATGGGAAGCCAGTGTAGGGAAGTCAGCATTGGGGTAATGTGGTCATTTTTCTTAGTTCGCGTGATAATTCTTGCCGCCATGTTTTGCACTCTCTGCAGTTTTGCCAGGTCAGATGCGTTAATGCCGAACAGAAGAGCATTGGCATAGTCGAGCCTAGATGTCACAAGGGCACAGACTAAGGTCTTACACGCATCTTCTGTAATGAGTGACCGTATTCGTCCGATATTACGAAGCTGGTGATAGCATGCACGGGATAAAGATGATATTTGTTTTTGCATACATAAAGATTTATCAAACCAAACACCCAAGTTCTTCACAAACGGTGTTTCACGGATGATGGTGTCACCAAAGTTAAGATGGTATGATGATGAGTCAATGGCTAGATGTTTCGGAGAGAAAACAAGAAACTCTGTTTTGTCCTGATTAAGTTTTAACAGGTTGGCTGACATCCACATTTTAATCTCATCCATGCATGACTCAAGGCGGCTGGCAGTATTTCGCCACTCCTCTCCTGGTTTGAAAACCAGATAGGTTTGTGTGTCATCGGCGTAAAGATGATGTAAGACGTTGTTACGCCGACAAATTTCGCCAATTGGTTTGGAGAAAATTGCATAGAGCCGAGGTCCAAGGACAGATCCCTGAAGTACGCCACATTTGAGAAGGAAATCATTGGAGAAAGTGGATCCAATGGCCACTTGTTGGGTCCTATCTGAAAGATATGACTTAATCCACTCAAGTGCTGAGCCAGAAATACCGAAAGCAAATTCAAGACGTCTTATTAGAATAGAATGATCAATGACATCGAAGGCAGCGGAAAGGTCTAACATAATTAATGCGACGCTGGAACCCGCGTCTAATGCTGCGACAATGTCGTGATGAACGCGAAGTAAGGTCGTTTCTGTAGAATGACAGGCTCGGTATGCCGACTGTACGTTGTTATGAAGATGATTCAATTCTTTGTGATGATCCAAGCGTCTTGCGACTATCTTTTCAAGAATCTTTGAGATGAATGAAAGATTCGAAACAGGTCTGTAATTTCGATATTCCTGAGAATCTAGGCCAGCTTTTTTGATGAGGGGACGCACTATGGCTTGTTTGAAAGATGATGGGAATACAGACTGATTAAGAGACTGGTTAATAAGGTTTGTTACGAAGGTAAGTATACTAGTACTATCCATGCATGGTTTCAGTAAGGATGTTGGCATCGGATCCAATTCACAGGATTTAGGTGATGCTGACATAATGACCTCAAGGATCTCTTCCTGTGATGCTGGCTCAAACGTACACAAACGCACTCCAGTAAATTCCTGATCGACACACAGTGGGTCGATGTCAGACTGTATGCCAATACACAATTCCCTCCGGATTTTTTGTATTTTTGATTGGAAGAAGTCGCCGAAGGAGTTAGCTAGCGCATCTTCTTCCTGATGATCTGGCAGTACTGCCTCTGCCTTGATACCCAATAGTTTATTGGCCAAGCGAAACAACTGTCTCTGATCTTTACCAGCCTCCTCGATTTTGTTAGAATAGAATTCTTTTTTGCAACGTACAGCACATTTTGCTGCACGAATACAAATATTCTTATAGATTTCTTTGTGGACAGTTAGGTTTGTCCTGCGCATTAGCCTCTCTGCCTTCCTGCGTTCCCTTTTGATGTCCGACAATTCACAAGTGAACCAAGGACAGTCTGGACGCAAGGTGACTACCTTCGTCATTTCAGGGGCGACAGAATCCAGAGCAGTTAGAAGAGTAGAGTTGTAGACTCGCACTGATTTATCAACAGGATCTTCACAATTTTGTTCTTCTAAAGTGGCGCTAATGGTATTCTTTAGATCACTGATGACAATATTGCGTAATTTTCGACATCTGATAACTCTGCTATCCCTTGGTGGTTTTGACAGGGCAAGTTTTGAACATACAGCAAGATGATCACAGGTAAGGTTGCCATTCTTGTCATAGAGCGTAGGATCCCTTACGCCAGGATCCCCAATTAGAACAGATGTCTCGTCCCTCACTATAACAACATCCAAGGTGTGGCCCCCTGAATGTGTTGATCCCTTGACACGTTGAACCAGCCCATGATCATCTAAAATCCTAAGAAACTTACCAGCTTCTGGATTTTCCGCATCATCAACATGGAAATTGAGGTCACCGGTGATGATACATTCCCTATTATCAATCGCCAAGCTGTTGAGAAAATGGGACCATTCATCAAAAAAGACCACATTCCGCAGTTGATTTTTTACAGATGGGGGAGGTCGATATACAATACACAGACGAATGTGATTTACAACACACTCTAGGTGTTCAAAGTGCGTGAAATCGGAGGTTCCGTGTCACGGTAGGCGTTGGCACGTTAAAGAACCCTCACTGCTACGGCCCTGAGCGCTAAGCATAGGTCAAAATTTGTGGTACTTCACCTACAGCTGGTGACGTCTCAATATGAATGAAAAATTCTCGACGGGACGTAAAACAAACAATCAGTCAATCAGGCATAATTAATGTTAAAAATTGTCAGTATCGTTATGATTTTTATTATTTTATCGATACGTGTTTTAAAAAACAGTCGATTAAAATTTTCAAAACGAGCTGCAATGCCTCTTTAACGTTCCACTGCAAACGGAGACGTCACCATTGCCGGTGAAGGGCTGCAAAATTTAGGCCTATGCTCGGCGATTACGTCCTTTGGGCAGGGAGGGTTCTAGTTAATATATGTCAATATCGACAAGACAGAAAACCTCAGCAGTGGTGATTTCATATCAATACGGTTGATTGATTATATATTGATGAACGTCCCGCTCGAGAATTTTTCACTCATATGAAGATGTCATCATTGCCGGTGATGGGCTTCAAAATTTAGGCCTATGCTCGGCGCTTATGGTCTTTGAGCGAGGAGGGATCTTGACTGTGCCACACCTGCTGTGATACGGGACCTCGATTTTTGCGGTCTCATCCAAAGGACCGCCCCATTTAGTTGCCTCTTACGACAAGCAAGGGGTACTGAGTACCTATTCTAACAGCCCGGATCCCCACGGGGTTAGTAGATTAGAAGACTGATGATTGTCATATTTTTTATGTATGCTCACGTGCAGGATAGACGACCAGCCATAGTCATATGCAGTTAAAGATACACGTAACTTTTAAATCCATTTATGTAAACGTATTAAATGTGCATGATGTAATAAAATTTTGAAAATATTCCGAGGTGATGGCCTAAATTGGTCTTATTGTGCAGAGATTTTTGTTTTATTGTTTAAAATAAAGAAACTCAAATTTCAAAGCATTTAGCTAACACATTATTTCCGGCAGTTAAAGGATAAATTATAAGTATTATTAAAACTTTAAATGAATTTTAATATAACCCGACCCCAAATAAATAAATTTAAAAAAACGTACTGATGATGAAATAATTACAATACAGACCAATAATATTTGCAAATGTAGCGAGTCCATCTTTTTCATGTGTAATACACTATTTAATACTATCTTGCCGTTATGAAATGTCATGGACTTACAAGTAGTATTAAATAATTTGGAAACACTACGATTTTATTCCTTCTGAGTCCAAAGATTGGGGACAGTTTTGAGACTGCTTGTCCGTCACTTTGTCCATGCAACTTTAGCTTTGGCAATCAACTGTGACCTAAACAAGACAGACGCTTCATGAAGTCAAAGGTACACCCAAAATTACATACATGTCTCCGATAAATTGTCAAGCCCATTTTTCAATTTAAAATGTAATCGTGATTTTAAATGTATATTTCATATCCGGGATCTCTGGCACGACAGTTCAGTGTTCTACCGATCGAGCTAAAGGATTAACCCACAAAACCGAGCTAGTAGGAAGGCCATGTATCTAACACTACTACATTGTCCCCCTCCAGAGAGAGAGGCGTCCCGATGTTCCCAGAGTGCCAGCTCCTGTGGGGCAAAGTTCTGGGAACAATCACTCGGAGGAATTGTATGTGACGGAGATGTACTGTTACTTCGTCCACAACTATTACTTTCGTGACAAAGGTGAAGATAACGAAGAATCATCAATCTTACAAATCCTACAACAAATATAAAATTGAACGTAGGGCAACCGCGCACCTATGGAAACACCAGAGGTGGTATGAGGTGCCTAGGAGGAGTTAGAGTCCTCTGTTGACTGGTCACATTCGCCGTAAGGCCTTTATCTTGATCTGGTAAACGGAGTATACCTTAGTCAACGGCTTAGAATGTGGTATTATCGTTCTGCCTATAATCATTTTTAAAATCGAGGTAGGCTACTGGCAAATAAGGGTTTCAACAGTCGTCTGAAGTCACTATTTCGCAAATTTCCTGGGCGTGATAACGATCTAATTTTACAAATACAACATCTCGTTGGGTTGAATGCTGTCTAACGTGTTTAATACCAATTGTTAGACCGTTCTTTACATACTGATTTTGTCTCATGACGGGTGTGACCGGTCATAGGGGGATACTTTGCCCTCGTAGTCACCCGTTTCCACCTATGTGTGTCCAGAAGTCTGTATTTGCCCTACTCTTAATTTTGAATTCTTTATAGCACTTACGAGATCAATCACAGATCATTATCTTCACTTTTTGATACGTCAAACAGATTTCCACCTAATGTAATCGTAAAGAAGATCATTATAATCTGTTTAAAATTTGAGCATATGCAGAGTATGCTCTGGTGCATCGAATCGGTTATGAGACAAAAACACCATATATGTAGGTTACCGCCAGTCTATCTGGCCTCCGTATTGATGAATTTAATGAATAACATGAACAAAGAGTAGGAAAAAAGAAGAGAAGGGTTGGGCATGTGATTCACCCATTCCTTTCTAGTGATTTCATATAACTACAACCAAACATCTTCTTACAGGTAAATGTTGTATACACATTTGTACTGAATGACACGTACGACCTAGATCTTTCTAGATGTGCGATATTTTGACAGATGACATGACACTTGTCTACCTGTCAAGATTACATAGCGGTGTCCTTCACGAACGGTCAAGAAATTTCATTTTTAGTGTAAATACAATGTGGATTCTGTGATATCAAGCATTGGTAGATAAGTACCTTTAAGCACTGGGATAAAAAGCAGTTTGGACTTCAGGAATTATTTTTCATCGCCGATTTTTCAGTTTTGTGTGTGAATTCAGCTTGGTATTCAAACCTCGCAACTGCCATATTATATCCCTATCGTAAGTTAGTACAATACCACGTCAAATCTAAGACACAAACATAGGTAGTGATTGCGTCTTCGCAAACCGCTCAGCATTTGAAAGGGAGAATCATGGGTCTTTCGGATATGACCTTAACAGGCGTTGGTACGTTAAAGAACACGCACTTCCACGGACCTCAGTGCAAAGCATAGGTTTAAATTAGTGGTTCTTCACCTACAGCTGATGAGGTCATAATATGAGTAGAAATTCTCGTTCCGTCAGTGAAACAAAGAGCAATCAAGTAAAGGAGATCGCTTTTCACGTCAGGCATTTCCACGATAGAAAAAACCCCTCACTGCTACGGCCCTGAGATCCATGCATAAGTCAAAATGTGTTGCACTTTTTCAAGCCATACAAGGTAGCCTAGTGGATCGGGTGTTCACTTCGAAACCGGTAGAGCCGAGTTTGATATCATCGCCGTGTCAAATCCACGACGTTTAACTTCGGTAGTGACTGTTTCTTTTCTAATTGTCCGGTATGAAAAGTGGAAGTGAGGTGTGTTTCCAATACATGAATGACCTTAGAAACAGAGGTCCCGTGTAATGGAAGCCGTTGACACAAAACCCTACTGCCCAGGCCCTGAGAGTTAGGTATAGGTCAAAGTTTGTGACACTTCAACTACAGCTGTTGACATTGAATGGGATGCAAAACCATTCATACGAATTCATATGCCAATTATATTTCATCCTCGCTAAAGCCAATTTATGTAAAAATACATATTGTTAATGAAAAGCAAGATGTGTTTGTGAAAGACTGATGCCCCCGGATTACAATGAAGTGGACCCTGACAGGATCCGGGTTAAAATAGGTCCTCAGTACCCCTTGCTTGTCCTAGGCGACTAAATGGGACGGTCTTTCGGATGAGACCGCAAAAACCTAGGTCCCGTGTCACAGCGGGTGTGGCACGATAAAGATCCCTCCCTGTTCAAAGGCCGTAAGCGCCGAGCATAGATTGAAATTTTGTGGCCTTTCACCGGCAATAGTGACGTCTTTATATGAGTGAAAAGTTTTTGAGAGAGACCTTAAACAATTTACAACCAACGATTTTTACTGGCAGATCGGTCATGGTAGCTCAGTTGTAGAGCGTTCGCTTCATGATCGCAAGGTCTTGAGTTGGAGCCCCGCTCGTGCCAAACCTAAGACATAAGGTAGCGACTGTCCGTTCTCCAAACGCTCGGCATTCACAACTAAGAATCTTAAAGAGGGAGATCCCTGTCACGATAAAGATTCCTCCCTGTTTGAAGGCCGTAAGCGCCGAACATAGGCCTAAATTTTGCTGCCCTTCACCAGCAATGGTGACGTCTCTATGTGAGTGGAAGATTCCCGAGAGGGACATTAAACAATATACAACCAACCTATTAACAATGAATTGGAACTGTAAAACATTGTTATTGAAATCTTTGTAGCAATACTGGGTAAGTGAAGCAAGTTTCATTGTGTTCACCTTTTACAAGTAATGCCGTAAAAGTTCAAAAGTAGAATTTTCTAAAAGTATGTATCAATGTAGAGGTCTCCGGGTTAACGACTTTGGTACCAATTTAAAGGTCTTACCACAAGGAATGCACATGCCAAATATGAACGCTCTACCTCTTGTCTTGTAAAGAGACGACCAAACTAGTTGAACACCAAGGGCACAAGATCAACAAATCTGGTATTCTTGGAAATGTCCTCTCACAGAAAATCCACATGATTTGGGATAATAAAATTTTCTAAAAGTAGGTCAAAGGTCAATGTAAAGTTTACCTGGTTAAAGATTTTGGTGTCAATGGAAATGATTGATTGATTTATTTACGCCCCGTTGATAATTTTTAACTCGCATTGAGTCGTCATCAGGTAAAGTACCACATACATGATTAGCGCTGGGGATCCGGGTTGTTAGAATAGATTCTCAGTACCCCTTGCCTGTCGTAAGAGGCAACGAAATGGGGGCGGTCCTTCGAATGAGACCGCAAAAACTAAGGTGCCATGTCACAGCAGGTGTGGCACGATAAAGATCCCTCCCTGCTCAAAGGCCATAAGCCCCGAGCATAGGCCTAAACTTGCAGCCCTTCACCGGCAATAGTGACGCCTCCATATGAGTGAAAAATTCTCGGACATTACACAATATGCAGAACAGATCAGATAGTTTATTGCCAAGTAATGGACTTCTAAAGGCATATACATGTACAAACATTGCAAATAAAGTACAACATAGTTGATACGAAACTAAAAGTACCAAGGGGTGATGCATATGGCATAGTCATATAACATTATCATTATTTATATCAGATTTTTTTTTAGTTGGGGTTCAAAAATATTCATATAGTTGTAATCATTTGAGGAAAGAAACGTGTATATACTTAATAAACCACAGTGTGTAAAACCTTCATACATGAGCTAGTCACAATATAAGTTTATAAACGAAAACAAACTTCAAAATCCTTGGATTTTCATTATTCATTAAAAACGAAACATATAAAATTGTTCAAGTCTAGTAGATTAGAGAAATTAAAACATTCTTCATCTATTACTTTTAACATTTCTAGTCTTTCAAAATTAAACTTTTCACAACATATTACTTAAAACTGTATCTCGTCACCCACAGTGTCGGAATTACAATGTGGGCATAATCTAAGATGTACAGGTATGTTTCTGCATCTACCAATTTTGATGATTAATTTATGATATGGAATACAAATACAATATACCAACAACCAACCATTGGATTGGGATGTTAAATTAATAGCGAATGTGTCAAGATCACAATCTCTCAACACGTGAAATGTCTCTGTGGTGTTCGGAAGCTGGTGACGTCTCAATAAGAGTGAAATATTCTTGACGGGACGTAAAACAAACATACAATCAATCAATCGGAAAAAAGACCCATTGCGGGTTACAAAATTGAAACCCATGCCATTTTATCCTTGTGTCGTCGAAATGTGGCCGATATATCTACAAACTGGCGGTAAATAACAGCCAATATAACGCTCTGGATCAAATTTGGTGGTTGTCGTAAATAGTTTGTTTGTTTTACGTCCCTTTCAGAATTTTTCTCACATTGGGACGTAGCCAGTTGTAGGTGACGTACTACAATCGTAGCACTCAGGGCTATATCAGTGAGCGACTTTTAACGTCCCATTGGCTGCCGCAACACGTGATCTCTTTTTTAAGGTCATATCCGAAAGACCTGTGATTCTTGCTTGGGAAAGGGACAATCACTACCTATATTTACGTCTTAGGTAAATGGTACAAATGCCATGGTACAAATGGGGTTTGAACTCAGAACCTTCCGATAACGAAGCGAACTCTCTACCACTGAGCTACCACAACCGGTTTGCTCATAAAAAACAAAATATTGATTGATTGTTGTTTTCCTCCACACTCAACAATTTTTCAGTTATCTGGTGGCGTCCAGTTTTTATTGGTGGAGGAGAGAACTCTGATAGAGAATCGATATGATTATACACGGTGCATGTAAACCTATACTTTTTCTCAGTCTATATTAAAAAGCAAACTTTCTTACAGAATTTCCTTTATTAATCTACACGTACATGAATATCAGTAATCAATTTGTCTTTATTTCCATGTTTTCAATTCTTGGGATTCACATATATATCACACTGACGGAGCACATTGATAAGCTCCAGGACCGGGCATGTACAGACCACGTTTGAGAGACACTGTGGTAGAAGCAGGAACAAACTGACAGGTCAGCCCGTGTCCACAGCTACAATGGCCGTTCAGTTTGTCAAAGGGGCTGCAATGGTCCCCAAGTACCTGGTATTTCTCACAAACACCTGGAAGTAAAACGAAAAATCATTCATAGATTTCCAAAACAAGCTAATAAATTGCATTTCTCTGTCAGGGCACATGTCAATGATTTAAAATACGTATCAATGTCAAAATTTTATCGAGTTTCTGAAAAAAAGCGCAATTAATGAAAAGGGCATAACATTAAGAAATATAAGAAAAACAACAAATATGAGCAATTATCATAATAACATGGTTCACATAATATATTTTCGTGTGTTTATATCAGTAGATATACTCAATTGCAACTATTTACAACATAAAATCCATAGCTTTCCACGTGATTTAAAATTTATGACTTCTGGAGTATGTATACCCCTATTCAAATTTTAAAAATACACTGTATACTAACTAATGTGTAAATATTTTTTAATTAAATGTTTTTCATGTATATTATTTGTCTATAATAGTAAATGTGTATCTGTTAAAGTTATCCATGCAAAAAAAAATCCATAACTTTCAATACAATTTCAAATCTGTGGCATTCAAAGCAGTGGCAGTTCCAGGATTTCCAAAAAATTGGGTGATATCTGATAATCAAGTATAAGGCAAAATACTCAGCCATTTTGGGTGCTAAATCTGGAGTTTCCATCTATCTATGCCAGTTATGCCCTGTAAATGTGTTGTGAATAAATCACCAGCCCCCTTTTAAATCCGCCACTGCAATGTCTATTATAATCCTATCCGATTTTTTATCCAAACAAATAAATGTTGGTACTTTTCAGGATTAAATGTTTACATGTAAAATTTTCTATTGATATTAGTAAACATCACCCCTAAGGCGATTGATTCTTTTCAATATATTATTTATATTAGATTTTAGGGTCAATTATGGGAGGGAGGGGGGTTTCGTTCCAGGAATCAGGCGGGACATGATGTTAATTATGAAGCGCGCTGTCGTGCTTTTGACTAAATAAAACACACACACACACACACACACACACACACACACACACAAGAGAATATGCTGAAATCGAGTTGCATTTTTGTTGATTCGCTCACGAAGCTCGGTGTTTTGTATTGTAGACCTTTGCAGATAGACTCCCGACTCTTGTGATACAACTGTGGTCAGTTCCATTGATGGGCTCTTCAGATGATTCGGTACTAGCCACAGTGTAACGTTTCTTTCATGCACCTCTTCTTTTCTCTAACCCTTCTCTTTGTCGCTGACATGATGCTTCTACAAACCGACCCTTTTCATTCCTTGTCATGGCAAATCTCGTTTAGGACGCCATTCTATTTCCGAATCTGACACTCGTAGGGAAATTTTAAAACCGAAAACGGTCGCAATTATAAACCCGAACAATTGTGACGTCATACGATCTCAACTTCTAAACTCATGACGTACTCCGACGGTGGAACTATGTTAACCGTGAACAAGTGAATTTATATGTGGAATAAATTTGTCAATGTTGAGACGGTGACACAGGTATGTGTGAGTGTAAGTAACTATAACTCTGGGTAGATATTGTAAATTACCGTGGAGGGTATCCAGTGACGTCAGAAGCTGTCGTTTGCTAACAATCATGGGTCCTTCATGGCGAAAGCAACACTCGTCTTGCATACACTCAGCATCGGTGTAGCATTGTCTGGCATACTGAAAAAGACTGGAGTTATTCAAACTAAAGGCAGTGTTGTCATCATAGTTATATGCTTTTCTTAAATATATTTAACAGAGAGCAAAAGCACATTCTATTGATTAAGGAAAAAGCTTTGTAAAAGGCTTAAACCTCTAGGTAGTGAAGACCAAAATCTCAGAAACCTTTGACCAGCGTTGACACAAATCCACAGGAACGTTTAGCTAGCGAATATAGGAGACGCTCAGAAAGCAATATGGTATCACTGATTCGGCTTTGACTTGGGTTTGTTTGTTTGTTTATTTGTTTGTTTTACGTCCCGTCGAGAATTTTTCACTCATATTGAGACGTTACCAGCTGTAGGTGAAGTACCACAAATTCAGACCTACGCCTAGCGCTCAGGCCCATAGCAGCGAGAGTTCTCAAACGTGCCAACGCCCACAATGACACGGGACCTCCGTTTTTAAGGTCATATCTGGAAGACCCGTGATTCTCACTTCTAAATGCCGAGCGCTTGGCGAAGGAGCAATCACTACCTATTTTTCGTCTTTGGTTTGACGCGGCCATGGCACGAGCGGGGCTCGAACTCACGACCTCCCGGTTACGAAGCGAACGCTCTAACCACTGAGCTACCTTGACTTGGGTTGATTCATACCTACGGTTGCGTAGTTGCCGAGTGAGCGTTAATTCTGCGTCATCATCTCCTCATCAACTGCAGTGTAGTGTTCCGCAGGTGAGCTGTTTAGGTCCGTGGTTGTATCTTACATATGCAGGGACTTTATTCGACATTATTCCTCCGTCAATCGCGGTCTATGGATTTGCAGATGATCATATTGCAAATAAAAGGTTTAGACCTACGTCCATTCAGAACGAAATCGACGAAATTAAAGAACTGGAAAACTGTGCAGGCATCATTAATGACTGGATGAATTCAAATAAACTGAAAATGAACACATCAAAAACAGAATTCATAATATTTGGCTGTAGGAAGCAACTGGACAGATGCAACACGAAACTTATAAACATAAATGGCGACAAAATTATATCGGAACATTGTATACGATATTTAGGAGCATACTTAGATGAAACTCTAAATTTTAAGGAACACATCAAAAGAAAATGCCGCACAGTAATGATCAATTTTCTCAGAATTAAAAGTATACGTAAATATTTGACAAAAGAGGCGACAGAAATTCTCGTTTTATCATTAGTTATTTCTCATTTGGACTACTGCAATGTGATTTTATATGGAATAGCACAGAGTAAAATAGGAAAGATGCAACGCATTCAAAACATGAGCGCGAGACTTGTATTGAATCGTAAGAAATTTGATAGTTCTAGGGAAGTTCTCTATGACTTACATTGGTTACCCATCAAATCCAGAATACAATTCAAATTGTTGACTTTTATGTATCTACCTCTAGAGATAAAACAGTCGAAATCACTGAACAGTTTTAAGGCAAAATTGAAAACTCATTTATTTAGAAACTTTTAATATACAATTAAAAAAAAACCCACAAAAAACAAACAAACAAACAAACAAAAAAAAACAACAACAACAACAATAACAACAACAACATTTTAGTATCGTACTAGACATTGATTCAGTTTTGTAGAATGTATGTACTTGTATGTTTTATTTACTTACCTATCTTATGCTTCTACTATTACCTTTTATGCATATCATCTCTTTTACTATTTTATTGTACAACGCCAGTGAATACATGTATGTAAAATTAGGCTTTTTAATCAAATAAATTAGTTTCAGTTTTTTTCATTTTATGAGAAAATCAAAATAGGGGCCTACCAGTTAACAGACTTTGTCGGACAAAAAATAAAAGAAAGATATCAGATTCATTGACATCCATATCTAGTGATAAACACCTCTCTGATTCTACGCACAGGTTCTAAAAAATGCTAGGGTTCCTCGCTGACAATATCTCTATTGTCTTTGGTGATCATGTCTTCCAACAATATGTTGGAATGAATACAAATTATGCTCCTTTGTCATCTGATCTGTTTTTCTATTCTTAGGAAGCAGAATTTATTAAAAGGCTTCTACATGAGAATAAAATATCCCATTCTTTGGCCTTCAACTCGACATTTAGAAATATCGACGACCTTTTATCTATTAACAATAATTATTTTCATTCGTATGTCGAATCGATATATCCCAGTGAACTCAAAATACACCACAAAGTCTTCCACATCTATTCGTACTTAAATGTTGTATTGAATATAGATGTTAATGGCACACTAACAACTCAACTTAATGACAAACGGGATGATTTCAACTTCCTATGTTTAAACAATATTCCATTATCACCGGTATATGGTGCTTATATCTCGTAACTGATTCAATACGCAAGAGCTTGTTCTGCGTATGATAAGTTTTAAATCGAGGCAGACTACTGATAAACAAGTTGATGTTACAGGAATTTCAACAGTCTCGTCCAAAGTCAGCATATCGCAAATTTTATGGTCGTTATAACGGTATAGTTTGCCAGTACAACCTGCCATTAGGTGAAATGCTGTCTGACATGTTTCATACGAGAGCGAGGCAATAAGTAATCAGCAAAACGTATTTCCGGTTGAGATCCACCTCTTCTTTTTCGATGTAATTGCTCGCTAATGTGATGTACTTAGAGCAACCGTGTTCAAATGCCATCAGTCCAGAACTGAAAAAGTCGGGGTCCTTTCTATAGACCCACTCCTCAACTACGTCACGACGTCTTCGTCAGACCGGAAATGACGTCCACAGATATCCTTTTTCAAGTTTGGGAATAGGAAGAAGTCGCTAGGAGCTAGGTCAGGTGAATAGGCAGAATGTGGTATGAATTCATACCCGTTTCGCTCTACAGCATCCATTGCAATTTTGCAAGTGTGGACTCTTCCGTTGTTCCGTTGCAGCAAAACACCTTTAGAGAATTTATCTTGGCGTTTTTCACGGATGGCGGTTCTCAGCTGGTCTAACAAGTTTGCATAATATACTCAAGTCATTGTACTTCTGTTGGGTAAAATGTTCAAAATAATAACGCCTTTTGCGTCCCAAAATACTGTGGTCATTACCTTGCCAGCAGATGGTCGCGTCTTGAACTTCGTTGGCCTCGGGGACTCCGGTCCTACCCACTGACGACTCTGAGTTTTATTCTCTGGCTCATAATAATGAATCCAAATCTAACCTACAGTCGCCAGGCGCAACGGAAAATCATCTTTTGACCTAATACACTTCGACATGGCGCTACATATTGATGTTCTTGTAGCCATTTACTCATTGCTAAGGGATTTGGAGACCCAGTGGGCTGTTAGCTTCCACATACCTAAACGATCATGTAAGATTGTTGAAACGCTACCATGTAAAATGCTTAATGTCTGCGCTATTTCTTCCACCTGAATTCGCCTATCAGAGTATATCAAATCCCGAACTTTGTTACAAATTTCTTCGACAGTGGCATCCAGACCTGGCTTCATCTTCTAAAGACGTTCTACCGCGTTTGACTTCCCCTACCTGGAATTTAACTTGAACATAAGATGGTAGAGAAGACTCATAAACATCGGCTAACTCGCCGTGTATTTCCTTGGCTGTTTTACCTTTTAAATACAAGTACCGAATTCCAGCACGGTACTCAACTTTACATGAAAAGCATGTCTTTGCATCACTAGCCATGTTTGACATTCAATATTTTATTAAAGAATAATTCGATACGCGTGCAATTTTGTACCTTGGTATAAAACATGTATTGAAATAAGACATGAAAATCGTGACCATCAATAAGTTACGCTGGTTAATTATTGACTCGCCCTCGTACTAATTGTTAGGCCGTTGTTTTCACACTGATTTTTACTACGAATTACTCGATTTACCGGATGAAGATATAGGGCTCACGGCGGGTGTGACCGTTCGGCAGAGGATGCTTACTACTCCTTGATAACTGATCCATCCTATATTATATCCAGGGGTCCGTGTTTGCTCAACTCTTTATTTGGTATTCCTTGTGGGACTTCTGAGATTGATCACTATTCGTATCTTTACTTTTTCATTCAACATACATTTCACATTGCTTACACCATTAACAAACGATCTCAACATCTGAATCCAAAAGATTAGGAGACATCTTCCTGATGATTGGCAACCCTTTTTGATC